>VXBW01004601.1:87556-169589 GCA_013400375.1 Thinocorus orbignyianus
GAGGACCGGCCGGAGCGGCGGCCTCCGCAGGGGTGGGCGCCCGCATCCCGCGCTGGGCCGCCGCTGGCTCTGGCTCCGGGGTTTTACCCTCAGCGAACTTTCCCGCTGCTGTCCCCTCGCTCCCCGTAGGTGAACCCCTCCTGAGGGGCATGGAACGTCCCACCCGGTCACCGCCCAGGTACCGGGCAGGGGTACCGCATCCCCGCCGCCTCCCGCGGGGAGCACGGAGCGCGGGGAAAGGAGGAGATGCGGGGCGCATCCCAAGCGAAGGGGTCTGAAACTGTGAGCCCTGGGCAGGAACCAGCGAGGAATACCAAATATGGGCCGCTACGGCCCTGGCGGAGGGTCTGGTGGGGTCCGGAGGGCTTTCGATCACGCTAACGCCTTGCAAGGATTCTTGGCTGTGGCACAGCGCATAGCTGTGCGCTGGGTAAGGCTGGCAGCCGTGGGGGCAGAGGCACTCCCCGGGGAACAAGGATGCCACAGCCACAAGCGGAGACCGATGCTGGCTGTGAGTCAGGAGGTGAGGAGAGGATTCGTGCCTCTGCCCAAGGTCCCAGCTAAGGGCTGTCTCGGAATTGGAGGAGGCTGTAACCAGGTCACAAAATTAAAGGTGCCTTTTTTAAGAGATACAGTCTCTCTGTTGCATCTCAGCACTGGTAGAAAAATCAGTGCTGTGGGCACAGTGTCAATGGATGGAACTTGATGATCTTTAAGGTCCCTTCAAACTCTATGATTCTGTGTATCACCAAATCAGATTTTCAAACACAAAATACAGGAGCTGGAAAGAATCGGGGTTTGAGTCTTGCTTCTTTACAACCTAGGTGCGCCTTTTCATTTCAGATACGCTCTCCTTGCAAAACTTAACTGAAAATACTAAATAATTGTATATACCATACCCGCTGCCAAGACACCTCCTGGGAGTTGGTTTCATATAAGCCCCGCATTTCCTGCAAAAACAGTGTAATATTTGATAATTTTCTCCAATGGTGGGCATGAACAGCAGTTTGTCTCGAAGATACGCATGGCTAGGTTTATCAGATGCTCACAATAGTATGTTCATCCAGTCTACAGCTACACTGAATGTTTGCCGATTAACTGGCCTCATTAATTTGTAACTGTGAAACAAAGCAGAATTCAGGGGAAGAGTTACTAGAGGCAAAGTGCTAGCCGTGATGGACATTCAACATTCATCAACATTTTGCTATGCGAACCAATGCAACCGAGAAGACTCTCAAAGTTTTGTGAAATCGATGTAATTCTGTAAATCTAATCCTCAGCTAGCACAAAACAGTTCTCGTGCCAGTTTGCTCTGAGATTTGGACTCGGGGTTGCTCAGGTGGTTCACAGGATCTTGTCCAAAAGTGCGTAAATACATTCGTATGACAGTTTAAATAAAGGAAAAAATGAGGTTTCTCCCACTCTGCTGATACTTTTGAAGCTTGTTCCTTTACTCTGTTGCTAGACTCTGTCAATCTGATCCTGTGGAAACCAACATATTCCACCATGCCAACAAACCTGGATAAATACAATACTGAATTAATCATTAGAGCCCCATTCTTATTCATACAAAGAGCCTTTTTACTCCAGAAAATTGATGAACGTAATTGTAGCAGGATAATTTATACTGGTATGGCTCTGCTGATGTAACATTCCAGGTAGATGTTTTAATTGGGTATAATTATTCCATTTCCCTGTACAAATGAGTCCTATATAGATAAATCCCCTTTTATAGCTAACAGTCGAAGCAAATTACATCTCATAATTACATTTACACCAAGTTTAAGACACTCTTAGGATGGGCAGGAAATATAATGGGGCCATAGTGTAATTGAGAGTGCAACCCTTAAAATCCTATTTGTGACAACTATAATCAAATTGTCATCTGCTATAATATTTTCATTTCTTCTCATTCCAAAACAACAAAAAGCATTAAGTCTGTTTAAAATAAAATGTTTTGAAGGTCTAGCACCAAAATATGTACATCAATTCATGCGGGCTAAGGAAGCAAATGCAGTTTGTCATATTTAAACAGAACTGTGCCCAGTCTGTAGGTAACATCTTCCAGTGCCAGATTCTGCACTGTTGTAATCAGGCATCCTGGGGACTCTGTGATACAAAAGGAAATTTGACTTCATGATATCAAGGCTAAATTTGGCTCCCCAGTGCTTAGAACACTCCTGAAGGCATGATGCTCCAAACAATTAATCTTGGATAATGTTGAATAAATGTGTATAGGACACACTGGCTCAGTTCTTGTAAATCCATTGTTACTGGCATATTTTTTCTATAAAAAGATTGTTTTCCACAGTTGGCAGCGATCCTGGTGGAAAGCATCTTTGAGCTGTAGAAATACAGAAGACTATACTTTATTTCCAGTTCGTATCTTCATCTCCCTCTAGCCATTGTTCACCCACCTGCCCTTCCACTCCACCCCCCCAAAAAAGCTCTTACTCTTCATTTAGACTGGGGCACTTGGCAAGCATTTGCTTCTCCGTTCTTAACCCTTTTGGTCATTTGAAAACAAAGTCCCGGAGCAGTGTGAAATTAACTTATATGCATAACATTTGAAGTGACGGCACAAATTCCTGCTGGAATGAAGGGCTTTTCACTTCAGTGGGAATCAGCAAATAGATTTGTAGCAGAACAATGTGCTTTTCTGAAAACTCTCGCTCCCATTCGAACGGATGGGATGGGGCCTCCCAGGCAGTGCTTGCGCACCACCACCACCCGTTATGACCCTTTAAAATAAAGCCACACCAAACCTGCCCCAAACAAAACCTGCCCTTTTTCCACGCACTTCTAGCTGGATGAGATATTTACCCCGTTATTACACAGACTTTCTGTGATTTGCTGACAGGTGCTTGCATTTCCACAGCGAGTGACATTGTTTCTGCATCATTCCTGCAGCCAAAGTCAGAAGAGTTGTGTCTCTGGCCCTGCCTCAACAAAGCTGCAGCCAGAGATACTGTTTTCTGTGCTGCATGGAGAAAGGTGCCGCCCAATTCCTTGTCTAGAAAAGCATGCAAAAGCATCTCTGTAGGCTGTGGGGCAGGCATGATTGACTGGTTCCAGCAGGACCAAAGGACGTGGGCTGCATATTTATGTGCATGTGTCTCCTGACCCAGTGGTGGACTCAGTGCTCTGATCGACCATGATCATGTTTGGGAAGGGCTCAGGCAACACCCCCTCGATCCACAGAATTTGGCTTAGTGCTGGTAAATTGTGTTGGATACACTTAGGAGTTTGGGGGGAAAGGATACTCTATAACCATGACTGTTATCAAGAAATGATTAAGATTTAAGAATAATATTGTAAATATTGTAAATATTCTCGTATTTCCCAGCTCTTTGCGTGCAGTATAATGCAAAATTATCTGGGTTGTCATCTCATAGAAATATCTATCATAATATTTTGATTTAAATCATAAGCAAGCTTAGCCAAAAATAACATACATACAGTCGCATGATATATGATATTTTTAAAATCCATTTGCCCAATGCTTTGCTTATTAAAGATAAAACACTTAAATCTTGTTTCAATCAAGGACTATCCCTTCAAGGAGAAATCCGAGTGACTGACTCCCTCTTCATTGCAAATTATAATTAGAAAACCCTGGTTTTCTTGCACGCAGAGTGGCCCTGCTCTCACATGTTTGTGCAAGAAGCTTTACACATCTCAGGGAAGTCCCAAAGCTCATGCTTTTTGCCGCAAAATAGTAATGCAGTTACTGACAATAATCACCTTTGACACCACATTTCATATCCATGATAAGAAGTACATATCATCCATTCTACAATGCAACTGAAATTCCTGTTGTCTCGGCCAAGAGGTTGGAGACTCCCAGCCAGCTGAGTAAATTCCTTATGAATGTCTGACAGACAAAAAATAATAGGTGAGGAAATAGTATGGTTTCCAGTTAGATCTCTCTGATTGCCACTTACCTCATTGGAAAAGAGGACAGAAACCTTAAGGATTCCTTTTGGAAGAATATTTGCAAGTCAGACAATGCTTCCTCTGTTTTCTTTCTGCTCTGCTTCCCCTTACTGTAGCCTCTCACTGTCCTTCTGTGTGCCGGTGTTTTTGCCTTTCTCTCTTCCTCCCTGACTGTTTAGATATACTTACCTAGTATTGTGATAGTATATACTAATAAATATACAAATATACAAAACACCCTTGGTTTGTATGTATCTGTATGGACAAATGCGTGGTTTGTGGAATTTGTTCTAAAACTACAATATTTATTTCTAGGCACAAGCAATAGATACTTAAGATAAGTAAAAAAGAGCATGAGAAGGCGAGGGAGAGAAGCGTGAATGGGTAGAGAAGAGCATGCCAATCCACTTGGATACCAATTGGACATCACTATACTGCAGTTCCACTTCCCTGCCTTTGGCAGCTGTCTCTCCAGCAGCCACAATGACCGCCCCCAACCACACCTGCACCATCTGCCTGATTTTCCTACATGAGAGAGAGCCACTGACCTGCCTCTTGGGCGCTGAGTTTTGTCCGTTCCCTCCATGGTGTAGTGGTGGAGAAGGGATAGTTACCAAAGATAGTTCTGTCTCGCCCCTGTAGGAGGATTCTTGCTGCTCCAATAGATTTTTCTGTCATGGTTAAAGAACACCAAAATGAATCTGCTTTTCTACAGGGTCAAAAGATCAAATATGAGTTCTTGAAAAAAAATTGTATATCCCAATGAGGTTGCAATTTTTTACTGCATACCTACATTTCACAGTGGTATTCTCGTTGTCCCTGTTCACTGACATGATCCCAACCCCAGCAGGAGGTTAGTTCTTGATTCAAGGAAAAGAGAGTTTTAACATTCATTTTAATGGGAGCCTTTATTCATTTTTAGTATCTGCACTGTTACACCAGCTTCACTTAATTATGGGAGAAGAAGCAGGTTTAGAATTCCCTGGAGGAACTTGCTGGGTTTTTTTTTTCCTCAGACTTACTTTCTTCATCTTCTCAACGGCTCCTCCCTTAGTCTTTTCATTTTGCTTGAGAGTGCTTATTCTTATCCTTAGAAATGAGCACATCTTGGCAAGATCATTTAACTACTATAAATGTTGTAATCTTTTTTTTTCTCTTTTTTTTTTTCTTTTTTCTTTTTTTTTTTTTTTTCCCCCACTGTCTTTTTCTCTGTGAGCTGATTGTTAAATGCAGCAGGTTTTCCACAGTGTGATGAGTGGAGCACAGGAACCCAACGTTTGTGTCTGCCTGTGTCCTGGGGATACAGCTTGGATATGTAGCATATGAAAGATGCATCAGGGTAAAGTCACAAGGTAACTGCGGTAACATGCTGTATTCCTCCTGCTAACATCATGTTTTGTACTTTGAAACCATGTTAACTTCTGCAAAGTCAAAAACCAGTATAAGACTGAAACGCGACACGTTTCACTAAGAAAAAGCCACCTTATTACACCTTAGATTTCTGCCTTATGAAGCCTGTGTACATTACAGTTTCTATTATGCCATTTTTGAATATCTGTAAAAATGAGTGTTGGCCTGAAACTGCATGGAGGTTTCAGTCTATGAATGATTTCTGAACACATTTTAAGTCACTTACAGATCAAGTCTTTTAAAACTTCGAATGGCAAAGAGGAATGCCTATTGATTTTAGACAGCTATTTTTACACTTTTACATGTATAATTGAATTCAGAATTTGCCCTTCTACTTTCAACCTGAAAAGAGCAGCCCAGAATGCACCTACATGCTTTTGATCCTTTGAAAAAAATATTTGTAAACTGAAGGAACCTTATTAAACTTTAAACTCAAGCTGCTGTGCACAAAGAGTGCTTCATTTCTATACAGCTTTGTAATATATGTTGTTAGAAACATGCAGAAAATCTGTAGAGCCCTGCTCCCACCTGAACATTCATTGGTGTCTCCCAGGGTGTGTGTCTTTACATGAAGAAAGGTACACTGGGGCACATGGAAAGAGTTACTGAATTTGAAGTCTTCATCTACATAAATATCTTGCACGACTTCAGCTATTCCCATATACAAGAGAAAGCTGCATTTATAGAGGAATGAGTACCCTTATTCCTGTAAGGGGAACGAGTGCCTTTATTGATAATAACTATACCTAAATTGCAATTACGTAACTGTTTTACTTACAAATCACCTCATGATCAAAATTGTTATATAACAAGGAAAGAATCTGTGTAGATTAAGGACATATGAATAATGGATTTTATTTTTTTTTTTCCTTTGGTCATCCAGCCAAAATATGGGAAAAATACAATTTCAGTTGTGCCAAGAAGAAAAATGTTGCTCAATTTTTTGGCTTTTGTAAAAATTTCTGACCCCTTCAAATTAGGTCAGTTTCTAAACAAAAGCATCATTTAAATGTTAAGTATTAGCGTTTCATTTTGGAAATACTTACTGTTTCATTGTTTCAGTCCTCCAGAATGAGACATTCTACCATTTGCTGGAAACCATCCCAAATTCCCAAATGCTTTCAGATTTTGCAAAAATGAGGTTTGGAGTAATATTTTTGTTAGGGATGGGGGGAGGGGATGGGAGAAGGAGGAGGGAATGGAACAAGGGTACACCTAGACCTTATTTCAGAGTTCACAAGGTCTGAGAATTTTTTTCCCTTAATTTACAGTAATCCACTCAGAAAGGATTAAGTAATCCAAAACAGGCCACCCTGCAACAGAAATACGGAAGTCCTCTCTTCAGCTTATATGAGATAAGTCGGTTGAAGGAATATTTTATGTAAGGTGTATAATACCGAAACACCTGGCATTCTTTATGGTCATCCTTTAGCAGACAAAATTAAGAAAGAATACAGGCTTAACTGGTAAAATACATACATGTGTAACTTTAAGTATGAGAAGAACACAATTAAAAGAAAGAACACTTGCTCTAAATTGCATCTACATGTAAATACCTTGAGAAGTAAAGGCTGTAAAACATATTTCTCCTGTCCACGAGCTCACAAGTGCTAATGTTTCGTAGCATTAGTTGCATCCTCAATAATATCCTTCAACAGCAAGTTCCAAGGCCTAATTATATATTTAATTATCTATTTTTTGTCAACTGATTTACATCCAAGTACGTTCAACAGCATGTCATCTGGGACCGATTCTTCAGCAGTGAATTTATTATAGTTTCTATATAATGTTACTTTGGTATATCCACCCTGTTCCCACCCCTGAGCATATGGCATCTCTTTTTTAATACATCTGAATTAGAGAAAAGTACCAGCATTAAGTATGAATCTCTTGTCTTTTGACGGTTGCCAATCCTGGAGTTGTTTGCAAATGTTTTTGGTATCAATTTCACTTCTGTACCACAAGTGCTTTGTTAACATCTGCCCTGCAGCAGACGATCATTTTTATCTACTGATTTATTCATGTGTCTGTATTTTGGTGTGAAAACATAGTCATAACTCTTGGACTTTAATCTGCGGAAGGAATAGAGCAGAATGAAACACAGTCAGTCACGCTTTGCACTTGAAAGGACCAAGGCCATTATTTCTTTGTTTTCTGTGGTAATCCTAGGTATAATAGGTAGAATGGCAAAAATAAATTGAGGTCTTTGTTGAAATTCTCCCTCCCTCAGCCAAAGAGCCACGCTTTCTCTCACGTACATCGTCTATCAAATGTTGTTTAAGGATCTTTTTGCGCCAGCTGCTATCCTGTTTCACTTTTTACTTCAGCTAAGCTCTCTGAACAACTTGATGAGCATGAAGAATGATGCCAACCTGACAAATCCTGTTTTTCGGATTTTTCTAGTGGAGTTACCCAGTCGTGAAGCACCGTAACAGTGGCTGTATTCACTTTTAGGGCAGTGAGAGCTGACAGCCCCATTATCTCTTGGCTCTGCAGGGTCAGCTGCAAGTTTGTGGAAGTGCATGACTTTTCTGTTAGTCCCTTCATTTGTCACCTGCTTATAGTCATATGAACACAAAAATTTGTTAATATTTACAACTTGATGGTGTAAATGACTTCACATGATCCAGGAAGGGCAGCATCCAGGTCATGAGCTGCATTTTCAGAGAAGACTCTATGTTCCCATTATAGACTTCTGTTGTTATCCTTGAAAGGGCTGGATATTTAACTTAATTGTTTCAAACTGAAATGGCCATTTGATGTTAGTTTTAGAGCTTCTTTAATTTTATCAGTTATGTTATTCCTCTGCTTTCAACCATTTGAATGAAATTAATTAATAATCAATTAGTAAAATAGGAAATGCAGATAGTCTCAATCATCCTTAACCCCTGCCACCTCAAGTCTCTTTTGAGCATTTCAGAATCTGAGGGTTTTCCATGAACTGAATAATGGTGTAACACTTTAGAAAGGTTTAACTAACACAGAATTTAAATAAACTGCATAAATAGTTATGGTTATATGAGTAGCATAGTGATTCTAACAGATCTTGTGGAGGAGAGGGGGTGCTGAAGAATAAATGCCAACATAAAAGTTGTCCCCTAAAACCATATAGAATCTCAATGAGAAAGCAGGCACATTTTCACCAGGACCGAAAATGTTCAGTCTTTGATAGCACAAAATGTATAACCAATTGTAATCAAATTTTCTGGGGATACTTGGCTGAGACTTAAATAAAATACTCAATCCAAATCTTGACAGCCATTTTCAACTGCATCATTTGTTGGTTGTATCACTTCAAGTTTCCCATGAGAAGCCTTTGTCGAGGTCATATGCTCTCAGACTTCTGTTCCAAAACCAGAATAACTTGTATTCTTATTGATAATATTCTTATTAATAATCTTAGAAATGGGGAAGGAAGCTGACTTATGGGAAACAATAAGAAACAATTTCACTTGTAAGGATGTAAACACTGTGTAAGAACTAGTGTTGACATTCTGGCAGGTTGTATGAGATGAGAAGGTGATTTTGGTGCTTTCTCTGCTGGTTCGGTTGACAAACAGAAGACGTTGCACTCTCTCTTATCTGTGTGGAAAATAGTATAAATTATGTACTGTGCAACTCCTTTCCAGGAAGAAAAATGCTATAGTTCTTAATTTTGGTATATTATGAGCAGAGATGTATGACATTAAATATTAATATGTCCTTCACTAGTAATACATAAGTATGTCTTTTAAGAGTTAAGGGCACAGAGGTAGAAGACAAACAGTAACTTACGGTTTTCTAGTTATATGTCACTAGAGGAATATTTCTTGTGTTTCAAGCAAAACAGAATTTTTGTTGAAACCCAATCTAATATGTAGCTTTTATCTACCTATGTATGGATATATTTATGTAAATAGGTATATTAGATGCAACTTGTCTTATAAGTGACCTGATACTGCAGAAACTTAAGACTTATGCGTGCACTTTATTTTGTATGTCTGGTGAGACCCAAACAGTATCACTGACACATGTACGGTTCAGTCTATGTGTTAACCGTAGCAATATAGAAACCCTGATCTGCCTTGATTACAGGGAGTTGTGAAATTTCACCAGTTATGGGTTTTTTTAATTAGAAAGTGTAGGTGACTTTAAATCAGACTCTCTCATAAGAGAGTATTCACCATTTTCAAAAAGGCTGGAATTTCTTGTGTGAATGAGACTCTCCAAGACTAAAAGTTAGCTGAAACAGGCAAAACCCTATTTACTGAATAATGTTTACTACATTAGACGTCTTCAGTAGACAGAGAAGGTGGCATGAATGCTGGTAGAGAAAGAAGTCACTAAAGTAGGGATGTGGCAATATGTTATTGGAAACCCAAGTGCAGAATCTGACTCAGGCAAGAGACGAAGCCCAGCCTGGGAGATGAAGTGATGTTTCATGTGGGGTGATATGAGGCTCGTTTTTAGACGTAGCTATAGACCACTCAAGACTGTTAAGTGTAGACAGCTTAGAAAATGCCTGCTGGATTACTTTCATGAAACAGAAATACTGTTTCTTATTCAGCTGTTATGACTGTGTCTATTGTTCCTGCTCCATTTTACAGTGAATATTTTTACATCCTTTATTGTTATAACAGCAGGGATAGACAATTTTTTTTTTAAATTACTGGGAAAGTCACTAAAAGTGTACTTGTAATGTGACCGAAATTGTTCACACCATTGAGTGTAATTTGCCAAATAATTACAACGGAAAAAATATGGAAGAAGTATAAAAAGACCTGAAATGCTTCATTTCAGAAACACCAACTGCTTATTTTGACATTTTTTTAATGAATCATTTTGGCTTTTACTTTCAAACAACATTTTCATTGGCGAGTAGTCTATATTTTTTAACGACAAAATGATTAGAGGTACATAATCTGAGAACAAAATGCAACATTTCAATGAAAAACACACGTAAAAAGTCTATTTCGATTTCAATGTAGCAGAAGATTTTTCTCCCTTAGGTTTTATTGTAATTATTTAACTAAAAGAATCATAGTTTTCTCTGCTGTGTTAGTAATGACTATAGGTGCCAATAACCCAGTGTATGCATATAAATTTAGATCCAGTTGCATTTTGGAAGGACAAAAGAAAGCCCATAACTGTGTGACAATGCTATTAATATGGTTTTTCAATGCTCACAAGAAGCACAATGAAGGAAAGGTGGCTACACCATGTGTGAGTACATGGATGCCCTAAGTAGGTCCGGAGACCTGAAGTGTATTAGAGCAAGAAATGAGGCCAGGGTCCTGAAAAGGCCTGGCTTATTTCAATCCATCCTTTGATAGATGTACATGGTATGATGAGGCAGCTTTGTAGGAAAAAACTGTCATGATAAGGACCTCATCAAGAGCCCACAGAGTTCATTGAAAGACTGGCTTAAGGCCATCCTGTATGTATAGATGTAAGGGAAGGCATGGGCTTGCTTTATTTCCTTGGGTCTTGGAGATCTGCTGAAGAAGCAGAATGGGACAGCAACAGGAGCAGAAAGATTGTTGTGCTCAGAAATGAGGATCTGGAAGATGTGTTTGAAACATACCAGAGCTTCGCTTCAGAGCTTTGGCATGGAAGCTTGACACGCATATCTCATAAATTGGGCAAAGAAGAGTTAAGATGCGTGGCATGATTCCAGGATGTACAAGTGTTAACTATTAAAGATGCTGTGCTGATGCAACAGAAAAAAAAAAAAAANATTTGGACCATGTTCTTTCATTTGTGTTTTTCTGAACTAATGTAAAGCTGATCCTGTGAAGCCACACCAAGCATCCATTGGCTCCCAGTTGCAGCACAGAAATCCTCAGTACAAAATTCTCACCGTGAATAGATGGGGTTCAGGGATGTTGTGTCAGGCCTTTGTACAGAAGACCTTTGTTCCACCAGCCAGTTAAGAGCCATCGCACTGCAAAATTTAAATTCTCCTATATTACAGCAAAAACTTAATTATTTTGTAACTGCTTATGCAAGCACCTCTTTAAGTTAAAATGGCTCTATATCCCCTTGGGTTACCAGTAGTGAATTCAAGATTGCATGTGCCAACTTTTTCACATTTGTGTGAAAGGAAAACAGAGGGGAAAACTGAGGGGATTAGTCTTAACACCTTAGAGCTAAATAAATATTTACCAGGTTTGATTCTGCCATCAGTTCATGGCCAATACTAAGTACAAGGTGACTGCAGGACTGCTGAAAATATACAAGCAACATTAATCTGCTGGCTTTTTACCTATTTTGAAATGTATCATAGAAACCAATTTCATGGCACACTTTGATTTTATATGTATCCCTTCCCAGGTGAAATAGCCATTTTTTGTCACTTGTGACACTTTAATTTCTCATATATGTTTCTAAAATATAATGCTCAGTTTCCCTACTTAGATATGCCTTTATGCAAAACGATGGCAGAGATTTACTGCAGCAGCAGCTACTTTTTGACTCTATCAGGCAGCCAGCTATTTTCTACAAAATCCTTCCTGTTACAGGATTCCAGACTACCCATAGATCACTCCAAACAAGAATGCGAACATTCAAAACCAGGTCTCCTGGTAGCAAAAAGAACTTCTTTGTTGCTCTCCATCTAGAATTCAGCTGGTAGTTAATCAGATTCATTCAGAGTAGATAACTAGTGATATTAAAATACCCATGTCAGTGCATATGTGTAACTTTCTGGTATTTTATATGAGTAAAATTCACTGAATTAATTAAGAAAAGTAGAAGAATTATTCTTGCACTGTTCACCTCCATGTAGGGTTACTGTAATTCAGAGAATTTGCAGCTGCCTGTGCGGATGTTGAATTCATGTGTTGTAAAATGTAGCACCTTCCACTGACTAGCTTCAGAGTTTGGCAAATGAAAGATGTTCATGTCTGTTTCCTTCCTTTGGCTCCAGATCACTTCCAAAGTCAGCTGAAGGCCTTAGACATAATCCTCGGGGTAATTAATGGATGGAGCCCCAGCAACACAACAGATCCAGTTTCAGCTTTTGAATGCCTGAGGCACCTTCTTCCTCTTGGGGCAAAGCAGAGCACAGAGCTAGAAAAACTGTGCTTTCCCACTTACGGACTGCATCCCTGCAGCACATCCAGTTTATGCAACTATGATTATTATATGGCTCCATGGAAGTCATGTAACAGGTGATAACTTTTTTAAAAATTCAGTAATTTAACAAGGATTTCCCCTCCTGCAAAGCGTAACCCTCCAGGAAAAAAAAAATTAACAACAGGATAAGAAAACCCCAAGAAGTCCACCCAACTCTCACATGGATTTTACATAAAGATCCTGTGGTTCAGGATGACAGGATGGACACCTAGAGGAAGTGTCCTGTAACATATGCAAGGTGTTCTTGGACCATCTGGTTCCCAGCACTGAATCTTTGAGTAACTCCACTAATTGCCAGAGGTGACTTCTGTTTTCTCAGACGCACAAGCAATGCAGCAGCTCTACCTTTTGGAAACCCTGAATTTGCTTAATTACTTCCACTTAACTGAAGTTAGATTACTGTCAAGATTTTTTTTACTTCACTGTCTCGCTAAACACCATTATGCTCCAAGGGACAAACAACTGAGACCGATAATTTCATGGACTACACAACAAGTGACTAACAGCCTGGCGTGGAAACCTCAGAAGTTCTAATAACCATCAGCCTACTTTCCACGTGGAGGTTTTCTCTGACACAAATCCCAAACATAACTTTGTACATGGTATATGCTTCTTTTAAAATTATACACCTTCAGGGGTGTCAGGCTCTAGAGCACATACAGGGTTGTTTGGATGTTGGTATGATGGGGTATGCTATTACTATTTTTTCCACGTGTTTAAAGACATAAGCATACAGGTGCCCATGAGCTTATGTCTCTATTTTCCTGAGATTCGCCCTTAACTAATTATAAAAATGGTGCTACAAATAAATTTTCCACTCTGAGACTTCTCCCTTCAGAGGCATCCATCTCAAATGTGACATCTGGATGGCATTTTCTCTGTTTTCTGGCACCCACTAAGGAAGTAATTTACAAAATATATCCCTATATTTTTAATCCACATGACGAACTCTTTAGTTCCACTGAAAGATGTTTATGAGATATAAACATTTTGGAGACCTGTGCACACTGATATGCAATCACAGTAGGTTTTTTATTGACATAGTGATTTCTCTTCCAGCTTAGTGCCATACACAAAAACTTCTGGCATGATACTGATTTTTAGTTCCTGAACCTAAGCCATTTAACACTTGTCAGGTTGTTATGAAAATTTTGCACCCGTATCAAAGAGCATCAAACAGTAATGATTCAGTATCGACTGACTTCATGATTATTTTAACACCTTTTCTGGAATTACCCAGAGGGAACATTTTCCCCATTTTACCACAATAAAGATATATATTGATATGAGCAACGATATGTCTTGACATACTGAGAGATTGCAGACATTTTCTATGGAAGAGAAAAAACTACCAAAGAAAATAACAAAAAACAAAATTGTAATTAGAAAACTTGCCAAACTACAATCAAACATGATGATGTTCCAAAAGTGTCTCGGTCCTCAGCAGTCGTTTTGTAAGTTATGAGATCAACTTAGTAAAGTTAAAGCTAGGGTGTTTGGAAGAGGTGGCATGGGTGACGTATTTTAAAAGAGGTAGTGAAAAATAAAAACCCAACTGAAGATTTGAGAGGACTTAATGGAAACATATTTTTCTAAAATAGGGTTTAATCAGAATATTGGAATTTATGCTTGTAATAAATTCATTAGGTACTTTTGTGATCAATGGTGACCAGAAGCTTGAGTTCTTTGGACAAGCTTCTCAGGAAAGCATGGCAACTTAAGTGCAAAAGATCTTCTGTTGCTATGATAAAGAAATAATTAAATATTGCCTCAGAAAATTGTCTTCATTGACATCTTATGGCTACTTAAGTATGCTTTGAAGTCCTTTATTCCATGGTTATTTATGGTCACTGCTTACTCGGTAATCTAAAAGGTAGACCTAGAAAAAAATTAAATAGATAATACTGATGTTTCAACACATGCTGTATTCCCCCCAGAATTCATTCTAAAACAGTATCTTGACACAGTAGCTCAAAATCATTCTGTTCTGTGAATCAACCCAGATGTCTATTTTCATTAGTGCAATCTGGGTCATCTTTTCTCATGCACAATGGCTAAAATCTTTATTACTTAAGTGATACTCCTTTTAAAAAAAGCAACATTTTTTATAATGGTTTCACAGAATCACAGAAATGTCAGAGTTGGAAGGGAGCTCTAGAGATCATCTAGTCCAACATCTCTGCTAAAGCAGGGTTGCCCAGAGCACTTTACTCAGGTCTGCATCCAGGTGGGTCTTGAAGGTCTCTGGAGAAGGGGACTCCACAACCTCCTTGGCCAGCCTGTTCCAGGGCTTTGGTACCCTCACCATAAGGAAGTTTTCCTCATATTTGAACAGAACTTCCTATGTTCCAGTTTGTACCCATAGCCCCTTGTCCTGTCTCTGGGAAACACTGAAAGGAGTCCAGCTCCATCCTCCTTCAACTTACCCTTTATATACTTAGAAGCATACTCAGCCTTCTCTTCTCCAGGCTAAAGAGTCACAGCTCCCTTAGCCTTTCCTCCTCAGGGAGATGCTCCAATCCCTTAATCATCTTTGTTGCTCTACGCTGGACTCTCTCCAGTAGTTCCCTGTCTCCCTTAAACTGGGGATCCCAGAAATGGATGCAGTATTCCAGTTGTAGCCTCACCAGTGCAGAGTAGAGGGAGAGAATGACCCCCTTGACCTGATGATCACACTCTTCCCTATGCAGCCCAGAATTCCATTGGTTCTCTTGGCGACAAGAGCACATTGCTGGCTCATAGATAGTTTACTATCTACCAGGACCCCCAGATCCTTCTCCTTAGAAGTTCTTTCCTAAACTATATCATTGGCCGGAATTCCTCCCACAAGATGCGGGACCCTGCACTTGCTCTTGTTGAACCTCGTAAGGTTCTTCTTTGCCCAGCTCTTCCAGCATGCCCAGGACCCACTGTATGGCATCACAGTCTTCTGGAGTGTCTGCCAGCCCTTGTAGCTTGGCATCATCAGCAAACTTGCTGAGGATACACACAGTCCCCTTGTCCAGGTCATAGATCAATACATTGAATAAGACTGGACCAAGTATTGACCCTTGGGGGACACCACTGGTGACAGGCCTCCAACTTGACCCTGCTCCAATAATTACAGCTCTCTGAGTCCTGTCACCCAGGCAATTCTCAATCCCCCTCACTGCCCCCTCATCTAGCCCGCAGTTCCTCAGTTTCCTGATGAGGATGTTATGGGAGACATTGCTGAAGTCAAGGTTGATGACATGTGCTGCTCTCCCCTCATCCAGCCATTCAGTTATTACATCATAGAAGGCTATCAGATTTTGGCCAAGCATGATTTAGCTTTGGTAAATCCATGTTTCCTGTTCTTTAGGATGTTTGGAGATGACATCTAAAACAAGTCACTCCATTACCTTCCCAGGGCCAGAGTTGAGGCCATCAACCTGTAGTTCCCTGGGTCCTCCTTCTTGCCCTTTTTGTAGACTGGAGTGATATTTGCCTTACTGCAGTCTTCAGGCACCTCTCCTGTTCTCCATGACCTTTCAAAGATGACGGAGAGCAGCCCAGTAATAACATTTGCTAGTTCTCTCAACATTCACGTGTAGATCCCATCAGGACCCATGGACTCATGGATGTCTAGTTTGGCACGTGGTCTCTAACCCAGGCCTCCTGTGCAGAGGGAAAATTTTCCTCTCTCCAGATCTTCTCCCTTGTCTCCGGGGTCTGGCATTTGTAGGGGACAGTTTTTGCAGTGAAGACTGAAGCAAAGAAGGCATTCAGTAGCTCTGCCTTCTCTGTGTCTTCTACCAATAAGGCACCTACCTCTTTCTTCAGTGGGCCAGTTTCTTACTGCTCAAAGTAATGACTTTACAAAATTGCAAACTTCCACACAGTGATGTTGAGTGAAAATAAGGAAGAGTTTTAATCATAAATACTACAATGAATATCTGTGTAAAAACTGCAAGTCTAATTTATGTTCGTCATGATGAAGTAGTATGTGGCCAAATTACAAAATTACCAGTTTGAAAATGAAATTCAGTGTCTAGTGCTGCTTAATGCCCATATGTATGAGAGAAAGAAGGGCAGTTCAAGAATTCAGTTTATGTTCCTTATGCAATCTCTATGCTAAAAAGCTAGACCTAGAAAGCCATTGCAGGCATTAGAGTTTCAGTGCTAGAGTTAGTCTTGGTATTTATCATACCTCTGAAACCATACTTGATATAATTTTGAAGCCACATCAGCAATAAGCATAATCTCTATCTTGAATATTTTAAGTTTTGTATCCAGGCTATAATTTACATTGCCATCACTATCAATTATATCACAGTTGTATCCGGGACTTCAGAATAACTGTAGGAAATATAAGTGCACACTCAAGCACTCTGTGGAAAAACACTTTATTATCTTGCTATTCACCAAGACCCATGAGATGTGTAAAGCAACTTATATGGTGTACAGCAGCAGTAATATTTGCAATATTTCCTGTGGCATGGAAGCATGGGAGTTTGTGCCAAGTTACCTCAACCAGGGCAGAGGAAAGGGTGCCCAATACCCAAGGGCCAGAACAAAGACAAAACTCCATCCCTTGAAACTCTCCTAGGAAACATAAATTTGGGAACCAAGCAAAGCAGAGAGGTTTAGAACCTCACGTCTACAATTTACCGTATTTTTGAAGCACTCCTGCCATTTCATATAATCATAGAAAAGACAGTGCTCCTGTCCCCTTCCCTTCCCCTACAGATTATCATTTTAACTATGTTTGTTGCAGAACTGGTGCCTATGGAAAGTAAACCTCTTAGGTAAATTCTTTGCTAGAAGATAATCACTTCTGTTCATCATTCAGTTTAATGTGACTGGATTTTCCTGATGAAACCTACTTTTCCACCTTTCTGTGGGAATATGAGGTAGGGAACATGGAGTGACCCAGCATAAGAAAAAGTGAAAGTAAAAAGATCTAAGAAAAAAACAATTATGTTTAAGCTTTTCTGTGCTAGAAGCTGGGAGGAAAGGCAGCACATGATGCACATATGCACGTACACGTTTTTCTAAATGCAGATAATGTTGACGTAATTTGAGATTTCTCTTTCACCTAGTAACATTTGTATATAATTCCCACATTTTCGGTATCTATGTCATTGTAATACCATGCTAATTTGTACTTGGTCTCTGTATCATGAGTCACTTCATTACATCCTAGTGAAAAACAAGACTGACCCATGTTTGCATTCCCATGGCTGAAATAGCTTTGGAATCTGCATGCAGGCTTCTCATTGTCTTTGCTTGCTTTTGTCTTCTCAAACTCCTAGTAAAGGAGATTTTTATAAACTGCTCATTGTTTCCTCTGTGCCTGTACAATGTTGTACCAATATTACTCAACAATTACGGACAACTTAGTGAATGTATATGTTCAGCCCGCTAGGAATTTCTGATCTTTGTCTTCTGTTGCAATTTGAGCCTGTACAAGTTTGTCTGACACATGAACTGTGCAAAATCTTTTCTGAGCCTTTTTTAAGCTCTGGTTTTTTCCACGGGAATGCACAGCATTCTCTTACTTCAAATGTGAAGATGTTTGTTATAACACAGACAGAAAACCAGAAACCAAAAGCTTGGTGAAAGAATTTTAAGATTAAATTGTTAAGACAACTAGCAAGACAGCATTCCAGTCTCCTTCACTTATGCCAATTGTGAGTATAAAACATATAATAAGAAAACCAGTTTATTAATAGAAAACATTAAAATAATAAAAGAAACTTTTCAGATTTCAGACATTAAGGTCTGCCATGTTTTACTGATACCATGTTTGTTCATGACAGCAAACTTCATCTGGTTACCTGAAGTGATTTAATAAATCACTGAATATAATTTCTTGATAGCTGGACAAACGCAGATATGTGTAGAGAGTGAGGTATATAGTATGACTATGTTGCCAATAATTAAGGTGACATAAGGATTACTTCCAATAGGTTTGTATTTTAAGTGAAAGCATGAGTCCCATCATATGGTGTTGGCAATAAGTAAAAGAAAGAAGGTGGTATCGTGGTCTGTGAAATCACACATAACACTACACACAGACTGGTGTACTGCTCAGGTGATTGCCAGAGGAAGAAGGAATGGAGTTATTCCCCAAGAATTGTATCAGGAATCTTTTCATCCAGTCAAGGGACTGCTTATCACTGAAGTATGTTCCCCTAAACAATTATTCTTGTTTTTATTTTGAGTTCAGCAATTTATTTTAATACTTCATTAGCTTACTCCAGAGTAAAATATTGCTAATCTTCCAGGGAAACTACAGGACTTTCTGATGAACATTCATGTGAAAAGACAAAGCTGACAGAATACCAATGGTTAAGACTGTAAGTAAACATTTTATGTTGTTTTGGTACAAATCAATCATATAATTTGGAAATGGAGAATGTTATTTGGCTACCTCTGTGTTACCTGAGCCACTTCAACATTAAAACAAGGTATCTGATTCTGTAAGTTGCAGATCATTTCCACTAAGGAAATGAATATTGAACATTGCTGTGTAGAGCAGTTAATACTGAAGGTGCTCAAGAGTTTGCAGAATCTGGATTGAAGGGAAGAGGTTCATATTATTTTCCCACTCACTAGATCTCCTGTGTTAGAAGGTGACTGTACCAGAGAACATTTACTGGAATATCTACAGATGAGTTATACCAATGCTGATAGCTTTTGGTGAACACTGCTGTTGCATAATAGAAATCCTGTAAAGCTAAGATAAAAGCTTTGAAGATAAGCAAGATTACCATAGGAATGTCATTATTTGGAGAGGAAGAAGTAAATGCACTACTATAAAAACCTTTAACAATTGTTTTATATAAATGCATATAAAAACAGAAAGTGCCGGGATCAGTGGGTACTCAGCTTTTTCAGTTTTTAGGTGAGTCGGGTTTACATACTGATTTAGTCATGTCAGTTTAGGATTTCATTCAGTGTATAACAGTATTGCTTTGCTGGAATAGATGATTATGCATTTAAATATACAGAAAATGCCTTCTACCCTCCCATCCCTTCCTTTCCTCTCACTTCTCCCTCCCCGCTAGTTTTTCCCTTCCCTTCCCTTCTTCTCCCTCTCTTCTGCACTCTCCTCCTCTCCTCAGACCGTTTTCTGGATGGCTCTTTTTAGAAATGTAGTCATTATGAAATATGAGTATCAAGAATAATAGGCTTCATAGGATACTGTAATTCTCTAGTAAAAAAAGGATCAGACTGAATTTGAGTTTTCTTTCAGCCTTGCTGAGAATTGAATGATTCAATGTGTTTTTAATTAAAGCAGCCTAATGGAAGTCCAGATCATGCTCTCAATTCTTTCTTTACTCAAAGTAGGAGAAATAATAGGTATGCTAGAACTGCTATCTTCCCTTCAAAATGCAGAAGTCAGAAACTATTTTCCAACTTGCAGCTCAGAGTTCAGTTCTCCTCCATTATCTGGAAGGAGGGCAGATAAACATCCAAGTGATCACCCTCACCTTTGGTTGAAAAAATTCATTTGGAAAAGAGACATTCAGAAAAGGGATTTATCATCAAGAGCAGGAAAGCTATTCCACATTTCCATCCCACATCCAAGTCAACTAGGTGTGGCAGGAGCTAGGGGACCTAAGTTGTGAGCTGTAAATAGGAAAATCAAGCTTGTTCTTTGGTTCTCTTTGTGGTGTAGCTGGATAGCAGGGCTATTCACATCAAGTACTCTCAAATCGTGAATTCCTTGTGTCGTTCAGGAATATCCCAGCCATCTCATCATAGCTGATTTAATGCACTGGCTTGAGACAGTGGGTCAACCTGAAACTAGGTGATTGTCTGGATCTTTGTAATACAGTAGCTGACTGTTAAAGGAGCTCACCTGGTGGGAATTTTGGATAGTTTTAGAAATTGACCCTAAGGAAACTCTTGCTAGTGTCTAGTCTAATTTCTATGCTTAACTGTGTTTTTTAACGTCCTGGATGCAGTGTCCCAAAGTGTCCCTGCTGCAGAAGTGATTGGCTGTACATACATAAAACATTTGCAAATAATTCCTCTGGAAATGGCCATGTGGGACAGTCTTATGTCTGTAGCTAGGATATTTAATTGATGGGTTTTATGTAGTTAAGGTCTATGAGAAGCAATGACTTATGGATGTGCTGTCCTGGTCGTGTAGGACCATGACCTTCTGGACTATAAGAACTGAGCAAAACCACGACTTGAGGTGTCTCTCCTGATCCAGCTGAAGCTGATTCTGCAAGAACTCCTGCAACAGACACCCCCACTGCTACTGGGTAGTGACTGATTGTCCTGTTTGGAAAATTTGATTCCCCATCCAAGTACATAATGTTTCCTTTCAACAAGCACACTGTCCACCGCTTTGTCTGTGCAGAGTCAGAGTCTGACTAAGGAAGAAAAAAGAAAAGAAGAAAAGAAGAAAAGAAGAAAAGAGCTGATTTCCTGAAGTCTTCTGGCTCATGAGCACTCACAAAACTGAAATAAACATGGCTTCCAGCTGCATGGAAAGCAAAATAAGCGATCTTAGGTCAGAGGTCTTCTATTGCTTCCCTGCTAGCTTGGCTGGTTCCCTTATCCCTGCCCTCCCACTGCTGCTTGCTGTTTCCAGGGACCAAGGAGTTTTAATAAACCCATACTGCAGGTCCTCAAACCTGCCTGCCAATGTGACTTTGGAACCAACTCTAAGAGACTTGATTTGATTATGCAGGATCCACTGGCTTGTAAATCTAGGACTTTGACCACTAAACAACTTCCTGAACTTAACGTTTTCTATAGCCGCTTTGATCTTTGTAGGGTTGGGGTACCTTTACTTAAGAAATTAGGTTGTTCCTGAAATGTATATCTGTTTGTAATGAGACCCATTTTCAGTTTTCAGTCTGAAAACACAAACTGGTATTTAATGCAACACAAGACAGAATCATTTTTTATTTAAAGAAAAAAAGGAAAAAGAAGAGAAGGCTAGGCAGTGAATTCAGAAGTGCTCAGAGGGCATAGGTTCTGTTAAACAACTTTCATTGCACCGGCTGAAGCTCCAGTGCCTGTGGCTGATACTGCCTCTCTCTGGAGCCTTGCCACTGCGACTGCAGGCATTCATAAAGAAACACGGTGTGTGATTTTTCACAGCTGAGGGCAGAGTAGGTGCCCCCCATAGTCAGTGATTACAGGTTATGCAAAATGGCATTTGTCATGTACTTGAAGCCGTTGTGAAGTGCTTTAAACTTCTGTTCCAGGGTCATACTTTCCTTTCAGAGCAATCTCTAAAACACAAAAATATCAAATAGCCAAAATCAATAACAGGAATGGTTCTTTCCAGAAACTGCACCTTCACAGAGATTAGCTCAGCTTGGCCTCTTTTTTTGTGTGGATCATAATACTGCGGTATATTACAGTGCTGACACGGCAACTGAAACTGAGAAGATTAATATGGTAGCAACTAGGCTGAATCCTAAGAAATCTCAGGCATCTAAACATCTCAATTTCTCCCTCTAGAACAGCAAATACCTGTAACCCATGTGGGGTGCCCCAGACTTCAGTGTGTTGGGTCAGTACTGAGCAGATGAGTCGAGGGAAAGCTAGAAGCTTTGCATTGTACTCTGCTGGAAACTACAGGCATGCTAGTGTTGAAGACCTAGGAGTTTTGGCATTTATCTTAAGAGGATGTTCATGAAGAACTATGTACCTGTCACAGGAGGGATTCAAGGGGGATGCCAGAAAGACATGAAGTCAAAGCAGTAGTGCTTCCTCTCCACCAGCTTTAGACACCAACACCATCTGTACTGGGGGCATAATAAAACAATTGGCGTCATTTAAATGATTTAAATAAAATGGAATTAAGGGAAAAAATAGAAACAGAGTTCAAGAAGAAAAAAAATAGAGGCTTGAGGAAAAAACACAGAAGACTCGATTTCTGGTCATGTGCCTATTCCATTCCTTAACAGCATAACAGGCCCTCGGAGTAAGGGGGGTTTCTGAGTGAACAGTGCATTCATCATGGTTCGTGTGTATTGTTTGAGAGCTGGTCTTACAGTCTGCTCTGGCCAATTCAATAAATTGTAAAGTGAAGAGTGCTTGGCATAAAAAGTAGCACCATCTGTTCTCAAAACATGGATCCTTGTCTGAGGGAAGGGAGCTGTTGTTGTTTTTCATGAGAAGGTAGGTAGGTGCCTTTCCGGAGGTGAGGCTAACCTGGAGTTCTCAGAGTATCCAGTACAGAAACAGTTTTATTATTCTCTACACTGTTCCTTTTCTGATAAGCCCCAGAAGGTATTTACAGTTCAAACCACTCCAAGGTCACTAGCTATTACAGTAGAAGGCATTGTGAGGCAATGCAGATTGCATGACATAGCAGCAAGTTGCTACAAGTAACTAGAATTTTCTCCAGGTTACCATTCCTTGTGGTCCAAACTCATCAAAGTGAAGGCTGGACCAAAACTCCTGTGAGGCAAGGGGTCATGAGCTGAGTTCACTGGTGGTATGAATAAAGTAGTTGACTTTCTTGGAGTGCATCTGCACTTACTCTGTCTCATCTCTGGTGAAAAAATCCTTTCCTGCCACTTCTCAAGTCCTTATCCTTTTGCGGGTACCAATTTAATCACATTTTGTATAAGCAGTGCTTGACTGCGTTCACTCTCAGCCAATTCCTCATTTGCCTGTTTGATCTCCATTAATTCTTCCTCTAGTGTCTCTTCTGACACTTTGTGCTGAGGAAAAGAGAGATAATCTGTCTCACAAAGATCACCTGGGCCTCAGAGACCTGTACACGTCCCCTTAGCCACTTGGATGGATGGATACGAGCCTGGCTTTACAGGCCATCATCAGGGCGTGCAGGTTTCCTCCTCTACCCCCATTCTCACCAGGTCTGACTCTAGCACTTTCTGTTCCTCACCTCATCAGGGTCATGGCCCTGAAAAGTACTATATCCGCATCACTGGCATAGAATGGGCTGCTTGAATTTTAGCTCTGTTTCCCATGGAAACAGGATAATATAATCCCACTGAATTTTTCTCCCCATTGAGTAGATTTGAACGCATTCACTGATTTCAATAATCTTTGAAAGAGACATACAGGTTTAAAAGATTATTCAACTCCTACAAAATTTAAGAAAACAATTGGTCACAGAAAAAGAACTTTTTGGTGCCTTTTTATGGTAAATTCTAGCATTTAAGCTCCTGTCTTATTACAAACATGAGAATGCACACATTACATGGGCATGTCAAATGTCCATCCATGGCAGAAATTTTACCTTGAGCTCAAAATGAAAAAGCTAAAGACAGGCAACCATGAGAAAACACCTCCCAGAAAATGGACCTTCGTCAGTCTGGTGCTTTTGGAAGCTCCTATGTGGTGGATTTTTTACTGGGGACCCTACCTAGTAAGGAATCTCTTAGGATCCCTAGAACTCTACCCTACCACACTGAATTTCATCTGATTTACATATCCCATGGGTAAACCAAGAATAAATGGAAAGATTGTGAGACAGCCAGCCATATGTAAATACTGATAGCAACAGACTAATAACTGGTGCTAAAATGTATGAGTTTTCAAGAGTTTTTTTAAACTAGTAGCCAAGTTAACAAGCCTCAGTGCTGCAGTCAGTATCTGCACAGCCTAAGTGAGTAGGACTTGTTTTGCTACTTGGACTGTCAGAGGAGCTGTACATAGTATTTTTAAAGTATTCAGAAATGTACCAATTACTATGGTATCAGTTGCACTAGAAGATTATCAAGAGCCTTCTATCCTGAAGTTTTTAGCAAATTAATTAAAAGATCTGAACCCTCATGAGTCCAAAAATTCTTTATTGTTTAATACCATAATCTTCTTGTTATAAATAAGGGGTCCAGTCATACAAAATAATCCAAAGCCTCTTGCAATGCATAATCCAGTGAAAATACTCTGGTTTGGGTTCAAAGTTGGCTAAGCTATTTGTAGCAGGTAGGGACAATAGCAGGATTTTAAAGCAGTCAGCTGTTTGAAAGATCCTCTGATATAAATTTGTGAAGGAGAGCAGTAGTTCACTGTCTAGGGAGGACTTTGTGAAAAGAAAGTTGTTCACATTTGTGCATTTAACAAGAAGCTTTTCTGAAATGAGGGTTTTATAGACTGCATGTCAGGAACTGCAACACCGTGTCCAATTTGTACGTCCATTTACATACAAATTTAAATACAAATAAAATCCCAAATCATCATAACAGCAGCAGCTGAGGATGAAGCACAAATAAGCCAAGGAAGAGCGGAAAACTGTCATTAATATTAATTGATCTGTGTTGCCAAATCATTACTTTAAAAATAAGAGTGGAAAGTCAAATGGAGCTGATTAATTGGACAAATAACTTCACTGCTTCCTTCTGATGCTGAAAGGAAATTCAAAGGATTTCCAGGCACTAATCTTTTAATTAATCCAAAGGAAATCCTTGGATGATCAGAAACAGTTACAAAGTGGACCTTAGGGATTGCCACATGTAAAGTGCAGGACTAATCCAGGGATTCGAACATGGATATCACATCCTGGCTAGCAGTCTACTCATCTGGTACTTAAATTCATCCTGCAGCTAGTTATATTGAAGGATATTCAACACGGCTTTTAATGCACTTACATAGATAATGCCTCTATCAAAAGCCTCCATCAGATATTTACAGGACAATCATATCTGCTCTTTAGATTTCTTTGTTCTCTTTTTCTGGTGCTCTTCACTTTCTCCAGCCCCTTTCACGAAGAGATGTTCAAATGCTGATATGTAAAAGCAATATGTTAATCTGGACCTTTAAAGGTTTGTGGAAGATGTGCCTAAATGCAGCAACACCAGTGCAATCCATACTATATAGGCTGCCAGCTTTTTATTGTTTAAATACATCGTGCTCAATAAGTCAGTTCTGTAGCTGGCTTCATCACTCCCGTGAGGTCCTTTATAGTGTTGCTAAGAACCTATAGATAAGGTATCATTGCATAATTTGCCAGAGAAAAACAGTGTGTGCAATGCTCCTTGTCTACTAAGGACCAATTTGGGGGTTTTTTTCTGCTTTGGTCCCTCAGCATACCCACTGTTGACTTTAGCTGGCTGAATGTTCTTCAATGGCTTTCAAACTGATTAGTATTAAAAAGTGTTGAACTGGACACTGCTTTCAGATAAACCTTAGAAATACCTATAAAAAAAAAAGCCTCATCATCTTTTTTCAACTGAGGATTTGTGCCAATGATGTGAAAAAGTCATGAGTCAACAAGGAGTGATAATCTAATTTTTCTCACAAATAAATGCATCCTAGGTTTTTAGCAAGCCAAAGTTTAATGGGGTAGAATAAATTAATTGCAGTCATCTCAGAAGGGCTAAATGATACTTCCTCTGTTCTGTTTGTTGGTTTTTTTAAAAAAAAATATTTTCACATAATTTGTCAACGACTCAATATTGTAAAAGAATTTTGCCTTCTGATCAGAAGGGAAGCCTACAGGAATTTTTATTCTCCAGAGAACAGTGGAAATAAAATTGAATTCAGGAAACAAAATAACCATTTTATTTACTCCCTGAGCCATCGGTACCTCACCCATGTATAGACAAATAAAGGAATATTTAAGGGAATATATTAAAAAGAATAAATGCAGGCAATACTAGGATTTGTCATGTATTATGTTCCCAGGGGAACAAACAGGTAAACAGTTTACAGATGCCTTTGCTTTACCTCTCTCCCTTCTCCTCCCTCCACAACACATCTGCCTACACTAGACACCATGCAGAGCAAGGGCAGTGAATGTGTCAGTCATTTTGACCATCTCTCAGGGGAGAAAGCACATTGCATTTTATAGGCGAGTTTATCTCTTTCCTGCTGACACATCTCAACAGTCATTACATGCAGAGAAGGAAATAAGAGCAATGTGAGAGGCAGCCTGGGTTGGGGATGAAGTCCTGTAGCAGGTAACACTGATCCATTGCTTGCCTTCTCCACTCTGCATTGCTCAGCGACCTGCATTGCCCTCACTGCCCTGACACTAGCTGGTAGGCTTGCACTGTGGCATGGTAGAGACAGATTTTTCTTACAAATAGATGCATCCTAGATTTTTAATTGGCCAAATATTAAAGATTAGTTTGTGAGGGGTGAGAGAAAACCCTACTGTTCAGAGGGACTGAACGATCGGAGTTTGCTGCGCACTCAGGTACAGATACAGTGGTGTGATACATATATAATAACCGTCTAAATCAGCCCAACCAATTCAACAGCAAACAAGAAGTTGTAGCTTTGCTCTAAACTCTTAAGGCACCTGCCCAGACTCCAATAGTAGATTTAGTGGCCAGACTTTTCATTCTAGGCTGACTATGGCTGGACTCCTAAATCCACATTTTGGCAACTAGCTGAGAACTGACAGAGCACCAATGAACCTCACTGAAGCCATTGGCTTTGAAAACCAGGCCTCCCTCATTTCTGTGCTGAAAATGGACTTAAAAGCCTTCATTTAAGCTTGTCTACAGGTTTTACATTAGCCATAGATCAAACAGAACTGTGAGCCAGTAATGATACAAATGAAAGTCATTCCGTGCCCTGATCACTGTTGCTTTTTCTCACTTAAAAGATCTGATTCGTTGTTTTGTGTGTGTCCACTGCACAGTTCATGTGTTTTTAGAGCCCAGGCTTGTTTTCCTCCTTCGCCTTTCAGAACTGCGTTTTACCGTCAAGGGATCAGCCAGGGTTTATGCACTCAGTGTCAAAGACAGGCAAGTAGAATACAGCAAATTTTTTTTAATCCTCCTCCCTTGTGATCAGCGTAGCAGCTTTTTCAGGTCCTCAGTTGACTGCATTCCTGTGGAAGGCATACCACAATCAAAACCTGCTTGCTTTCTTTCTTTACCTCAGTCCAAACAAACTCAGCCTAGCTGGTCATTTTCTCTCTTTTCAACAAATATTAACTTTAATGTACATTGCTGTCTGCTCAAATTTTTGTTTTACTTATTATTTCCTTTATGCTACACCCCAGAAATGTGAACTTCTAAACTACATCTTGCTTTAATTCTGCTGCACTTACTTCTTAACACATGTGATCCTAATTCAGTGCCCTTATTTTTGGAACTTTCTAACTTTCCCATGCAACTCATTTAGATGTCATTCATCATTTTCTGACTAATTTTTATTTCCCTCTTTCTATCCCTCTTTCTTTACTAAGAGGAAAACACAAGAAAAAGAAATACAATTTCAATCAAAACAGCCAGTCAATTATTTTCTAGTGGGTCTTCATTTGAGGCGGTCAAAAGAAAAATGTCTATTGTAAGGTTGTAAGTGATGGAAGCATAATACAGCATTCATGCAAGTGAAGTGGCGTGTTTGCCTTGCAGTCACCTAATTTTAACCTTTTCTTCAGTCTGGAAGGACAAACAAAAAGTAGTATGTGAAAATGAAATAAAAGCCACCTTTTCCTTTAAAGTCTTGTACTGGAATGAATGTTAAATTTTAGTTCCCATCTCCTGAAAGCAAGCTTCTAGTGGGCAGACAGCCATTTCAGAGAGTTGCGTACTTCATAACAGCAGCAGCAAAACTAAGAAAGTTCCCCCTGGCTCGAAACAAAACAACAAAACCTCTATCTCTATAGGTTTACATTAGATTGATGTTGTTGAGAATACTCTGCTCCACCTTTAGCTTACAGGGTAACATGCCTTTTCCACTCACTGCAAAAACAATACAAAGAATGAAGCAGCACTACCAGACTGCAAACAAAAAGACCCAGCAAAGAATGGGGAAGTGACTGACTGGAATTTTCAGAACTGCCCAAGGATTGTTTCGGCAGAGAAACACACACTGAGTGTAGTGACACATGAAAGAACTGACTAAAGATGAAGCTGGTGCCCATTTTCTGTATTTTCTCTTGAGACCTGCGGGGCACAAACATCATTCCCCTGGCAGAATTACTTATCCTAAGGGCAGCAATAAATTAGGCTTCCAGTGCAGTGACTGCTACAGGACATCCCCAAGGAAAAGAATTGCTGCAAAGCAGTCTCTCTGTGGACATATCCCTTATTGCTAATGAGTAATTACCCCTGTCCCCCTGCCCACTCCAGCCCTCCCACCATGATGCCTGGCTGGAGGCTGGTGCTGAGGGAGCTTGGCACAGGCGTTCCAGCATCAGAGGAGATGGGCCAAGCAGCCTCTTGGAAACAGCTGCCTGGGAAATGATCTCCAAAGCATGAGGCACGATGAACCAGAACTGTGCTTCCCCTCTCACATCTATTTTTTCCAGTCCTGTAGATTCATCAGCTTGATGTTGGAAAGCCTCTTGGTACTCACTGGAGGTGGTACTGTGCTGGTGTGCCTCCGTGCCAAATACGCTGAGAGAATTCCTACTGTGAAAAAAATGAGCTAAGGGGAAAACAAAGGAGTACACATGTATTCCTAATAAAAATATGAACCTCACAAGACTGTGAGCTGATACATTTGAATCATATTGATTTGACAAATTCCTGCTGGCAGTAAAAATGAAAGAGAAGTCAGTGAAGTGGCATGTGCGTGTGCTTACAAACTATTTTTTAACTACATCAGATGGCCTCCAGTTTCTCTTCTAAGGACAACTTTTTTTTTAGCTCAAAATGTGCCCAAAAGGTTTGGCAGAGGGGATCAATAACGCCATAACTTGCAACTGTGCTTAACACCTGTCGGCAACATATTCAGCAATTTCAGCCATTTCAGCAATTTCAATCACAAGGAGATCCTCAGACTTCTTACTTGTTGGGTCACTTGGCCTATGAAGACTTACAGCTCCTGCCTTGGGACAGGGCTGTTTCTAGGACTCATTCAGGTGTTTTCATTCATACCCATTTCACCCTGCTGATCTGAAACTTGTTAACTCAAATTCTTAACAAAACTTATATTCTTGGTGTAAATCTCAGCTATTTGGGTCATTACCAAACCATTTACCTGACTCATACAATACAATTATTTCGTTTTACAGCTATTGAAAACTAAATTTTGAAAAATGCTGCAATTTCACAATGAGTTTAAACTACCATAAATGAGCCTCACGGCTGATAACAGCAATCCCACTTTGCTCCCAACCCTGATGCTATTTCTGGCACAGGGAATCAGCATTCATAGCTCTGCTGTTCTAGGGTAAGGAATCCAAGTCTGAGGCCTGTTCAAAACATAGCCTTGGGTTCAATGATGCTGAGACCTACCTTTTGACTTCACAAAATTTCAGAAAAAAAGCATACGTGGAGGAAGATAAGATGAAACTTTCTCTCAGATTTGGATTCAGTTCAGAATCCGCTTCAGATGGCAACTGATGCAGAACTTCATTTATAACTCCGGACTTGGTTCTCCATGCGACTAAGGTGCGAGGGAATATTCCTTTGTATATTCATCTCTATTTATCTTTTTGAAAAAATTGTTTACATACACCACTGATGCAGTTTATGTTCAAAATCCTTTGTGATGACATACATCATCACTGACACAGACAAACATAATTTCCCATACTTGGGTTCAAAGCTGAAGTATAAATCCCCTTTCCAACCTCAGAAGTGAGACATACAGTCATGCAAAATTTAGAAAATCCTGTCATGGGTGGTTATGTTAATTTTCATCTAAGCATCTCAAGGAAGCCATCAGCCATAAGCATATAGACGCTTTGCAAGCCTAAGGAAGGAAAAGTGGGAATGCCATCTTGCTTGTGTCTTTGCAAAAGCCTCGCCAGTGGATCAAGAGAAGGTTATATCAATACCATTGGTGTAACAAACACTGAACATTTTCCAGGTATTTGGCCTTTGTTACATTGGATTTTAGATCCTTTGTGAGTTTGATATAAAAGTACTAGCATGCTCAACAGCTTGCACAGCAAGTATAAAGCAGCTAAGCATTATTTGCTCCAATAAACAAAGTTTCTATAGGGAAGTCTTTGGTAATGTATACGTGTGCTAGAACTAATGGAACAGGATGTACTTTTGGATGCCAAAAGCAAGTCACTGGAAATGACAAGTAGGCATTAATTAGTCTTGTTAGCATACTGAACACATCTCCTACCTTTTACAAGATAAACAGAAAAATAAGAAATTAAGTAACACTGGATGAAACCTGTCAATACATTACATTTTATATTTATTTTCCTGAAACTCTTGTTGCACTGGAGATTTATAGGCCAGATACAGACTGCTTTACAACCTTCTACTCCTGAGTCCCCTGTGTGGCATGTCTGTCCCCTCAGAGCATTGTCCTTCACTGTTGGATGTCCAGGTGACGCAGAGCTACCACCCTGCTTCTAGATATTTATTTTTTTCTGTCACCATTGTCAGTGGGCACCTCTTAAGTTAGCAGGGTGTTGTCAGTCAGGGTGGATTCAGCCTTTGCAGCTGTGAATGGCTGATGTAGCAGCTCTAAGACTATTCTGATGCACTACGGTAGAGATCAGCATCTCTATGGGGCAGGTCACAAAGCAGGTTCAAACCTACTTCAAACAAGCTGAGACTATTTTCCCCTTCCACCTGTTGTGTCTTCAGCTCCTTTTAAACTGGTGCAAAGGAGTTCTCTGCTCAATTTTTCAACCTCTTGTCACCATTCTACTAAGTACAGCTCATTTTTATTGTTGGTAATTATTATTCATCCCGTTAGAGGATGCTGAATAATAAATTAAAATACATATGTGTAGGTAACATGTAACTACTTGGAATGCACAGTCCATAAATGTTTCTGGACAGGCCCAACAGATAATCCTACTTCAGACAGATGGAATCAGCTTCCCTGAAAACAGGACCTTATCTGACAGTGGTTGCTAACTGATGAGTCAGTGGATGGTGTTACATCAAAGTGGATTAGGGAGGAACAAATCTAAGGTTTGCTGATAGGAACAGAGATGAGAGACAGCAATAAAAATGGAATAGACCAAAGGAGAACGGTTATTAGCCTCTGAAACATTGAGTAACAGGCTCGCCAGGCACACTGTGTAAGAATTAGCTAGTCTTGCAGCCAGGACCGCAGAGACCCTGTAGATTTTTTCCATGGGGATTAAATAAAGTAAATAAGATAACACCTTGCAATATTCAGTGTTTCTCTAAAAGAAAACAAGTATGTGATGTTGCTTTGCAGCTAATAAGGTTTATGAGCCTTAAATGTAGCTATGATGAAATACCACTGCAGAAAATGAAGTCCGCCCATTCGGCTGGGTTCCTAGTATTACTTTATTATTGGGTAAAGGACACCTCCAATAGCACGCTGCTTCCTAATGCCAATTTAAGGTCTTAATTCAATACTGACTCAAGAAAATGTGACACCTGCTGAAGCAAAAAGACTATATAACGTGCATTCATAGAGATCCCCCATCCAAGCTTGAATCATGCCCTAAGCTGCCAAACTTTGAGATCATAGCCCATCTCACTATGGGGCACAGACAAAGCTGTTGCAAAGCTTAATGCTGCTGCACACAGCAAATGAATCACACATTCTGGTCATTTGAGTGGGCTGAATAAGGTTTGATACGTCAAGATATGGATCCCATTCTTCTGAACAAAGCAAAACATTTAATGAAAAACTGACGTTTTCTTAATATAAATGAGTAAGCACAGTAATTTGCACTTATATAACTCCTTTCATCTCCTCCAGAGCTCAGAGCTTCTTAGCAGTGAATGGTGGTTTTTTTCTTTACTTACATTTTGAAGGCAAAATTGAAGTACTTGTAAATTATTTGCAGAGGCTCAAGTCAGAGCTCAGGCCAGTCTCCTGCTGTCATTGTGGTACATTGCTGCATCTTCTTCTACCAATTTAATAGCTTATTCTTTGGTTTTTGTTGTATGCATACAGAAGATAAGTTTATAGCAGTTGCAGAATGATTTGTTACTTAATTACATAAGTTTAACCCGCAAGCTTTGGAATGTAAAAATAATACATATTTAATGTGTAGTTATATAGTTAATTTATAAATACTTAGGGCCATCTTCAAATATTTAGGGCCAGCTTTATCAGAACTAGTAGAGGATGAAGATAAAACATGGTAGCACGTAGCTGGCATCAGCACTGGCTCACATGGCTCTCACTTTGTTCTCTTGTGTCATACAATTTTTTAATCTCACTCCACTTTTAAATCAGGTTCACTGCACAAACTGTTGTTGATTCACAATGGAGAGAGTAGGAAGTAGGGAGGCATGGCAATGGGCATTGAGAAACCTGTCCAGCTTTGCTACTCAAAAAAATTCCATTACTAAATATCAGAGAATTCACTTTGTCCTGGATATACTGAATATAAAAAAAGGTACGCATTTTAAGTGCCAAGCCCAGATATCTCAAAGGGTCAATATAAGCATACAATGTCTTTATCATTAGATCACTAGTTCAAATCACAAGTAAAAGTTCTGAAGTCCATTTCTTATTTGAGGAGTGCTAATAGCACTGATATTCAATCTTAGTGCTCTTATTAAAGAGGCAACAGCGGAGGGAATGCGTTACACACTCTGCCCTAGAGGTGAGTCAAGGCTGAGCACATTGGCAGGTCTATGTGTAGGATGCTGTTGCTCGCTTTGTCCCTGTTGACTAACTAGGAAATTAATCCCCTGGGCAGTGATTGTGACACCTTCCGACACTACAAATTCCCGCAGGCAGATAGAGGGAAAGAATGCAAAGTGTCTATAGATTCATGTTGTGTAAATCAAAAACCACTCAGAAGTAATTTGTATTGGACAAGCATAAAACTGATGCAACCCAGAGTCATGCCAGCTCCTAATTGATAGATAGGAATATTCAGCAAAGCCATTGTGAATGTCCAGCTTTTAATTGGCAGATAAAGTTTTATGAAACATAAACAGTAACAGCATGTAAAAACTGCAACAAACACACCAACGACAGCTTAATACTAATTCTGACAGAATGTATTTCATCAGAACCTGTTTACTACTGATATCCTTCATGAACTTATATTGGAAACAAAGGCTATTAAATTGCAGTCAACCCATGAAATTATTACTACAAACATTCATTATTTTATGAAGCAGCCTATTGACATTCCTTAGCCTGCAGAAAGAATTATGAACTCTTGTTACACTAGTACACCGTAGCTTGGCTTTAGATTATAAATTCATCACTGTGTTCATAAACTCTCGCCAGTGTTTCATTGCTTATGCTTTAAATGTGTACACATTTACCAGTCTTGCTAGAATCACTAGATCAAAGTGATTATGTTAAAATGCCAGGCCTTGGCATTCGTTCATGTGCAAAAACGAAGCTGTAGTTCTGCTGATGATGAATTACAGGACTGCATAAAACAAGGCATACTTTTTTCCACCGTGTTAACAAATGAAGTGAAACTTAGTGCACGAATAACTGTATCATGCTGGTAAGTCAATCTGTAGTCTCATGAGTATTATTCACGGGTCAACATCACTGCCTGTGAGCAGAGCTACCCTGAAGGGCTGACTACTGAAGCCTTGTCCACAGACGCTCATGTATCTCCACTGATAGAACCTCTCATGTATACCCAAATCAGGCAGATAGGAGATGCTTACTGTTGGCCAAATTTCTCTGGCAACTCCCTGAATTATATTAGGATAATTTATTTTGGAACAACTTCCCTCAGTAATGGCTTGCTGGCATTGTGGTAGCTACCAGAAGATGTCTGATGTCTACATTGACTTGAGGCTATCAGCAGAACTTTCTGAATTTAGACCTAGCCTGACCTCAAGTGCTGTAGGAGATATGCATATAGAGTATGAACAAAACCACAGAATGAGTTTAATTCACTTATGTTCTCTTTGGCTTGTTTTTAAGTTTTTGTAGTCGATGGAGTTTCCATTGTTTCCGTTGGCTATCTATTTTACAACTGCACTTGGCTGAAAGACCAGGAAGCTGTTCTTCTTTTTTTTAAGCTTAATTTTTACTTTCTATTATTTGAAGCTTTTCTTTCCATTCTTCAGCAGTTCTCAAGTCCTGAATGTTAGTTTCCAAAGTTCCCACAGACATCAGTAAATAAAGTGGCTCTAAATATTCATAAATGGGAAGACAAAAAAAGTCCAAGATATCGTAAATATCCACACTGGCTCTAGGGATCACCTTGAGGAGATCCGAAGAAGAAAGCAAACAGTAATGGAGCTTCTGTCAGCATGGATATTATCTTTTCATGTTCCCTAAGAAAAAAACCCTCCTCTTGGAGTTTGTGAGCAGTTCTTTAAAATTCTAAAGTTCCATTCAGAAAGAAGTATCATGCTTTATCATATACCTTGTCACTAAGGTATGGACAGGAGTGGCAGGAGTGGCACTAAGTGGCAGGAGATGGTACTGACCACCAGGTTAGGCATTTTCCTGTTCTACAAGTTGTTTGGTTATGCTTTTCATTAAACAAAATTCCAAATGAAGTCTACTTAGAAGAGCTGTTTATATTGAGTAATCTCTTTGCCAGTCTTGCTGCAAAACAGATGGATCATTGGTGATGTGCGGTAGTAAAATACTTTTCTCACCTTTAATTTTTTGAGATACTATATGTGCTCACACAGATAATAAAAGACAACACATTATTCCATGTGTACCAGAGACTTCTTTGATGTGAACTGATAAATCAGTCCTAATAAGAGCAAACAGAGCTCTAGTCCAAACAGAAATATTCAATTACAGGAGATTTTCACTTGTCAATGCATTCTGACAGACCTATTTAATATGTCAATATATTTTCAAAATGGAATTGGACATTGCTGACAGCATAAATAACATTAAAACTTTTTTTCTTCTTTGCTTACCTGGTCTACGGAAGTCTTGTGAATTTTGTGAGCTCTGCTTCTGCTAATTTGGGAACCATATTTGTATAACACTTGCTTTTCTTATTAATATGGGACAGTAAAATGGGATTGTTAATCTGCCTGGTAGATTTCTACATGGCATATATTCAGACCAGGAACATTATATGGTCTGTGTGCAGGTGAAAACTCACAGCCTGTTCTGGGTGGAGATGAATAGTATTCCTCCTCGTTCAGACTAATTGCAACAGAAATCTGAAAGGGGTCTGTAAGCTTTCATTGCTTTACACTTGACCCCTACACAGTTCAAGAAAGTGAGTGTAAATTTCTCCTGGGGAAAAGAGACCAGCAGCACTGACAGTGGTGGCTGCCAAAGTTAGCCACGCTGAAGCCTGTTATTTCCAATGATCCTCAATTCCAGCTCTGGCCTGTGGCAGGATGCCAAGTTGGCCAAAGCTTTGATGGGGAACTCCCTCTTCTTTCTCCTCCAAGCACCACAGAAAAGCCAGGACAGACTGTGAACTCAGGCAAGAGCATGAATGAGAAAACTGGATTTCATTTAAAAAACAGAGAAACTCAGAAATGAGTAAGCAAGACAGCGTGGAAAGAAAAGAAAGAGACAGGTATCCTGTGCCCACCAGGTTACAGAGGAGTGTGTCAGCTCGCTCAGGCTGGCTTTTCATCTGGCTGCCTTTGGGTAGCTTCCAGGGCTGCAGCACTTCACCCCAGGAAAACCCTCCCTCTCCATCGCCTCCTGCCCTGCATGCCATGACTGTCCCTAGAGCAGCTGCCCAACCTCTCAGGGTCTTCTTTCCCTGTCTGCCTACCACCCCAACACAGTGCAGCTCCTCCCTCCCAAGGACTGCCTTGTACCCCTGAAGGAACATTACTCTGCACAAATATGTGTAATTTTGGATCACATGGATTAAAATAGTGTAAATGTCAAGGAAAACTGTCCACACTTTGGCTTGAGAGACCCAGGACTAACTTTTCCTCTGATGCTGGGAAAATTGCACTTTTAGAAGACTCTAGTGTCTGAATTCACGAAAATATTTACTTTATGACCAGCCAGGCTCTGTGAGACTCAAGGTCCAGTGTTTTTGAGCCTTGCCAGGTGCAGGGACAAGGAGGAGCAAGGCCTGGGCATTTGACCCAGGCTGGCCAACAGGAGTATTTCATACCATGAACGTCACACTCAGTATAAATTAGGAAAGTTTGCTGTATAGCTGGCTCTTCCTTGGTGGCGGTGATCCAGACAACTCCTTGCCCCGGTGCTGGAGCCCTGAGGCCTCCCTTTCCCCCAAAGCCGTTGCACTTGCAGTGTCTGACATTTGCTGTACCTGCTGGGAGCGCACAGCTGCCTGCTGATAAAATTGGCTGAGTATAATTCTTGTATATCTTAGGTCAGTGTCAGGATTAATACAGGTTCTTTAGTATTGTTATTAGTTATTTAATCTTATTCTATTAAATCTATTTACATTTCAACCCATCTGTTTCTTTGCACTCCCCGATTCCCCTTTCCTGGGTGGGGAGGGGTCATTGAGTGACAGAATAATTGTCTGCACAACAAGAAATTGTTATGGGTTTTCTCAAACCATAACAAAATTGGCACCCAATGTGGTCTTCATTTTTTTTTAACAAAATTGGCACACAACATGGTATTTTAAAAATTTGGTACCTAACGTGGTATTATAACAAAATTGGCACCCAATGTAGCATCTTAAGAAATTTGTGCCCAATGTGGTATCTTAATACATTTTGTGCTGCTTGTGCTATCTTAACGAATTTGGCTCCTAGTGTAGTGTTTTAATGAACTTGGTGTATAACATGGTATTTTAACAAAGTCTGGCATGCAGCATGGTATTTTAATGACCTTGGTACTTAATGTGATAGTTTGCACTTAATTTAAATACTGAGAGGAGAGACAGAGGCCTTCATTTTAGAGTTCTGAAGGGCTGAAGTTGTAAACAGATTTGATCAGATTTGTAAAACAGCCATTATGGATCTGCTGGAGTTGTTTCAAAGTACTGTAAACGGAGTTCTCTGGTATCTCTGTGCAGCTGCATGTGGGCAGTTATGGGAGTGGTGCAAGAGTTTGTTGCCATTTTTCATTGGTTTAAGGCAGCTTATCATTTCTAAATGTGGAGTTAAAAACATTGCCTTCTTATTTTGTGTGGTGGTATTTTGCTATGTTGTCAGGTCTTTTGTAATTTTTCTGTTTTTTCGTCACTTATATAATTGTGTCTCGTGAATCTCTGCGGTCAGAATCACCTCGGGATGGGGAGAGCTCCTTTTTGGGTATTGCACCTAATTACACCTTGGGTTATTTGAGAGGCCATTTAGCAAGGGAGGAGGGGGATAACTCTTGAGGATTTGTATGTTCTGGTAGCATCAAAAGTAAGAGTTTTTGAGAGTTTTAAATACCCTTGGTCATTGTGCTTCTGTTGTTAATTTTTGCGGGATTGTTCTTTTTTATGGTTTGCGTTAGAGGGAAGCATCTGATAGAGACCCTGCTGCCTCCTGCAACAGACACAGCTTCTGTAGAGACCCTGCCACCCTCCCCCACAGTCAGTGTGCCCGTGCAGGCCCCACCGGTCCACCGATGGGCATCACACCTGTGCAAACAACACTGCTTCCTGCAACAACCCCTGCACCCTTGCAGACCCTGCCGCCCTCCCCCCCTCCCCCGATAGGCATCGTGCCTGTGCAGACCTCGCCAGCCCTCCCAACAGACACTGATCTTATCGAGGCCATGCTGGCTGTCGTGACAAGACCTGCAGTTGCAACCAGTACTGAATTTGCTTTGACCTTGGTGATGGGTGGTGCAGCTGACCTACAGTCTCAATCTGTGCTAGTGTCAGTCAACCCTGCACATAAGAGGAAACGTGCAGTAGCATCAGCAACAGTGAGCCAGGCACATCAGGAAATAAAGTAACACAGGAAACTATTCGGTCATTAACTCTAGCTGAGCTGCGAAACTTACTTAAGGATTACAGCCGTCAGGAAGGCGAGCAAGTGATTACTTGGGTGCTCCAATACTGGAACTCTGGAGCTGAACAGTTGGACTTCGATGATAGAGAAGCCAGGCAGCTAGCACCATTGGCTAGAGAATCAGGTATTGACAGAGCCCTTGGAAGACCACCACAATACCTCAATCTCTGAAAGCGACTCCTGTTAAGGGTAAGGAGCAGATACCCCTATAGGGACAATATCATGTACCAGCCATCCAAGTGGACAACTATTGAGAGAGGTGTTAAGAATCTGAGGGAAATAGCGGTGCAGGAGATGATTTTCAGTGATTTGGATGACCTACAGACATCATTAGATCCAGTTACAGTAAAAATTACCAGACCCATTTGGCACAAGTGGGTACTGAGTGCACCAGCAGCATATGCTAATGTATTGGCATTATTTTGCTATAAAGATGATGAGGCACTGACAGTGGGTGATATGGATGCTCGAATGCAGCATTATGCAAATAATCGTATTTCTAATCCCACAGGCCAGAGTCTCGGTGCTGACAAAATCATTTGGTAATGTCAATGTCCCAGCTGGGGACAAACACTGTCCTACCAGATCTGGTCGAGAAGAACGAAGCACACCACAACATATCCTGTGGTCTTCTCTGCATAATAAGGGAGAAGACATGAGGAATTGGCACAGGAAACCCACTTCAGCTTTACAAACACGCATACATGAGTTGGAGAGTAAGACACCCCCCAGAAGAGGTTCTTCCAAAAGAATTGCTGCTCCAGTTTCCAGAGGAAAGTCCCCCGGAAGGCAGAGATGGGTTTCAGAGCCTGATTTACTACATACAACTCTCACAGATGGAAGTGGTGGGACCTCTAGTCAAAACTAAGGGTGCCCTGCCTTTGGCCAGGAGGAGAGGGATAATCGAGTTTATTGGACTGTGTGGATTCGATGGCCTGGCACATTAGAACCACAAAGGTATAGGGCCCTGGTGGACACTGGTGCCCAGTGCACCCTAATGCCATCTAATCATAGAGGGGAATAATCTGTCACTATTGCAGGAGTGACAGGAGGATCTCAAGAGCTGACTGTATTGCAGGCTGAAGTGAGCCTAACTGGAAATAAATGGGAAAAATTCCCCATTGTGACTGGCCCAGATGCATCATGCAGTCTTGGCATAGATTACCTCAGAAGAGGGCATTTTAAGGACCCAAGTGGGTATTGGTGGGCATTTGGTGTAGCAGCGGTGGAGATAAAGAAGTTGTGCAACTGTCTACTTTACCTGGCCTGTCAGAAGACCCTCCTATTGTAGGGCTGCTGAAGATTAATGAACAAAATGTGCCCATTGCTACTACAATTGTGCATAGGCGACAATATTGCACTGAGATTCTCTGCTCCCTACTCAGACGTGGATTCATCAACTGGAAAGCCAAGGAGTGATTAGCAAGACTTGCTCACCCTTTAATAGTCCCATTTGGCCAGTGCAAAAGCCAAATGGGGAGTAGAGATCGTGGCTTGAATGAAGTCACATCCTGTTGAGTGCTGTTGCCTCAGAACTATTTACATTTCAACCCTCGTGTTTCTTTGCGTTCCCTGATTCCCCTTTCCTGGGTGGGGAGGGGTCATTGAGTGATAGAATAATTGTCTGCACGACAAGAAATTGTTATGGGTTTTCTCAAACCATAACAATAAGAAAATTTTTTAGATTATCAGATAATTTCACTGTAGAGTCAAAGGTTTTCCACAGACATAAGACAGGGGATTTTGACACACGTCTGCTTCTGCTCATAGTCTGGGCAGCCAGACATGAGCCCTCTCCTAGTCTCTCCAGACATTTGAGCTAAGTCCTGCTGAAAGGCACCATATGGCTGGGTTCAGTAGTGCAATAGGCTTGCCATATCATATACACAGAGAAGCAAACTTAGATGTACTTTGCATGAGGGCAGGGCAAGGTCCCTTCTGCTAGCAAAATACAACATTGCTGTGCTTCCAGGTATTAAAATGGGAGACAATGCTTACAGATAATGTCCCCCACACATAGAAGTTCAGTTTTTAGATACTAAGGTTTTGCCCACTGCTCCAGAATTTGTTTTAAACTACCCCTTCATCTCATCCTCCAAGAAAATTATCGGTTTTGTTTGAATGAGGTATCCTCCTTCCATTCTGAATTATTTTGTGTTGGAATAGTCCTCTTTCAGTTTCTTAATTTTGTATTTTGTCCTTCAGTCCTGTCAAGAAATGTAATGTGTACACCAGTTGAAAGGATCTGAGCTTCTCTCCTATGAAAGGACATATCGCCTATTTGTGCTCAGATGACTTTCTCCTCTAGTTGCACATCTTTAAGTCAAGCATAACTAAAGTGACAGCACATTTTACAGGTAAAGTATTTTACTAGTGAATATTTTATATATTAGATTTTGAGAGGTAACTGTGTATGACCCTTTCTTCCACAGCTGAAGATCACTGACATAGTGCTACTGGCTTACTATTTGAGACACATAATCCCATGTTGGTTTTGATGTACAATTTTCCCACCTATAACTGAGGATAGGGAAGCTTATGTTATCTTGGGAATCACTTTGAGCTATTTCTACAAAAAAGCACATCATTATGATGTTGGCTTATAAAAAAATTAACTAAATTTCTATTTTCTTTATAACAAATGCCTTTATAAGTTAAAGTTTATGTCACCGTTTCGTTTTTACCGTCAAACAGAAAATTCAGAATATTGGAAGTGCAAGGTACTTTTATTTATGTCATCAAGATCCCTGGATTCTGGGCCCGAGGTGGCTAGCTAGCAGTGTGGGCAGTGGTGACAAGCATACAAAGCCATAGACAGGGTGGGCTGCCATCCCCACTGACACCCCGTGCTGGGACACTCCTGGAGGTGCTGCAGCATGGTGCCCTGTGCAGAGTACCCAGCCAGGCCAAGCACATGGGTGTGATGGAAACATCTGAGGCAGCTGATAGAGACAGCAGGTGCAAAATCACTTCTTTCCCTAGAAAGCCAGCTAAAACATAAATGACTGGCAGAGAATTCAGTGATGTTATTTTGCAGAATTATTTTTAATTGCTACATTAATCAGAAATACAACTCAGTTTCCTTACTTCACTTCTAGTCACATACTATAAACTGGAGTTGAATTAGTTGGCTCCATAGTTTGGCTTCAAAGATGTAAATATTTTGAAATTTTGTGGTGAGAACCTATGTTCACAGTCCGAGCTTGTTTGGAAGGTATGTGCTAGTTTGGCAAACATATCCTTCAAACAGAGAGTAACGTTACCAGAACCAGAAGCATGTGTAGATTTTTGCCCCAAGTTAAACATGTATTTGAGCATGTGTGTGTGTGTGTATTTCAAAGACTGTCACAAAGACATTATAATCGGTTTCTTCCTAGTATGCTTAAAACATTTTCCTATGTTCTGTAAATTCTTCTATAAGAGCAACAAAGCTTCTGGTGAGACAGCTGTTTGCTCAAATGTAGAAGTTACAAAAAAAATAAACAAATTATCCTCCACTGGAATCAGAAAGCAAAACCACGTGTGCATACTTTGTTCTGAAATTATTGCTTAATTCTCCTTAGAATTCAGCAGACATTAGAGTTATAAAGCAGAACCCAGCATGTAGTCTGGAAAGCTGCACCTCTATCACTAAAAATTAGACACAAAAAGAACACATCTTTTTAGTGAGGACAGATACAAAAGTCTTGTTTGGATGAAGCAGGGCAGAAATACTCTAATGACTTTCTGTTCTTTTCCTTAATGTTGATATAAAGAACTTGTTGCTTTGTTTCTCCTTGTCTAGAAGTTTCAAAGCCTCAGTGTTGAAACTAAAGCTGTGGTAAAGAGATTTGAATTATTTTATTTGTGGCAGGATTTTCATCTTCTTTTTATTTATTTTCTTTCTTTTTCTTTTTCTTTTTCTTTTTCTTTTTCTTTTTCTTTTTCTTTTTCTTTTTCTTTTTCTTTTTCTTTTTCTTTTTCTTTTTCTTTTTCTTTTTCTTTTTCTTTTTCTTTTTCTTTTTCTTTTCCTTTTTTTTTTCCTATTTCTTTTTCTTTCTTTTTCTTTTTTTCTTTCTCTTTCTCTTTTTTTTTCTTTCTCTTTCTCTTTTTCCTTTTCTTGTCATTCTTCCTCCAGAAAAATGACATGCATTAGGTTCGGCAAACTGATCACCAAAAAAATTTTTACCCTTGAAAATTTTACAAAACTAGGCCATGGTGGGAAGCCTCTCTAATGAAAATACATTGATTTATTTTCCTCTTGTGGCAAATACTTTTCTTCCATTTTCTCTTTTTCTGGGGTGACATGCAAGCCAAAGATTCTTATTCATATACCAACATTATAATGCAAAGAATGAAGTGAAAATACTTCTATTAGAAAAAGAAGAATTTGTTTATTAGTTAATTTTTTGCTGCATGTAAGAAAATGCTAATAAAATATAAACACATGCAGTTCTTTTGGGATGAGGAATTGGGTGCCTCATGTGAGTCTGATGTGTAGTCTTACCAACTGTTCCCCAGGATTTTGCTGAGATAACAAAACAAACATGGCAGCTCCAGTCCTATCAGCTTCCTAAAGTCTTCAAGCAAGTCCTCATGAACAAGCTTACAACCTAAGTTCATTTGATAACTCGCACATGCTGACATTAGCTGTATTAGCTGTACAAATACTTTGGCAGTAATACAGCTTCATTTGCTAAAAGGAAAATGATACTCATTTTCATTGCAAAATGCAAGCTTGTACAACATACTTCAACAGCTGGCATTGTATCCCACCTTCCTATTAAAAGTTAGAGAGGTACCAAGCCAGACCTACGGAGTTAGCTGTATATTTTGTGCAGAGGTGAGGGGATGCAAAAAATGGGCTACCAGAAACAAGAAGAAAAAGAAAAAGGAAGACAGGCATATATTTTGTGTGCTTGTTTTTTTCTGGTTATCTATTACCGTTTAATTGCTAGTTGTTTTAAAAGTGTCGATATAATACCTGAAACCACAATACTTCACCACAAAATGACTTGAAATAAAAATTGCAACACTGTTCTTGATAAAATGCTAGTTATATGTGAAGGTTTACTACCTTACGTGGTGTAATGGATGAGATCTAACTGAATGCTAGAGAACTTTACTTGCAACTGTCTGGTTTTAAAGGTCCCTGACCTTTAAAGGTCCCTTACAACCTAGACTATTCTATGATTCAGTGATTCTATAGTGTTGATATCTAGGTTTGATTAAGGCATGGTTCACAGAAAGAGCTGGATGTTAGTCAAGAGTACTAAAGATGAAGCCACACTGAATGGAAACACAAACCTCAACCTTTAGGATTGTTCATAAAGTCACTGTTTTTTAAAAGGGATCAAGCCTTAATAAAAGACAGGGGTCTTTGCCTGCTAATTTAAGGAAGCTTGAAATGCAACATATAAGTTTACCTCTGTAAACAAATAGAATTGTATCATCAAGAGCAGCTTTATCATTTCATTAATTGGAGGGAAAAGAAGGGAAAGATGTGTTTGAGAGTGAAACAATTAAGATTACACTTTGATTACACCCAGTCACCATTGAAAATATGCAGAGAACTCCTGTTGTCTCACTGGTACTGACTGACTCTTACTGTGACCAACTAAGAGATACGCAATTTTACTACATTCAGGTTTTCCTTACCCTCTTTGCGTGCTGAAGTTTTGATCCCATCAAGTAGAACCGGACGTTAATTTTCCTGGCAGCTGATCAAGATCGAATGTGTGCTTTAGTATTTAGCTTGTGTTGAGTTGCCAAAACAGATCTGTTAAAGACATGGCTTAGTTAGAGCCCAATGGAAGTCAGCATTGTAATGTCTATGCACAAGAAAATAGGAGCTCATGCTGCTATAAGCTATTAGGTATATTGCATTTATCCATATACATCCCAGGAGTAGCAACACACGTGAACTTTCATATCATTAGCTTGTAATATGCCTTAATAATTTCCCTAAAATTAATTATCTCTCTCATATATCAGTAGTCAGGCATCATTCTCACCAACAAGGCTCTTTGCATTTTAAAAAGACACAGTTTTACATAGGCCTACAATGGACTGCGAAAATAGGAAAAAAAATATTCCCCTTTTCAGGTTTGTTATGTAAGATATATGCAAATATTTTAAAAAGTAGTTGACCGTTGACATGACTGTCTGAAATTCAAGGACAACTTTCAAAACATAGTTTAGCTCAAGGTTGGTTTATGAAGTTTAGCATTTATATAACATCATAAAACTATTTTGGAATAGTCTACCAGTGACCTGAAAGAGAAGGTCTCATTATTGTCTACCAAAAGCTTAATAATCTTCCAACTATGAAGGTAAAGAAGAATTATTTTTTATTTTTATTTTTTGTTCTAAGATTATACTCTCTCTGAGAAGAACTTCAGTTAAGGTAGTGCCTGTGTTTATAGCTTCTTGAAGAAAACCTCTACTGACCTCCCTAAACAGCAGAAAAAGGGACTGTGGTCACATGTGTACCTGGCTATGCCAGCTCTACAGTAATTTCACGGTGAAATGCAGGCGACAGAGCCTTTTCTCAGAGCAGGTTCCCATGATCCTCAGTGAGTTATAAGCCTGACATAAGACATCTACTGGTGCTGCATAAGATGTGCCTAATGTTCCTGCAATCAAATTTTGTTTGATTTTGCTGTGTATAGCTAAATTCCATCTGGGTAGGAAAGCCTGTGGCAGGGAACAAAGTGACTCTTTCTTCCTCCCTGAATGGAAATGAGGGGTTTGGGTTTTTTTTAAATTGCTTAAGAACTGTGGCTCATTTGTCTGAAAGACATTAAAAGTAATTGGTTTCTTATCATGTTTCTCAAATGTGAAAGTAAACTCTGATGAGGTAAAATATGAAATATGTACAATTTTAAGTAAGATTTTTCAGACTTTTTTGTTAATTATCAATAGCATACATGTGGAAAATAGTCATCTGCCCGCCAGTGGCCAAATAACTTTAGAAGACAGTGCTCATCTTTGTCTGTGCAGAAAGGGTACCCTGAAGGTACTGATGGAAATGAGCCACGAGACAGGTGATTATCAAATATAAGGGAAGGATTGTGGGCTCAGGTGGGGCTGTGGCTTAGGAGTGCAATGTACCTTTTACAAGCTGCTCATAGCTACCAGTTTAATAACCTTATGCTGTCTGTTATAGGACTAGCAAGGCAGTACAGCCTTCAGTTGCCTTCTGAATTTTATTCCTGGTAGGAAATCAGCTGCAAGACAGATTACCTTTATTAATAGAGGAATGTAATTCTTTGCCAAAAGGCTAGCTTCAGCAAAAGAAGATATTACAAGTTTAAACTAGCTTCAACAAAAGACAAAAACATGGTAGTATAATGATGCATCCCAAGTGCGAACACAGTATCATACTCTGTGCAGATGAGATTTTAATATAAGTAGTGAAGAAATAAACTTGAAAGTGTGGTCTTGGTACTTCTGCAAGCATTAAAACATAGCACAAGATAAAAGTTTGTGTTCACTTAATTTTATCTAAGGTTTTCTATGACCAGAGAAGGTCACTGTGGTCAAGAAGAATGATGTATAAATGGGGTATGTGCAATGGGATGACGTATAAATTACATGGAAATGATGTAAAATGTAATTTTTTTCACCTACAACCCTGCTCAACCTTGGTTCAGATTCACTTATAGTACAATGCCCACAGTGGTGGCTTTGGTGTAAAGAGATAAGTTTAAACTAGCTCATTTCGGGTCTCAATAGAGAACCTCCAGTGCTTTCCAGTACTAGAGCTACTCTAGATCTCCCAACAGCGCAACTCAGTGATGGGAAAAGGAGAGGGCTCATCATAAATGAAGCCATAGTTGATTCAAGTATTTGAGCTATAGTATAAATAAGGCAATCTTTTAAAGATAGCACAGCTATTAGACTGTAATGAAGAACTGAAAAGCAACTCTGCATAATCACCATTCAGCTAAATGATGATTTCACAGATGGAAGAACAGATGAAATTCAGCCAAACGATTTTAGGGGCAAATGAATAGGCAATAATGTACTTAGGAAGCATTAGCCTCTCTTCATTCTCAGAGACAGTGACCCATTGTTCACAATTAATAAACCCTGAGGCACAAAGGGGACAGAGATAGTAGCTGCCTAAGATCTGTTCAAATCCACACAATAAAACAAGCATAGAAAACCGTATGTAACACTGCATCTTAACATAAAACAGAACTTCAAATTACTTTCATATATTCAGATTAAAATGCAAGCCCTGCTAAAATATGACAAGTTACAACTCTCCTCCTGGATGTGATGAAAGTCACTTTTGCTATAAGTTAAAGGATCATTGGTTACGTAGCAGTTTAGCTTTCCTTTGCTCACAGGCCTTTCTAGGGCTGGCACAAAGAAGCATGCAAAAGAATCACCAGCCCTTAAATGCCAGCTTGTCCTTGAGACCTGAAAACTCAGAAATAGGGGACTATTATCTGGTACTAATAAAGCAAGTTCAAAACGAGGAATGCACTGTGTGGCAAGCATCTGAGGCAATAAAAACCCAAAGTGATGCTTTTAAGAAACGAGTGACTCTTTTCATTTTGATGACTACCATATCAGCAACTTTGAAAAAGAAAAAATGTCTAACTGTGAATAGATAATACCACTGTGAAGAAAAGCAAATGATAATCGAGTAGTTCATCCTCATAAATGAAAGTTGGGGATTTTTGGTTTGTTTGGGGTTTTTTTGGTNCAGTGTAATTGTTACTTTTGTTTTGGAAAAATAGATAATTACATACTCTTTCTTTTGAGGATATTTTACCCTCTAGCGCATGCCAAAAGCTGGTTTTAACAACAAGGCTATCAGGTTAGTGGTCTAAAACCTTCAGTATGAGAAAAGGACAAATAAGTCTTTCCAGTAGCTGTACTGTGGAAAAAAATAATGCTTTTTAAAGTGACTACCATTTGAAATATTTTACATTTCTGTGTTAATTTGATGCTGTAGGACATAATCAATGTAACTTTAGACCTACTGTGATAGTCTAACATATCTAGACTTGATAAGCAGGATTTCTTCCTCTGTAGTTCTCCACCAGTTGTCTCTGTCCTATCTCTGCAGAAGTTCAGACCTGTAAAATTACAGTTTTAATGGAGAAAAAGAATAGGGAATTTATGCTTATTTATTTGTTAAATACCAGAACTACAGGTCATCTAATTGAATCATCAGGCAGTGTGTTTAAAAAGCAATCCAAGGGAAGTAGAAGTACTTTGTGGCACAATACAATCAATGTATGTGAAGTCAATTGCACAGCACACTGTAAATAAAATAAAAATCTAAGTGAGCTCAGAAGGAGAGCCAAAATCATGGAGGATAACTGCTGAACAGAAGGTCAGGTCTGGAGATGAACAACTTGTGCAACTGAGCACCAATGGACCATTGCTGATTGCAGATTTTTGGTTAGGGACTGAGTCTGGGCGACTGTAACCAGAGAGGGTATTTATTGTGTTATACTTGGCCTTTTGTTGTATTCTTTCCCTTTATGTTTTCTACTTGTCAGTGGCAGGTGGTGTACTGCATGATGTGTTCTTCTTAGGTTTTTAATCCCATTTTAGGACAGGTTGTCCCTAGTTTGGGGGCATGTCATCTTGCTGGTGACTATGAGCATTCGTTGCATTCACGATACACTATGAGATGTCTGTTTTCTGCAAAGAATTGGTCCCATCCTCCTGTCCTTAGAGGCAAAGAGGAGGCCAATCTCTACATTTACATTGTACCATAAGTTTGAAAAACATGCACTAGAAAAATTTGGTCCCACCATCCTAGGTACCTAAGAAGTACCCTTGGGGCACAAGCAAAGAGCCAGAAATTTGTGGTCTGCATGTACTATGCTTAAATAGCATATGACATCCAGTCTTTTTCCAGACGTGGAAAATATCTACAGGTAGGCAAAGCAGCTTATAGGATGGGGATGGTGACTACGTGGTATAGGAAAATGACTCCTGAATGGCCAAGACAGGAGCAAAGAATCAACAAAATGAATGTGTCATGGAGGCCATTTAACCTGTCTTGCCTCTAGGAAAGGTAAAAGATAGAAATACTCTGAGTTACTAAAAACTAAACTATGATATAGGGTTGCAGGAGGCTTATGCAAATTTTCTATTTTACTATGTAAATACGGTAAGTATAAATATTCCTGTCACTAGGAAGTCTTCAGTGTGCCTATTGTGCTGGTTTAGATGTATCATGGTGGAACCATTGCTTGAACTCTAGAAGGTTTCCTGAAGTCATGAAAGACGGAAAGAATTTTTCCAGTGAAGGGAGGAAGGTTTTGGGAAAAACTTGTGCAATAATAATTTAACAAACCTAAACAGTAAAGAGAATAAGTTGTGTTTCTCATGCACAAAAAAAGATATCTGTAAAAAGTGCCATTTGTTGCATTATCATAGTGACAAATATAGTGGGTCATTATGTGGGTACCAAAGATGAAGGAATACCGAATGCCAAGATACTTAATGCATGTTTTGCTGGTTTTGAGAAATTTCCACCTTTACAATAATGGAAAAGCAGTGTTATTGGTGGGGGAAAGCTACCAATATCTTTGGATTATAGACAAAGAAGTGTCTTTTCTGTAGAACTTACTTAGAAATAGTATGTGAAGTAGTGGCAGTATGGGCATGCAGATAAAGAAAAAAAATTATTTTCAGAGGTAAAGCCTATGAAATGAACATGACATGTTAGGCACATTGTGGTCTAGTTAGCACAGCACTGTATTACAGATTAACCAATAGCATCAATATATATTAAAAATTTATTAAAAATTCTGGTCCTGTGATGTAATGAATGATCAGTACCCAAATAGCTGACATTTCGTAAATAAAGCTTTCTGTTTCTGTTTTGGTAATGATGGCATAACTCATGTTTTCTTTATTAGCTTCTCCACTCAGAGCATGTCTGAACAAACTAAAATTTGCGATCATTGTATTCACTATGATTTTTTTTTAATTGAAGATTTTTGCAACTCAATATTTTCAGTATACTTTGAGAGAACATTCCAATTACAAATCACAGTTTCACCACAAACTAAATTTCAGAAAAAATTAGTCTTTCCTTCCTCTAAATGCCACACAAAAGATAGCATTTTCTTCTGTATTCTTGCATCTCTAGAAGTAACAGAACAACCATATGGTTTGGCTTTTCTGTTACTTAATAAGAGCAAAAAAAAAAGACTACTGCCACTGCAGAGAAGTGAAAAATTTATATGCTTTAATGCTCAACAAAATGTCATGAAAGATGTGTCAAAATGCTTTAAAAGACGTTAAACTGAAAGAATAGTATGCATTACCCTCCATCCCATGGAGCTCTGAAACTTAAATGTGACTTTTTTTGTAGGCAAATTCTGGAATAAATTAAAAATAGAGCTTTGTGCATTTAACTAACACAAAAGTAAAACAAATTGATCATATTTTAAAAACAGGGTAAAGCAGAATAGGACAAAGATTTTAGACTTCAGGTGACACAGGAGATATTTTTGTCAAAGTTCAATTGCCATATTTTAACTCTTGAAAATGGCATTCCTGGAGCAACGCACACTTAAAAGCTGCTAACTCTGACAGCCCTAAAAGCTCTACAGGGAAAAAAAAAAGTGTTTCTAGCTTTTATGTCATTAAGCAAAACTAAAACTAAATCCTTCAGTAAAAACTTTGTTATATATGAATAACAATTTCTTTAATATGGCTCAGAGGCTGATAAGAAATCTGTTAGGAAAATTAATGATTGACTACTGATGGGGGTAGGTAGCTGACTGTCTTTGGGAACACTAATGTCTAGAAGCATTGGAATGGAATGCTGGATGAGAAAATTTAAAGTGTGGGTCCTCCTGTATAAGCATTAGTCTAGGTCTCTGGGAAGACATGATTGCCAGGATCCAGATGCAAAGGAGCTCAGTGAGGTTGCCACCTCACTTGTCTTCATGCTTTGAGCATACTAGGAACACCTTTACATAGTGCCAGCATCCTAAGTTTCACTGCAGTCTTCTGTGTTACGTGTTGGCCACTCAGGCAGAACTCCTGTGCTATGGCATGGATCCAAATCCATCCCAGCCTGTCCACTCTGGCTTGGATAGCAACAGATCCTGGCTAGAAAACTGCTCAGAAAAAAAAAAGGAAAAAGTAAGGAGTCAAACTGCCTGTGGAATGATCATGTATCATTCAGGTTGCCAGAATATGCCAATTATTGTCATTTAATGGTGGGTCAGGGCAAAAGAGAAAATTAGAGAAGTTCCAAGATGACACATTAAGATTTCCTCTAAAAATGACAGATCTATGTTCTGCAAAGAGCTTTTTATTCCACTTTGAATATTAGATTTATTGTTTTAGAAAAGCATACATGATTGTAGGGAGCTTGATGCAAAAAGAAGTCATGGTCAGGTGCCAGACTACAAAACAATGCACATTCTACCATTATTCTCCAGTTTATTCAATGTAATCGATCCTATTGCAAAGTTTAGTGAGAATAGCAGAATAGCACTGCCGGAAAGCAGGCTTGATCCTGGATTAGTAACACAAAAGTTAATAAATCGAAGAAACTGAAAAACTAGCTGAACAGGTTTTCTAGGGCAGTTTGTAAACTGAGAGAAGTGAAAAAGAATAGAAGGGCTGTCCTGGGAGCCGGAAGGAGAAAAGAACTGGAAATACAAACCTTCAGTGTTTTATCACACTCAGAGACAGTGTGGTATGCAGTAAGATATTTAACCCATAAACCATACTATTAGTAGACAAAGTCTAGAGATGAATATGGCATGCCAGGCAGGGGGGAGGAGCCTGGCAGAGAGTGTCAATAATGTTTTCCTAGCGTGGTACCTGGGGTTACAAGAAAGGAACCTCACCTGCAAAATGTGCCAGGAGGAGTGAGAAAACGCACCCCTTACTGCTGGGTGGTCATCAATGTCACAAGGTGTCAGAACCCCACTTCTAGTGGTCTGGAAGAGTGTTTATATATCCTACAGGGTCTTGAGCCCACTGTCATCCTCAGATGAAGAAGTTGAAGCCTACAGAAGGTGGCAGAGCTGCTGGAGGAAGGTTACAAAGTCAGTTGTGCCATATCCTGTTTGGAAATTCAGTAAAAATCTAAAAGGTGTTACCAATAGGGTGAAAACTGCCTATTTTGTCTCATGCTTTCTGTTGGAAATGTGTGGCCCCACACTCATCCTTCATGCAAAATGCTGAATATATAATCCTGGAAAATACGGAAAACACACATCTGTTGAATTCAAAAGCAAATGGTGCATTTCCCGTTAAGAAGAAGGAACTTGTTGCTCAAAAGCAGACTATTTTCTGTGAACCTCAAAAACCACGAGACAGGTGGGGAAAGTTTTGAAAAGGTTACAAACAGCATGGGCTTCTAAAGCGGCTTCCAAATTTGTGGATTCCTGACAAACTTTTATGGGAATCTTTTCTCTTTTTCCCCTTGTTTGTGTCAATTGTCATTCAATGGGAATCATCCATTTAATTTCTGCGTGACACTTCAGTAGTTAACTTGTTCAGAATACTGTTTTGCTTAACAAGTGTCTACATCATGTGGGTGAGGTCTATTTGGATAAGGGATACCTAGAACTGATGTTTTAATAAACACAAATTGTGTACAAAACTTTACCTCAGTTTGTGAAAACAGGCAGGGTAACTCATGTTGCATGTTGGGTTTAAACAGGAAGCTCAAATAAGAAAAAAATGCTTGATAATACCCAACTATTTGATAGTGGAAAAGCAGCTGGTATTGGTCTTTTAAGAAAATGCAGAATTTAAAACTATACGCTAACATACATAGTCACATACTTTGATTGACTAAGCATCGCTTGCTTTTGACAAGGTGTGAAGTGTAATGGATTGACAGAATGATCAGTTCTTTCAGAAGCAGCAGTTTCATAATTTAAACTGGTTTTGTAGCTTAAAATAAGGGTTTGTATGTTAGTGCTCAACTAAAGATATGAAGGGGGCGGCAAATGGAAGAATAGTTCGGCAGTAACCTTCATATAGCCTTGGACTACGGAAAGCATTAAAGTCTCAGGCAATAGTCCATGCAATGAAACCACACAGGAATATAAAGTAAGTTTTTCCTCTGGATACCTTTCTTTAAAGACTGAAACAGTGATCTACATCAGAAGTTTTAAATTGACCTAACGAGTTCCTATTAGGTCTCTAAACAGGACACAAAACAGCTTCTTAGTCTTTTTGAAAAAGAATCATTGAATGTTCATTATTTCTCTTGGGAAACATGTAGCTCACTCAGGATTTGCTTTTTTACAGCACCTTGATGTTGCTGAGTCTTTCCTTCACAGGCATCAAAGACCACCAATGAAGCAATTTTTCTGTGAAGTGTATGAAAGGAATATTGTATATAAATATTATTATTTTTTAGCAAGTACTTCTACTATAAATTTTTATGCTGTTATTAAGAGAGAAGTCTGCAATCCTTTCTAAAGAAACAGTAAAGGTTAAAAACCTAAATCTTACCACTCAACTGACTGTTTTTCTAAGCTGAGTAAGAAATCAGATGATGAAGCTGGACAGCTGACAGGAGGCTTTTTTCAAACCATTTTTGTGCTGCGTTAACAAAGGAGCGAACATGGGTTATTGCTAACATAGGGCAGTTGTCAGTGTGCAAGAAAGGCAAATCAATGAAATCAAAAAGGTGCGGGGCAGGCAAAGACAGAAATTAGTAGAAGAAATATAAAATAATAAGGTAATCCTTACTGATAAGAAAAAAATGGAAAGTGTTAGAAATGTCAGAGGGAGTTAACTAATTAAGTTCTGGAAAGAATAGCCATGGGACCTTTGTAAGCAGGCATATTGAACAGATCTGGCAAAATGACTAGAAGCATGGTGATGAAATGCACTAAGACAAAGCTTGGAGACATCGTTAATAAAAAACAGAAGTGGAATATTTTGCACAAAACTGATATAACAAAAATAAAACAAAATTCAAGTATAAAAGGCAAGACCTCGTACTTGCGTAATAGGCAATATTATAAACTGGCAGTCTCGGTCTATTATGGCATAAAAGAAGAAAAGCCTGGCTGTAGCAAAGGTTATTATAGGCAATTCTAGAATTTGCCAAAGATGCTCCTTGTAGAGAATGAAACAATAATGGCACTGTATATTTCAGTTAGGAGAATTCTTTAACCTCATTAAGAGTAATTTATTCACTGTTGCTTCAAAAGGTTGCTCGTTTACACAAGCATAAGGATGACCAGCATAATACCTGGGAGTTTTATTTCATATACTAATGAAACTCTGCAGAATTAATAGGATTATATGTCTCTAATGCTCAGGAACTTTTAAAAATATACCACAAGAGAGAATAGAGATCAGAAGAGAGAATAGGAACTTTTTCTGTCCTGTGGATATGGTAGAAGCAGCTGAATTGCATGTCTGGTTTTTTTCTGTTTGGGTTTTTTCATGATGAACAAGCTGTAGAACGTAATTTTTTCGCATGGTTTACAGGAAGCAGGTTGAAAATAATGGAAACACAGGAAGCGTATTGGTAATGATAGATCATCTAGTAACCTGGATGCCACTCTGGTCAGTAAATGTGCATTGGTACTGCTTATTCCTTATTAAATCACAAAATAAAGGAACAAACTCCGTCCCATGTCCACCCCCCCTCCCACCCCCCAAAAAAACCAACCAACCAAGCAACCAAAAAACCCCAACCCCGTGGTCAGTATAAAAATTGTGTTGTTTTTAATACTGCAAATTTAGAGTGCTTTTATCCTTTAGCAAAATCATGCTTGTGCTCCATTTCTAGAGCAGGGGAGGACAGCTCTAGCTAACTGATGCCTACAGCCCTTTACAACAGTCATCTTTGGCGTGTATGGTTACAAACGCTAGATACACGCTCTCAGAAGCTATAGGCATGGATATAACATTCAATAGCAATGGAGCAAAATTCTGTAGGCTTAAATTTGGTTTCAATTAGGATGAGATTAGGGTTGAAATCTATGGAAAAAGTTGAAGGAGGGTCCCATTTTTCAGGCAGCTGTTTGTTCTTTACTGTGCACACTGCATATGTGAAACGATATAAGGTTTAAGTTGACTGATTGAAGTGTTCATTTGATAAAATACAATAGAAAATGAAATAACAGGCATCATAAGGCATTTAGACATCACTAACCCGTAGGTCACAATTAACATAAGCCTGTAAGATAAAAATAGGAGACCCATGAACAGAAGAGTAATTGGTATTTGTTGAGAGGAAATAATAACTAGAATTGAGTAGCCAGAGTAGACACATATTGAGATGTGCCATAACAGCTAAGTTTGAAATAATAAGCAAGAAAGCAATTGCTTTAAGAAGGATTGTTCTTTGGTAGGTGTGTGCAGCTGGCTATTTAAATATTGTGTTTCCTGCTGACGTGCCACCACTCTACCGAGGATTGCCAAACTGGGGATGAAGCAGAGTCAGTTTAGGGAAAAGGAAGATAAATTCCTGGAGGGAAAGTGATGATTAGAAAGGTTAAAATACTCCTCAAACAAATATATTATACTGATGTAGCTCTACGGTATAAGGTTCAATTGTTCTGATTACCATGTTCTTACAGACCCCTACGGTGGAAGGAGCTGTGTGAATGTAGCAGCTTAATGAGCAGGGAAAGGAAGAGGAAAAATGTCAGGGCAGGCACTGCTGGTGTGCTGAGAAACTAATTGCATCTAGGGTGGGAGACTGTAATCCAGAATGGTAAAACTCTAAACCAGGGAATGCCAGATAGTCACAAAAGATGTGCTTCATGACTGGGAATGTAGGAAAGGAATCCAAAACATCAAGGTTGGGAAAGGGGTATAGCCATGTCTATCTGTGACATGAAAACTGGGGATCACAGTTGTCAGAAATGGAAGCATACAATGGTAAAGAGGGGGTTGAAGAGACAAAAGAGGAAGTTACTTGAAATATAGTCCATTAAAAGTTAAAGACTTCACAGTTAGTTAAATTACTCTAAATTACTGAAAGATTAAGAACATTGTTTAAGCTGAGTATTTGTCTTTTGCACAAATACATTAACTACAGCCAATTAAATTTGCCTAATCAAGCTTAACAATGCTACATGCTGTTTCTCATTAGAAAGTCACTATTTTTAAAAAAATTGACTACTTGAAGTGTAATGGTAAAGAGATTCTGTATGCATCTCCAGGGGTGCAGCCATCTGACTCTCTGGCTTAAGAGTAAGTCGATGTCACTGCCTAGCATTTGTCCCAGGAAAAGAAATTCTTGCTGTTGTTATTTTCTTTCTGCAACTGAAAAACATATGGCAAAAAACTGTCTGCTTTTTGTAAAACTATGAAAGTGCTAAAAGTCTCTCGGGCAACATTACAGCACTTCTGCTCATGTTCATGTTCAGTAGAACCAGGTCTGAAACTCAAGCATTCTTATGGCGGGTAATAGAATAGTTGAGCCTCAGAACAAAATTCAGTTTGAAACACGGGGGCCGGGCAAATACTGCAAAACCTAGTGGGAGATGCAGAGAAGGACTGGCCAGGTTTAGGATTTCTGAGCTGAAATGAGCATGACTTGAGATGATACAGAAGTTACAGCTCTTTTTAAAGTCATAGGAATTATTATGATCTTTATTTCAAAGTGCCCCACTACAAACACTTACGGATTAAGACTGCAGGATGCTTGCTAATGGCTTCAGGCGTGACTCTGCTTCCCAAGCGCATGCTGAGTTGAAGAAAGATCTATGCTTATTGCTGAAATACAACTTGACAGAAAGGCAGGTAGCTCCTCAGATATTCTTTAGGCCTTACTGTAAACATATAATACAAACTGATGAAGCCTGCAAAACTGATGTTACTTACTGCCTCCACATTAGGAATGCACCTGTATTACTTCCCAGCACCGTTGTATGAAATCGCTCTGAGGATCAGCTCCATAAGTCCTGTGAAGCAGGCTGGTGAAGGGCAGGGGCAAGTCTCTCAGGAGCAGCCCACCTCTCTTTGCTCATGTTCTGACTTTTCAGAGCCGGGGGAGAAGGAGAGACATCTTTGGATTTTGCCATAGCAGAGGCTGCCTGGAGACTTCCTGGCATAGGTGTTCAAGTTTATGCCCAGTCTTTTCAGTTTGGTGGTAAAGACAAATAGGTTAGGCACCTGGGAAAGTGGGCAGGTCCCCATGTCATTCCAGGGATCATTTTATGGTGCATGGCCACAGCAGACGATGGAGAGAGACGGGCTGAGGGCCCAAAACAGACTTTGTTGGCAGGTGTATGAGTAGCATTTACCTGGAGAAGGTGATCCCAATAGGACACTGGATTTTATGAAGAGGACAGCTAGTTTCCATAACTTGATGCAGGAAGGGTACACAAGAAGATTTTTCACAGCCATGTGACTGAACAGAAAGCAAATTTAAAGACAGTGACAATAGCATAAATTAGCACCACAGCTCCCTAAAATCATAAATAGCAGTCAGTCTTGATGAGTGTTTTTCTTTCCTTAAGCATCAGGTGCCTCTTTCAGTTAAACAAGAAACAAACCAGCAAAAATCAGATTCTAAATGCTGCCTTTCTTCATTTTCACCCGCCACAGCACAGTCTAAGATGCTGAAGGTGTGTGTTAGGTTGGGTTCTACAGGTTAAATAAATATGTGGCTCAGAAGGCCAATAGTTGGAAAATTCTTCCTTGCTGTCTCGCTGGTTTCAAACTTCTCTTGTGCCAGCAGAAGTTATTAGAGCTTATACACTAACCCTAGCAAAACCACTCTTGGACTAGGAGGGCTCATTAGCATAGAGCTGAAAGGAGGTATGCTACCAGAAATAGCTTCTGACACCATGAGGTGGAGCCACCAAAACAGTCATCCATGAATATGGTGTGGTTCATAAGAATACATCCCTCCTCAACACATCTGCTCCTCTGCTCCCACGTTTTGGAAGAAAACACTGCCTGCAGCTATGCTAACAGTCCTCGGTAACCCTTTCTATCCTACTTATTCAATGGGAATCCCACACTTTTAATGAAGAACCAACTGAACAAAATGATCAGTGGTCACACTACTCTCCAGAGGGATCTGAAAGGTGAAATGTGAATCTTAAAATACAGCCTTTCTGAATGGGTTTTGAGCACTGCGCTACATCAGATAGGGTGCAAAAATATGGTCTTGATACCTAGGAAAAGAAGAACCATGAGCATTTTTAACCACACTCCTTGTTACACAGGAAGCCCGTTCAGCGTGAGTCACAACGAACAGTCCTTTAGGTGGTATCTAAATGAGCTACAAAATTTAAAATTTAATGTTTTAACAATGAATATTTTAATAATATTCTCAAAGCTAATAAAAGAGCAGGACATGTTTCTTCTGAAGGAATAACAGTGCTTACTTTTTGAGTTTTTGCCCAAGTGATGAGTAAGTAGTCGAGCTGGAGATCAGAATTATTCATGAACTTTTATTTCAAAATGGTTCTTGTCCCTTTCTGGAGAACAGACCAACCTTTGTGAGCCTCTAATTTGTTTTGAGTTGCCAGTCCTTGAGGGTTTGCATTTTGTAATGTTGGGAAAACAGAGAATGCTTACTGCCTGTCAGTTTTATTTTAGTCTGTTTAATACATTTACACAAGCTTACAGTGAAAAACCTCACATTTTATACTAGCAAAGAGAAAGGATTAGATTCTTGATTACACAGATTAGAAAATATTGCCCTTCTGTTATTGTAAGTGAAATCATCACCTGAGGCTCGCCCTTGGGTCTGGTGAGCAAATGAATCATTTTCTGACCTTTTCCCTGCTTGCTGGCCTGATGGACACTGGTATTTTTCCATGGCTATTTTTCTGCAATATACAGTAAATTTACACAAAACTTTTGACTGTGCCTGAATTTCAATGATGTCACTGGGCTTCTCTGGTAACATCCTGTGATAAATCTAAAGATGACCATCTTTCTGCCTGTGGATGTGAAGTCCCCTTGTCAACCCAGTCAGGTCTTCAGACCTCAGTGACCCTATAACCCTTTTGGATAATTATCCTGGTGTAGCTCTTCAGAAGTATTGTTTGTAAAATCCCTAAGTTATTTCTCTAGAGCCAATGTGTCAAAAATGACCCTGTTGACAGCAGTTGTGAATCAGAGGTAATCTCACGTGAAACTTGGAAGTAAAGCAAGGTCTGCTAATGTGGCAAAAAGTCGAATGAGCCAAGACTTGTTTATTGGCAATTAAAAGCTTAAAAGCTTAAACTAGGCCTATAATCTGTACTTTTTGTAGAAAGCACTGCAGGTCATACAAAATGAAGCACTTGTTTAACAAATTGGGGAAAACTCAGAAAGCTATGATTTTGCACTGCAGTCACCAGTGCTTGTCCATTTGTACGTTTAGTCTAGGCAGCCTTTCATCACAGTTCACAGCCCCATGAAAACTTACTTTGGCAATAGAAATCAATCTGGTTATTGCACACGTTTGAAAGAAGCTCCATCTGCTTTCACTTTATGTCCATGTTGTTGAATAAACAGGTAACTTTCTGTTAAATAAAGAAGCTCGAAATCCATTTTGTTATACACACCAAGCCAGCTAGACTAGATTTGGGAAAGCCTGAATAGCCTTCATATAAGAAAGTCAAGGGCAATATCAAGTTCACTTGTGCTGGTAGTACAGACAGCACCAACTGCCAGAAATATCCCGAGGTAAAACATATTCATATAGAGGAATAGCAGAAGAAACTAACACAGAATTTGCTATTGATCCTGATCGCCTTCAGAAGTCTGTGGAAATATGAACTGCCTTCATACTGTGTTCATTGGATAAAATTGCTTATAAGAAACATCTTGATAGCTTTCATTTAAAAACCTGTAACTATTAAATGTACAAATAAAAATGTTACAATACTGGAAGCAAGCAAATAAAATACATGTAAAGAATTGAAAAAGAGGCTTCAGTCTGTCAATTGTAACATATAAATAACTCTAGACCAAGTGAGCTGTCACGGGATTTAATTGAAACTAAGAAAGAGTTGATAACAACTCTGTTTATGCTTTTATGGGACTACAAGCAAGCTTGGTTCAACTTAAATTTTTAATGAAAATCTCCTTAAAATCAATTTCTGTTTATGCTTACCAATGTCTACTGCTAGCTACAATTTTTGTTAACTTCTGTCTCTCCCCCCATACAGCCTCAAGCCGCAGTATTTGTCAGTGGGGGCAAGAGAAAAGGAGGTAGAGTAACTTGGAGAAACGCAACCAGCTTATCATCTCACAGTTCTTGGTTCAAATGTTTAAACTGTCTTAATAATAGAGCTTTAAGAAATACCATAAATAAAAAGAAAAGATACCTAATCTTCATACAAAACCATGCATGTGAGAAAGGCCATGTTCTGTATGTGTCTTTTAATGATGAATTGTTTTAAAAGTGAGCTATATTACTACCTTTTATTTTATTTTTTTTTATTATTTTTTTAATGGTAAAAAAAGTTCACTTGCTATTTTAAGTATTTTTCTCTTTAACAATGCTGTGATAAGCTGGCCCAGTCTGAATAAAACCAAAATATATTTAGTATATATATTTCTACATTAATACATTTAATATATATATTAATATATAATTTAATAAACAAAATATTTTCATCCATGTTACAATAAGTAGCAAGGAGAACAAAGGAGCTAGCAACCTTTGTAGAATACAAACAAATTAAAAGGGATCTTTGATCAAAATAGTTTCTGTGACCTTCGCTATTAATTTACAGTTTCTTTGGAAAAACGCTGGAGGAATGAAAGGAAACAAATTAAAAGTACAGACAAAGCACAATATAGAGCTATGTGGAAATGCACTTTTGAACTTTTGACTTCTCTGATGCCTTTTGTTTGCTAATCCATGTGTCAGAACAGCGTCCAGGATTTCTGAGCAGAGTCCTGGAATTTATGCACACCTGACTGACTTTTGGTCGCTGTGCCCACATGCTTTGCATGCATGGCAGGTCTGTATCTCAATTGTTTTATTTAGCACTCCATTTCACTGCGTGCAATGGTCTTGAGAGTCAGCTAATTTGATGTTGGCTACCTTACACATTCCTCCCAATCCTTGTGTGACAGTCCACAGTGCATTGCAGCATACCTGCACTGATTGATTTGGGCACCTCTATAGCCCCACTGCATTTGAATCGTTAAGATAACACATGCCTGGTTTTAATGGTAGGGGACTGCTAATAGTATCTATTGGGTGCGATTAAGTAACGGACAGATAACCTCCACACCCGAGAGTGGAACACCCAGCTGTTCACCAGGGCTCCCTGTGATGTGCACACCAAGGTGTTTTTTTCGGTGGAGAAACTGAAAAGTAGTCACCCAAATAAGTCATTTGCCTCTGGAATGTGAACAGGAGATTCTCTTTTTAAGGCTACTTCTAAAATTCCCCTCTTCTTTTACTCCTAAAATTCAGAAGATTGTAATAGGACCTTTTGCAATGCTTTTAATACCGGCCAGTTCTATCAAATGCTAGAGATCTGTAAATGCTAGCCCAAGTTGGAAAACAACAGATAACATCACAAAGGGGTGCTCGCTCTTCTCTACAATGGTTATTCTGCGTCTGCAGTCATTCTACCAACAGTACCCGGAGTGCTTCAGTCCCAGAAGCCAGAAGCAAAGCCAGCTATGTGCTGCAGTGCAGTACAAGTACAGCTTTGCCATCGCTTGTGTGATACTGACAGGAGCCTGCATACAGTCAAGAGTCCCTTCCCATCTGCTACCTCTCTATGACGTACACAGCACCTGTACCAAAACCTTTAAGCTATATAGCTGTATTTGTAATATTGATTCATTTATAGCTCCTCCTGAACAGCATGAGAACTCTTCTCCTTTCTTCTCCTGACACAATAAAAGAAAGTCTCATTAAAAATGGCAACAACAGTGAAAACCATGCAAGATTTTAAAAAGCTGGTTTATCCACTGCCTGATATGATTTTTCCCACACATGCAGCAGCTGAGACACAGCAGCTAGACAGTTCTTCCCCTGACTGGCCCACTGGCTTCCTAAACACAATCTTTCACATCCAGAACTCTTTCGTGTTATGTTGTCTCATATTTTTTGTCCCTGCATTTACAAACTAAGGGACGAAATGGAGAGAAAGACAGATGTAGTATCTTCACACTGCTTCTTTTCTACTGTCTGAACAGTGTCTCCTAACCTCAGGAGCTTTTGTGCAGCTCTGCAAAACTAAGGCATATTTGTGAAACTGGTTTGAGACGTATTTTCTAGGTAAACTCTGCAACAAGACAGTTCACCCTGACTTATTTATGTTTCATTGCACTGTAACTCCAAAACAAAACACTAGGAGGTATTTCTGGGCATCACCTGACCTGCATTCCTCCAGCTCAACATATTTACCCTGTCTTTAATACATTGTGACTGCATGTACAGTGGCATATCAAATAGTTTGCCTGAGGCTGAGCAAGCCTTAGACTAATATTTTCATACTCAAATTTTATTGTATAATTGACAGACAATTAAAGAAACACAGATAAGTAAATATTCAGGATATTTGCTTTTTGTTGGAGTGGGTGAAACAGTTCAGAACTCACTGGTGAGAAACATTCTTGGGTTGGATATTTAGCAGTTTCCATTTATGGAGCTAGCTAACCTATTAGTTCCTCAGTCGTGTGGAGAGATTTAATAAGAATACTTTTATGAGCCTGTTGTGGTGACAGTTATAATCTCTTAGTTTAATTTTCCAACTAAGGATATTTCCGCTGCTGGGGCCCCAGTGATCAGGTATCTGGTCTTCAGTATCAGCATCATTTGAAATAACATCAAATGGACTTCTTTTTTTCTCAGCTGTAAATAACAAAGAGAGAAATAGAGCTAATCAGTTATGTGAGCCATGACTCAGCCCTGTTGCCCAAATTATAAGTGTGTTAGTTCCAATACATAAACAACCACTCTGGACAGTTTTCCTGAGCCCTTCCCATAGTTGAAAGCATGTGCATAAGAAGAGGAGTGGGGAGATAAAGCACACTTGGCTTTCTAAGGCTATATGCTTAACTTCAGGGTGTGTGAAAAGATACTTTAAGTGTCAAAATAGCAGAAGATGTTCCCATCTTTTCTTCCAAACTGTAAATAATCTGACAATCAGAACTTTACCAGGGAAAGGCTGAAAGCTCCTCCCTTGCTCAGTTACAAGAAGCATTCTTGCATTAGAAAGGAAGTTTTAAATTGGCATGTCATATTAGAGGAATTTTATTCTAGAATTCCTATTGCATTCTTCCCCCCACCCCTTTTTTTTTTTAATTATGTATCAGTACATCTCCTGCAGTAGCACACCTTTATCAACATCGGGAAAAGATTTGTGTGATCTCACTGTGCTGATAGATTTGACAGACCTAGTGTACTCTGTTTCTGGGGTTTTATTCCTTTCTCACATGCAAACTATTTGCACTAAACCCTCAATTTTCATCCAAATAGTTTCCAAAAAAGTCTATGCTCCTGTGTAATCACAAAATCATTGAATTAACCTAATTTCTACATTAGATTTTTCCTATATTTTTGTTCCTGATTTTTGCAATTTCTTTTTTCTTAAAGGTAAAATTTAATACAGATTTTCCATTCCAGAACAATTTAAAGTTGCATAGTTCTAAACAATGGTTGCTTCAACTTTTGTGAAGGTAGAATTTAAATGGTTTAACTAAGTTTTGTGAGATGGCAGAGGAAGTGCCTCATATGTCCACTTATAATTGTTTGCAAATCAGGAACCTGATACACAAATTCGGCTGATACTTTAACTTGTCTTTTTCATTAATACATGAGCATACGTGTTTGAATTAGATGAAGTGCTCTTGTCTTTATGTTCCATCATGCTTTTCAGACACTTTTGTCATAATCTGTTGCTTAGACACTGAAAAAAATAGTAGTTTGTCCCAGTTAGGAAAATTTAATAGATTCTGATAAGTATTTCTTTGCCTTTCCTACAACCTGCCAAGAAGTCAAATTCTTTGCTACTCAATTTCAAAAAGCAGTATCACTGCCTTTTTCACAGGCTTAGAAGTTAGTTGCACGGCTCAGCAATCCGCAGAAGAAAATGGAAGCTAATTTTCAATAGCACTTTTGAGTCACTTGAGGGCATCATGTAAGTTTTTTATCACATTTTAAAATAAGGTGTTGAACCTTCACTCCTGCTTGCTTTGATATGGAAGACAGATGGAGGCACTGGAATGAATTTAAGAATGAAGCAGAAAGGATATCTTAAAAAGCTGAATGACCTGGTGCAGCTGGAGGTGTCCTTGCCCATGGCAGGGGGCTAGGAACTAGATGATCTTTAAGGCCCCTTCCAACTCCAACCATTCTATGATTCTATGAAAGGAAAATCACATTTCTGGTGCTCTGTCTCTCCTTTAATTGTTGTAATCACCAGCCAAGATCCTAATCAATGAACATAAATTGTCACAGGACTACAAGGGTTGAGTTTTTGAATCTGTGGTTTGGCAATTACATGGGCTTTATGAAGAATTAGTGCTTATGGTTATTAAGCTTTTTCCAAACTTTTCTATTAGCATTCTACCTTGAGGCATTCATCTTACTAAAAAACTGAAACATTATACTGCTAAAATCAGATAACCCATGTACCTGTTCGGAGTCTTGTGTTGCTTTTCTGAATCCTTCCCAAAGAACATTTAGGTGAACTCACTGCCCGTGTTCATTGGTTCCCGGTTTTTGTCTACTTTCTTTTTCTTTTCAATGAGCACATGTTTGCCATTTTCTAACCTGGATTTGAAAGTGTAGTTCTCTTATTCTATTTCCTTTCCAATTCCCTTTAACTTTTGGCTCAGTTTCAGAATAAAGTCCGTTTACCCAGCTTTACTGAAGTGGATGGATGTCTCTTCAGGTTGCTTCAAATTGTCAAATCTTTAGTGTATTAATTTCTCTTTTCCAACCTGAATTGTCAGTGCTATGCACACATGAATACTTATTTTATTACTAACATCTGTCAGTAGTTGTGTGATTTCTCTGAAATCTGAAGACAAAATCATTTTGGGTTTGCTGCTGTATTATTCCCTCTTTGGAAAAATATCTCTCATATCTGGAGACCTAGAGTTTCACTGAATTATTCTGCTTTTATCTTTCCTTTTGAATGCATTACCAGTTTATTATGGCATTAATTTTCATTGTGTTTTCCATAGACATGCATTCTTTCAGTAAAGTAGAAATTACAGGTATGTGAATTTCAATACAAATAGGTGGATGCATTTCTAGCTGTATCTTATCTTCTTATTACTAAGGTATGCACGTTACCTCATTTAGGGGAGTTTAATAAGTGAGGAGTGCAAAATCCATTTGAATTTCATATTTGTGCTTCCCCCTGAACTAGTTTAATTATACTAACATCTGAAGGCAATGCCCATTACAAAAGCTAGTTAATGAAATACTGATATTCAAACTCCTAGAGAATAAGCAACAGAAAATTCCTCCCAGACAGCAGTATAGCAAAATTTTCGTTAAGAATCTTCATATCAGACTGTTCCTGAATAAAAGCTTTCCTTTAGTTCAGTGATTCTAGTGTAATCAGACTATTTTAAAAGACCATTCTGTACTTTTCCCTCTACAGTATTACCTTCACATTATAGCCTTTATGTTCTGTACTTTTCATGCTTGAGAGAGTCATGGAATGACTTTGAGAAGGTGACCCTTTAGAAAGCTAGTAAACTTTCAGAAAAGCCTTGTATTATCTTAACTTTGGCCTATAATGAAGGATTGTAATAGTGCTTTAGCACCGAGGAGGTACTATAGGCAAAGATATGAAAGAAACCCGCCTTGTTTTCCTTCAGTTACTTCCAATTATTCAATTTGATTCTTTACAATATTGACACCCTGCATTTTCCCTCCTCCTCTCACAACATAAAGATATGTGCCTACATTTTATCTGCTAGTTGTTCAAGATCTTTGTTTTTAAGACTGTAGGTTGTAGGATGGATGGTTCAAATCAGCCACTGCTTATAAACAGCCCTTACCTAAGTGCCTTAGGAACTTCCTGAGGCAGCTAGACTTGTGTGAGGTACCTAGCCTTCATTTTGTCAAAAGCTGACAGTGTAACATGCCAGGTGTACTGTTCTGCACTTGCAGAGATCCCTCATTTTGGAGACCAGTAGTGCTTCTGGTACATGTAAATCTGTCAAGGGCCAATTTAACCATATAGCATAAATACCTAACGTAATCTGAACTTGTACTGAAAACTCTTTGTGGCTGTATGGACAACTTGGAATAAAGGTAGAATATTTTCTGCCATAGCTGTGAGGGTCCCTTTGTGGCTATTTCCCACTCAAGTAGCTGTAGTACTACAGCAAGATTTTTGAGATGAACTTGCTAGATTAAAAGCTGTGAAGGTCTACATTCAGTAATATCTATTATTAATTCACATGTCCAAATGTCTGAAAAGACTATGACTGAATACATACACCCTTTCCTAACTGATGAATGCAGAAAAATCATGCAGTGAAAATAGTGGCTAATAGCCTGTCCAGAAAGGAAGAGAAAATCTATTTGCAGACCACTTCAAGCTTTCACATTGCAAAATCATGCATGCAAACTAATGTCTTTTATAAACTGTGCCCAGATTCTATTTTAGTTTTAAATATTTGAAGATATTAAGTAAAACTGAAAGACATTATTATTCATTCAAATGCCTTAAAAACTGTTTGGGTGTTTATATTGTGTCCTAAAACCAGCTATTTTTCACTCAAATAAAATAAATATTTTTTTTTCTTATTTAAAAATGTAACTTGTCTACCTACGATAAATGTTATAGGAGTACCAAGATTTTCAATGTTATTTATTAATATATTAAAATTACATAAAATAGGGTACCTACAAACCACAGAGCTCTAATAGATAAAATCAAGTGAAAGAATAATGAAGCAATGCCAACTATGCCATTAATAAATCATGACTTCAATTTTGCTGTAAAAAAATTAACTCACCATTACTAATTAAAAGATCTAAACAGAATTCAGGGAGGCTTAACATACCTACCAAAAAGGGAGGTTTTCAATCAAAACCTCCTTTTAGGTGTGGTTACACCGATTTATAACCAGAGAGAACCTGCAAAAAGTTTAAGGGCGGTCAGATTAAGCTGTGGACACGAAGGACACATTTGCAAAGCAAGTTAAGCACGCAACCTTTGGCCCCTGTTATCTCATGCATGGGCTAATTGAACAGCAACTTCCCTGAGCTCTAAACCTTTCTCTCAAGTGATTAAGAAATAAATTAAGGGGGCAAGGTTTCAGAGAGGCAGTAAGTTGCTAGAAATCAGGTAACTGCAACTTAGAAGTAAATGAGAAAAAATTCTAAGTCTGTAAAAACACGGTTAAGAAGCTGAATTTTGAGAAAAATAGGGAGGACCCAGAAAAGGAAATACAAAAATAAGATGAGATCTATGATACAAATAGTCTTTAGCATTAAGTGTTAATTATCCATCTTTACATTGCTATGTTTGGTTTCTGTGAAAATTAGTAGACAAATAAACCGAATCTGCTGTACAATGAGAAACATACAATGCAACTTGCAAATCGTTACTTTTAGTTGCAATGCTGTAGTGTCGCAATGTTGTAGCATCAGCTGTCTTCCTAAAAGAAGGTAAACGTGGGAAGAAGTAGCAGCATGCCAAGCATCTCTCTATATATGAAAGGCGAATCAGTCTGACAAATTTTTCAGAGTGTTTCATTGGCATACTAACAAATGTCAAGCAGTGTTTGAAAATTTGTTTGCTTCCATAGCAATAAAAACCTGTGCCCCCAGACAAATGGGAGCTATAAAACTGGAGCTGGGGTCCCATTCTAAAAGTAGTCCTCTGAACGCAGACTGTAGTTGACTTGATTGTTTGTTTCCATGGCTAAGGGATATTTCAGATGGAAATGATAGCTGGAGTTAGAGATTAATGTTGGCTATATATTTAGGTTTCCCCTAAGTTAAAAAGCACTTTGAGGCACTTTTGTAATGTTTCCAAGTTGTGATCAAGAACTCAGTCCCTTGTTTCCTAGAATAAACATAGCCTTAAGCTTGCCCAGTGTCAAATTACTTGGAGTAACTTGACGAGCAGAATACATATCATTTGCGTTAGCTCTTTCTGGAGAAACATGAGTTTTGAAGAAAATGGCTTCGGCTGCTTGTTATCTAAGAAAGTAAGAGAATGACATGGAAGAGGAGTTCTACCACCAAACTATGAGAATGGGTGCATCGAATGCCACTATATGGAGCAATATTTTTTCCAGGTGAATTTCATCTTGTGCCTTCTGATACAGACAACTAGTCAAGAGGTCTCCAAGAGTCAAGGAAATCTTATCTTACCCTGTGAAGACCTGAAAGTTTCATGCCCCTACAACTTCAAATAGCAGCGGTCCATGGATAAAACCCAATAGTCTAATTAACTCCTGATTATTTCTTGATGTAGTTAAGTGGAAAACCCCACTATTTTCAACTGATATTGGAGTAATATACTATCTGGTAATGGTAATAAAGTAACTACTCAAGGTCTGGCTATTGTCTTGATTCCTGAACATCACTGTCCATATGAAGCATTTAAAACAATTGCCTTTGCAAGTTAATAAGCTGTGTTGCACAGTTGCCAATACATCTTACAACCAGGTTAGTAATTGTTCTGCTATTCTGCTACAGTTGAACGTTAAGTGTTATATGCTAGATCGTTGTCTTGATTTAGTCTGACAATTTTAATAGCTATGCAGAGCTTAGTGTATCATACCCCTTGATGAGAATGTAATACTGGCTTACAGGAAAGTAGGTCCCAAGAAAGTTGCTAATGACAGAAGAAAAATACCAATTAAAATCTCCATATTTTTGTCCTGTTATACTCCTGTGCTTTTTGTGTATGTGTTAATGAGATACTGGCTGACAGAAAATTCCAATTTTAAAATATTACTTGGTTAAACAAGCAACTCCTTTCTAATTGACAAATACAAAGTTCTTTTTATTAGTAAAAGATACCACATTTACAACTGCAGGAAAGAACAATTTTTACATTAAAGAAATAGCAAATTATTCAGACTAACAGAAAAGGAGGTGCAGCTAGAGTTGCCTGGGGAATAATTCATGCATGTTCACCTCTATTTCTGACAGTTCAAGCTGGTTGCTTTCAAGTCAGACTTAGCAATCTGTAATCATGAACTCTTTTGTAATATAGCAACTACTCTTTCTTCTCTCCAGAGCCTTGGATGAATATAGTTTCAAAACTCAATCTAACGTCCAGATATTTTAAATTTTGACTATGAGTGAGAATGGTCTTGGTTGCTGAAGAAGTCTTGAGACTATTACAACTATTGTCTTCAAGTTGCAAAACATTATGACTGGAAAAAAGACGTGTTAAATTAGATCTTGTATTGCTCTAACAAAGATTACTTTTAGAACAAACCAGAAACCATAAAACCACAATATCATGGACAAGCATTAGAATAAAAGGTTAAGATAAAATATATTGCGTACAATGTCTAATTTTTAATGTATGTTGCTTCAATTGGCTATCCTTATTCTTTATTTAATCTCCTTCTCAAAGGCACAGAGGAAAACGAAATTAGAGAGAACACATCAAACCTTTTCATCAAAGGATAATTTTCCAATGGCAATAGCAAATCTTTGACATTTGCAGAATTATAAATACAGTTTTTGAAAGTGTTTTTTTTAAAAAAAACAAACTAATTTTATTGCAAACACTTGGAAAAGGAATCACAGAAATGGAGGGAAAATCCAACCTGAAAAAATGTTTTGATGAAGTTTATTAAAGGCTCAGAATTGCTTATCTTTGTATGCAGTAGTTGAGTAAGAAAAATCTGCACTATTCAGACAAAACTAGACATTGCATCCTGACTTAAAGTATAAAGCAAACAAAAGTGGTATATTAAAAGACTGTTCCTTTCTAAAATCAGCATCATGTAGGGGCAGATGCTACTGCCCTGAGCATGAAATGAGAAAACGATGTCTCATTAAAGATACATCTGTTCAACAGAGAAAGTAAATAAGGAAAGAAGTTCAGTTTGATGAAAACATTGCACCAGGTGGAAGCCAAGCATTCACCTCTAGAAGAACAAACACATGTCTCAGAGACTTTATGTCTCATAATTTCCTAGTGAAATGAGTGCAGTGGATAAAAATATATGGTGCATACAGTTGGTGGCTTTAGTAGCTTTTGACTATGGACAAGCTACAGGGACATCCACATCAAGGAATTGCTGAAGTTGTTTCCTTCCAACTATTACTCATTGATAAGCAAAGGAAACAAAATATGGAATAGTTATGATCATTGTTCCTGCCCTTTTCTTGTTCTTCCTTTGTATTTTTATTGTTTTGGTATCCCCACTGGATAGGGGATATCCAGAGGCTGGATGCTAACTTAAACAGACTCTTTCTCTGAATCACTATGACTATTCTTATGCCCTCTTGGCTCAGCTCTAGTGGAAACTGTTTATCAGTAGGCCCAAACTTGACATCCACAGTCAGATTTATGAAAGCTGTATGTAATTCCAGAAGCATAGTTTCACATGCCTTATTGAAAGGATTAAGAATAATACCTTTAGTGTTTTAAACTGAAGTGTATATATAATGTCTAAGTAGGGATTCTCAACTCTGCCTTTATCCTAAATTATACCCTGGAGTAGTGTTGTTTAGATGCGGATTTTGGCAATTTGTTGATTCCTGACAGGAGAAATATTTGTCTTGAAGAGACTATTTGTGAAACATGGAAAAATTTCCTGTGGTACATGATTTTTCTCAGGTATACTTCTAATAGTGTGACCTCTCTGAGATTCAGCTGTACATGAAGTTCATCAGGTAAACCCCCTATGCAACTGGCTTCAGATGTTTCTTTTCCTGTAATGACTATTGTACAAACTGGAGGTGCTTAAAGTGGAAGAATTTCTGGATCTGTAGGCAAATAGATAACTATGAGATACTGCCATTATGCAAACTAATGGGAACCAGGCATGTTTTATTTTTATCTTCAAGAAGCTTGCAGGGGGCAACCCTACATCCATGCAGTAGACAGAGAGCAAAATGACCTTGTGTTCGACTGGGCACTAATAATACTCAGGAACAAAAATGTCATTAGCTTGTTTGCATCTTTCCAATGAAAACTATAATTAAAAGTTAATTTTTCTTTCTAGTAGCAAGAAATTACTGTTGGAAGAAGTGTACCAGGGCTTTTCAAATCCATGTAGTAGGCCTACAGGGAAGCTAGAAGGGTGGTGAAGTTTCTCTTCTCAGGCAGGTAACTAGAAAACCACTGCCTAAAATTAATTGGAATCTCTGCTAATGGAGGTTCTTGGTAATGCTGGAAATGAGTGAGGGTAGGAGCTCTCTCAGGGCATTGCAAGCAAAGATGGAATTACATTCTTGGCCCCAGCCCTGCTCAGTTATGTACTGCAGACATCACTTCTCATCATGTTTGGCACTAGAAAGCCTTTTTTTAGAGCAGTGGGGGCAATGATACTATACACTGCAGTCTCCAGCTCTGGGGAAAGTCCACAGGTACAAGAGACTTGCTCAGGAATGGGACATCACAAATGCTTATCAAAAAGGTGGTGTAGCATCAGGTCTGTTGTAGCTCCTGGAACTAACCTGGGCAGAGTTGATCCAGTCAGCCGGTCCTCATGCTGCTCTAAGCATAATTTCAGCCTGAGGTATGGCAGGAGAGAGTGTTCCTTGGGTAGCTGCCAGGGATATGTTCTCTGGGAGATGGGTTTTCGTGGGGCTGCAGATCCCCTGGCCAGCAGCCAGCTGTGAGACCAAGGCTGCTGGTGCCCCTTTGCTATGCTGGAGGGGTGTCCCAGAGCAACTCACTAACACACCGGCCCCGTGGGATGGTTTCGGTAGTTTCACTCCCAGTGCTTGTAATTGCAGTCAGTCCTCCGGCAAGTTGTGGCCACAGGCCTGGTGTTTTCAGTTTGTGCTGGGAAATAGTTCTTCGGTTACACAGTTTGTTTTTCTCCCTTTCTCCTCCTTTCTGTGTATCTGTACAGGGCCAGGGTTTAAATTATCTATGTTATCTATTATCTATTATCTATGTCCAGAAATACTCATCATATCTAATCTCTACTATCAGTCTCTCTACTGTCAGGGTCTATCAAGATATATATCCACAAGAGTTTTTTCTCCTGTAAAAACTCACTGGTAAGTTCCTGAAGCAAAATCAAGAAACAGAGGTGGAAACTAATACTGGAAGTTTAAGCTATGAATTATTCTCATGCCATAGATTGTTTGCTGAAGCTTGAAGAGGTGGATCTTTTACGTCATGCATCATATTTTCTTCTGAGCAATAGAACGAGCAGCAAAAAAAATAATCAGTTCTGCTTCCACATGAGGTAAGTCTTTTGATGAGAGGTGTTCTTAGCTGACTGCTCAGACATGTTGCCAAATGATAAGTGCATAGACCAAAAATCTTACACAGAAAATGAACTAGAAAGCCCTTAGGACCAGAATAAATACTATCTCACTAAAAAATGAATTCTGGTAGGCTCATATCAACTTTAATTATTTTAAGACTATTATGCATGTAACAAGCTTCTCTGGCATTCCTAAGGAATAGGTATATTTAATAAATGAAGAACTTTGCAAAAACCATTCCCTAATTACACTCATTAGAAAATTTAAGCAACAAGAAAACCAATAAAGCTTCTGCTGTATCTCACACAGACAGCAATTAATGAACAGTTATCTTAAGTCTGAATTAGCAAGCACCCTTTGCGTTCCTGGACATAATACCTTAGGCATTCTCTCAGTAAAGGAAATTGTCTCATACATATTCTGATTAACTGCACACGAGTCCTTAGTCTGCAGTTTGAAAACTATGTTGCCATTAATTAATGATGCATTAGAGTCAGAATAGTAGCAGATATGGAAATGGAAATGAACATGTTGAAATTGTACATGGACCAAAAGAAAGGCAATAGGCAAGATACAGAATTGTTCCTTTGGATTAATTATTTTTTTTAAAAACTACTTAAATGAGGTGAAGTTGCTTTCTGTCACACAACTTACTACCTTGAACGTTCTGCAGTAAAAATGAAGCATTTTGTCTGCCTTTTTGCACCTTCATCATCTTTCTGGCCTATTTTTTTTCAATCCAGCTGTATTTCAATCCAACTCTATCAAAGATGACACGCGGAGGGAATATTTCTGTTGTATGTCAAAGGAGTGAAAAACAATTTATTTAACATTTCTGATTTTATTTCCTTACCAAGCTGTATTGAAATTCTCTGCCTCTTCCCCCTCAGAAATGCTTAGGATCTTGTATTGTATCTTACCCCTTAGCCAAAGCCTAGGGCAGACAGGACTTCAGTGTTAACAACTGTTTGAAATGCTGTCACTAGGTAGCAAAACATTATTTGATTTGTAAAGCAATGTTGGCTACACATAGCAAGAAACTCTTCAACTAATTAGACTCCTTATGTTGTAAATTCAAAGTTAAACACTTGAGTTAATACTTTGACCAGTTAAATACTGATCAAAAGTTTCTTAAGTAAACTGTTGAGACAATCTGATGCTAAGTTTCATTTGAAGCAGTTACATGTGTTGTTTTTCAAACCTAAAAGTAAATAACCTCTCACCTTTTCGTTTGATAACCTTTTTCCTTCTCAACAAAAGGTCATTTAAGGTTGCTGCTTTTCCTCCAGTTTGGTCCCTCTTGGAAGCAATACAGGCTTCAGCACTCTTTTTTGGAGGTTATCTAAGACTAGTGCAGGAAAGAGATGAAAAGGTCATCCTAACCTTTTCATCCCTCTGCTTTGCCCTGAACACAGTGGTATTTTGTCACTGGGCTATATAATTAGGACCTCCTTTACTTCATTAGATCTCAGGCACCCTGTTGGGCTAGTAACAAACTGAGTCATGTTGCCAAGGAAAGCCTTCTCTCCTCTGTGTCATGTCTTAATTAAAAAATTAAGTCATTCTGAATCTTAGAACTTGGACAGGTTTAATTCGGATCACAAAGTGGGATGCAAAAAGAAATGTTTTTTTTTTTTTCTAGAGGAAAAACCCCAAAAGGCACTGGAAAAGTATATTAATCTACGTCACTGGAGAAAGGCTTCTGAGTGTCGAGCTCTAGTGTGATTGAGAACTACAGTACCACTTCTGTAAGCTCCATGGCAATTTGGAAAAATGGTGAAAAGTAGTGCTGTGTTTCCACAACTGCATTTTTGGACAGTGCTAATTACAAAATACTTAAGAGTGAAAGGGACAAGCAGTTTTAACCAAGGTATTCTTTCTCAGATACAGTCCTTTCTGGACTGCTTTTGTAAGAGAAATTGAATTTACACAATTTCCTCTTTAGCAAAGCACAGGTTAGAGTAAAGAAGCTGTTTATGAATGCTATTGCTAATAAGTGCTGGAGGGAACATGTTTTTGTGCTTATGCAGTTGACAAAATGCAGGTCTGGTGCAACAAAGCCTGAAAATATTCTTTGGGTGTTCTGTAAGCCAGAATGGCAGCACTGTGGTTTCCACCACTTCCTTTACCCTTCGTCACCCAAACTGAGAGTCAGGGCACATTTACTCTGAATTATTAATAAAAAAGGAAGATATAATAATTGCAATCAACTAGAGACATATATTATAGGATTTATTTTTTTTTAAGTAAAATCTGAATACTATGTATGGAAAACCACTTAATATTCAGCAGAACAATATAATGTAGGTAAAAAAAAATCCTTTAAAGGGTGTACATTGCAAAAACGCTGTACTTGAATCTCTACAAGGCCTGGAGGGGTACAAACAAAGAGGAAAATAAAAGCTGATACACTGGGTTTCTCAACCTCTGTCCACGACACAAAGGAACACCATAAACTACACCAAGTCACTGAGAAAAAAATGCCCTGAAAAGGTACCAAGTACTGTTAGGTAACAAGTTTATGCAAAAGAATACACAAATATTATCAGTCTGGATCCTGGTATGATTTTAAACTGTCTGAAGTGCATTGGGCCCACTCTTTTTGATTCTATCCACACCTGCAAATTCACAAGGCTGGTCTCAAAGCTGGCAGTGCATCATGAGCCAGGTTAGAGGGAGGAGTAATTATCTAGGTTATAATAAATTAATTGTGGTAAGAAAAGAACAGAAATAATAGAAAAGCATAGTCTAGGGCGAATACCTGCAGTCTGGGGAATTTCTACAGATTAGAGAAAAGGTCATGGAAATATTGAAACAGAAATTGTGTATTGCACTACAAAACTTAAATATGATTTTTCAGCTATGGAATTATAGTGCTTGTAGGACTAAAAGGTGTACCTGCTTTAACTTATATGCAATTAATGTTTGGTTGAAGCATTTTTTTTCCTAACAAATAGGTCATCTGCCTTCAGTAGCCACATTTTAAAAATTATACTCTCAGGATTTGTTTTAATAGTATTGCGTTATTTCTTAAGGCAAAGCACTGTTTCTGAAGGGGTAGAAAAAGGAGATAGAAAATGTCACCCACAGCCATCTGAAAAAACTTGTACCAACTGAGATGGATTAACTGCCCAGATGCAGTACAACTTGCTTTCTGTACACACAGAAGGGCTAAGAAATTGGTGTTACCATATCCCAGTTCAGGATAGAGCAGAACCAACTTTCTGCTCAGTGAGAGAGATTCTTGCCTATAATTCTTGTGACAATCAGGGTCAGCTGGCGTGGTTGTTTAGCCTGTGGAGGGGTCACACCTGTGAGGAGAAGTGGACAGGCCAGGTGACCCAAACTGACCAATAAAGTAGTTTATCCCATCTGCCATAATCAGTATAAAAGCTGAAGGATCAGGAAGTTATTTTTTTTCAGTAGCTTGGCTTTTTCAGTGGTTCTCTTTCTTCGATGATTGATGTCCGAGGAGAACTGTTGGTTTGTCTGTCTGTTTCTCTTTGAGTGTGCTCTATGCATTCTTGAAGCTAGATCCAGAATCCAATTTCTATCCATTACGGAGTCTAGTCTGGAACTTCCCCAGTGCCTGCCAGTGACATCTTCTTGGGACCTTGATATAGTTTTGTATATGTTTATATAAATTGTATGTGTTTCATTATTTCCTTTTTATTTCATTACTAATATTTCTTCAAAGTCATTTAGTGTTTTTTTGTAACCTTGTAACTCTCTTCTTTCCTTGGAGTGAGAGGTAGCGGAGAATATCTGTTGTCTTGGCATTACCCAAACTGTGACGCATCCATATGACAGGCTTTCTAAGTTTTGAAATGTTTTTCTACAATTAGATCAAAATACCTGCAAGGTAAGTTTAGTAAGACTTACCACATCCTTTTGTGATCAGGAGGTTTAAGCACTAGTAATGGTGACCTCTCTGATTTTCATAGAATCATAGACTGGTTTGGGTTGGAAGGGACCTTAAAGATCCTCTTGTCTCAAGCCCCCTGCCATGGGCAGGGACACCTACTAGACCAGGTTGTACAAAGCCCCATCTAGTCTGGCCTTGAACACTTCCAGGGATGGGGTAGCCACAACTTCTTTGAGCAAGCTATTCCAGTGCCTCACCACTCTCACAGTAGAGAATTTCTTCCTGATAAATAATCTAGCTCTTTCAGTTTAAAACAGCTGTCACTATGCTCCCTTATTAGGAGTCCCTCCCTATCTCTCTTATAGGCACCTTTTAGGTACTTAAAGGTTGCTATAAGGTCTCCCCGGAGCCTTCTCTTCTCCAGGCTGAACAACCCCAACTCTCTCAGCCTGTCTTCAAGGGAGAGGTGCTCCAGCCCTCTGATTGTTCTGACAAGTGTTGTTTTCCCAAGGCTAATGAATAAGCTATAGAAAGATATGTGCTATGTGTATAAAAATAATTGCAACTCAGAAAAATATTTAGAAACAGCTTTCTGTCAACACAACTGAAACAGCTAAGAAGGGTCGGGCAGTGTGTTTGTGCAGACTGGAGAAAACTGGAGCTCAGCTGGATCCCAGGAGGGATCCCACACTGTATTCGCAGTGGGGCAACTAAAAGTTTTTGCTTTTGGACTATATCCCTAGTTTGTTAGTACTTGTTTCTAATGTATTGCCCCACAAAATACAGGAAGGTGGAAGGTAAAATGAATGAGTAAAACTTAGAAAAGTTTGGATATAGGGGAATAAGGAAAGGCAGATTATGAAACTAACTTTTCTGTGCCTATCAGTCAGTGTAAATGTAGCCGCCTTTCGGACTTTACAAAGAAGTTCATGCAAAGACATAAGATCTGATATGGCAAGAGATCACATATAAACAAAGTGTTTAAATGTACCTAACTGCAGGTAGCATTATTCTGTTCAAAGGTTAAGAGTTCTTCTTTAGGTCTCCATGAAACCTTTGAAATACTGAAGTTAGGTTGCTATGACATTAGGCAGTAGCTGCATTGACAGCTGAGCTGCTCATTCTGGTTTTATTCTTGTTTTAACTTCCTACAAACAGCCATTTTTTTATTTGACAGACACAGATATATTAGAGCAAACGATCACACACGGGCTCTTAGTAAGACAGAGGGCTGGAAGACGGGTGCTCATGATTGCTGACAAGCTCTTGAGGTATTTAACTGGGTGACCGAAAGGTCTTAAAATCAAAGGGATCTAAAAGAGGAAAAACAAATTGTGACCTGGTAATTGTCACTTCTGCCATGACTGGCTTACCCGAAAATGTAGTGTGCTGAAATGAAGCGTAAATGAATTGAGTAAGTCTCCAGCTGGCAGGGGGTAGTAGCATTTCTGCTTTCTCTGGCAAGTTTTAAACAACTGAAGAAGTTGGCTTTAGTATTGAGGTTCAAAGTGCATGTGTATTTTATGTGAGGAGCAAAGCCCTGAGTCACAACAGTGAGGCAGAGTGACAGGTGCTTATTCCCTGAAATCCTTCTTCAGCAGAATGCCTTCTTGAGTTTCTCACTGATGGGGTTTTCAGAGGGACTGTTAGGAGTGCCCAGCAAAGAGTGAGCATGAAGAAAACAAAAGACAGTCCTCAGTTGTACTGAAACTGCTGCAAATGCTCAACACAAAAGGCAACATTTTTTGTTTAAATGTTGGTATAAAAGCCATTGATATGAGAAATACTAGCCCCTAGGTTTTCAAATCTTTTAAAATTCAGTAGAAGAAAAACTCACTCTGCCTCCAGAAGCTGACTCTCAGCTGAAGATTTTCTAATCCTCACAGCAGCTGCAGCTTTAGTACCTAATGAGGGGGGTCCCTTGGTGACACACTGCACAATGTATTGCACAAGCAACAAACCCTACCTTTTATGTATACACTCTAAGACAGGGGCTGCACTTTCTTGACCAATAAGCGACAAATAGCCGCAGAAGCTGGTTCAGCGTGTAGGGAGCTGTGAAAGTATATTCGGGTTAGGAATGTTGTGACAGTTACTATAAAGACGTGTTACTTAACTACCTTTGAGCATCTGGCTGTATACTTTGTTTGGGAATATGATCTCTACAAACAGCTTCTTATTTCATGGCTGAAGAGTAGTAGCTTAACACATTCAGACAAATTTACCATGAGAGTATTGTATTCCTTTTATCTTTGGACAGAGGAAATTCTTCAGGCGATGTTCCTTTTGATCGGTAAAAGCCAACCCAGCAGTCTGCTGCTGGCAGTGATGAAGCTGTGGGTATCTGTCTCTTCTGTCTTGACAGTGTGGCCTAAACCAGAAATATATGAAATGCATTCTGCAAATGCCTCGGCAGTGCCAGTGAGACATGATGATGGCGAAACTAATTGTGGCAACGGTGCCTTCCTAGATCTAGGGAAAGCCAGGAGGTGTGCTCATAGCATACAGCCTGTGGGACAGCCCAAGAACTGCAGGAACCCAGTCAACAAGGGGAACTCCTCATGGTGGGGGGTACGCCTTGATTGCTTTTATGAGCTCCTAGAAACTCAGCTTGCAGGACAGCAGCACTCCTGTCACCCAGCAAAGGCTGATGTTGTCAGAATAAAAGCAGCACTAATCATAGGCAAAGCTCTAGATAGCAAGTGTCCGCCTTTCCAAACACTCCTGTAACAAGAATTTGGGGTTACTAATCCTTGTTGTTCAGGGAAATATGGAACTTTTTCTCCAAACTCTGCCGAAGGTGTCAGTCTACTTATGATAAGCGCTCTGTTTTAGGCATGATCATCCAAATTTAACAATTTAATTTAGCTATATAAGGTGTTTATTTTTTCTTGTCTTACTCTTTCTGAGAGGCAGGTATTTGCCTGATGAGATACTCTGTAGATGGGTGGAGAAAAGTATTATACTAACCTGAATAATCAATATGTTCTTTCTTGCACCAATACATTGCCAATATTTCTTAGGCAATTTTATTAAGAAGTTTACCCCTCCCTCCCAAAGCCTTCAAAACCAGAACTGAGTCACTGTTCTGAGTTTACAATTACCGTAAATGCAAAGTGTTCAAAAATCGGAAGGAAAGGGAGAAGAGCAAAATAAATGTGTACCATGCACTGTTAAATTATTTAACTTCCATAATAAGAGTTAGGCAGTATATGCTGGTAGTTAAATATTTGACAAGTAGTTTCTAATCAGGAGTGAAAATCATGATTTTCTGAATATTTTTTTTTTTGGGGGGGGGGGGATAAAATGGGGCAATGCAGGAGAAGCTGGTATTTTCTGGTGGGGTTGGTAAGACTGGCAATACTGCTAACAAAGCGAACCTGCAGAGAGCTACTGGATGAGCCATGTAGAAATGACTTGTCTTTTCTTGAATGCAGAACTGCAGCCATGCACTAACTGTTGATCTGCTTCTTTCTGAGCCACAAACCAATGTCTCGTGAGTGTGCTCAAAGCTAAAGCTGAAGTGAAATATTAAAAGTTTTGAGATAACAGATGACAAGAATCAGTTGCACGACAAAAACTAATTTTGCAGATAAAATTTCAGTTCTGAACAGATGGTGTTATGTCCTGTTATCTATGCTCACATTGGTTGTCAAAAATGTAGCAAAATCTGGTACCCAAAGAAATGGGAAAGGTGACGGGCACACCGTTACCCATCTACTAAGAGACGGGATGTATACTAGTTGTACTGCAGCAAAAGCAGACCGCTAAATAATATAAAGATGCTAGTTCATTTCAGGATGAGCTGTGGGATGACCTCAAACACACCTCAACTCAGAACCACGTGTGAAACACTTCCGTCACAGAGCTAGTGCAAATGTGCTTTGTGGCATGTGATGGTATCTTAACTGGGCATTTTAAAGGTATGATCTGTGTTGTTGATTTTGAGAGACAAACTGCCATGCTATTGTGGTGACTGCTTGTCTTTTGGTACTCAAGGTCCTTAATATTGTTAAGTGAAAAAGGAGAGCAACTGCAAATATAATGAAGAGCACTAAAATAATATTCAAACTGGATTTCTACACCAAATGCTCAATTCTCCATCATTTTTATTTCTATATCATGTCAGACTGAGAACTTTTATTTCAATCAGCATAGTCAAGCTATTTTAAGATGCAAAGACTATCAAATTTTGGAACTCTTTCTCAGATAATAGAACCATCACAGTTCAGACACCTTTGCAGAACTGGATGTTGCTTCTTGTGGTTGAAGTCCTGTGTGCTATAAATGCAAAAGCTGAAAAACTGCGAATTTATACTGAGTATGAACAGTCAGTGATAAAGAACAGAGTGATAAAGAGCTTTATATTCATCTGAATTTCCTTTTCAGATCGTTAGAGCCAACATGGCCTATTTTCAAGGACCTTGGCAAGAACTGCTTATCTGTGGCTGAGGTATCTGTGTCTGTAGACAAATATTGCTTGGCATTTTCAATTGTGATTACATTTCCATTTCAAAACCACATGCATAGCACTTGGTCATTCGTTTTGCGATTCTGTCTTGTACCTGACATAGCCTGAAATCATCCGTAATACCTAAATTTAAATGTTAACTATTACTCTTTGCTCTTGCCATATGAGAATGCCCTAGATACACATAGCAGTATACAACAGACCCTCCCTTACCTCAACTAGCTGAATATATAGTCATCTTTAGTAGCAGAAAAACTGAGGGTGAGACATTCTGTGTTCGCTAGATGGCTCTTGAATATTGATGATGAAAACACAGGTGGGAACTAAAGTTACATCAAGCCATCGTAGACACGTAGAATTTTCGACAGGAAGCGTAACTCATCCTTGGAAGGGCTTTTTGAGACTTGTGGCAGATTCACTAGGTATTGGTAACTTCCAGCAGCTGGTTGTGCAAAGCTGCAGAGGTGCACGTTGATTCCCAGGTTTCTGAAGGGGAGTTGCAGCTCAGGGCTCAAACAGTAGACAGCATTGACTGACAGGATGAGCCCTTGTTGATCAGAACAGCAGACTGTAGCAGACTTTGAACTTTGCAAAACTGAATAGTCCAGTTCAAGGCTATACGGAAGGAACACTAAATTGGACATCCAGGCAATAACCTCACTCCTGGAGTTTCCAATAGCGTCACAAAGCTGTGTCCAGGGCTTAGTCTATGGCACAGATCAGGCTCTGAGGATGTTGAATTTCTCGTATACTGCTTAAAGTAAAAGTGACTGTACAGGCTGGTGGCAGATAGACAGAGTAACACAGCGCACAGTTTTCTTGCCATACAACCAGTTTGTTGGAAGTTAGTGCTACCACTTCCAGTGATTAAACATCATTAGTTAAAATTGTTATTAGTTTAATAGCTGAACTATGGATATATAATTTCTATCATAATAATGAAATAAACCTCCTAATCTCTTTCTTTCTGACTTGGAGGCTGAGAGGCAGAACTTAAATAGACATCTGGAATTTCGTAATGACTTTTATATTACCTTAGCAAAAATATTTTTATTCTACATGTGTCATTGCCAAAGGGTAGAAACAAATTTGCAAATTTAAAAAATCACAATATGGAATTGAGACCTGGGGAACCATTGCACCTTGAATTAGAGAGAGGAACTGATTAATCTAACAGAAATGGAGGGAAGAGGTGGCTACACATTTAAATTGATTGGAGCTGGGAGGAAGCTAAAGAGAGTTTTAAAAAGAGCCATTTTCAGGAAGACAGGTTTCCTGATTAAATGTCCATCTACAAATCTGATGAAGCAAAAGATAAATTTCAACTAAAAGAGAAGAGGAGGTGACTGCTGTGGCTTCATCTGCACCTTTTATGCTTACACTCCACGACCTGTCACTGCCTAGACTGTGCTGAGCTGCGAGTGATTTCTGTTGTGTTGCAAAAAGCTAGGCTATTACAAGAATAAAAATTTCCTCTGGCATTGCCAAACACAGGACACAGAAGGGAAAGAATACGTAAACTAGAATGCAGGTGGGATGTGCTAAATGGGTATGGAGCTGTGCAGGGTGGTGGTGGCAGGAGGAACCCCCTTGTGTTTATAACATTAGCTTAAGGCTAACCCCACATATTGAGCTGTCAAGTCTGAGAGAAAAGACACACAGGAACTCATTTTTCTATTTGATGGGCCAGGGTGGGATTGAGGAATGAAAATGAAAAGTGAAATTGGATTTAACCAGCAGTACTTTGGAGGTAATGCAGTAAAAATTGAAAGGGTGCTAGCAGCCTTTAGGAAGCAGATGGGGGTTCAGTAACACAGGCCATTATTCGTGTTAGTTGAAGTGTCTCCGTTTATGTCATTCTACATTTTTCTCTGACATACTGATTCCTATGGTACTTTAGGATACTAGCTGCCTTTGTAGCTGGTGAGAATGTTTACAAGCATAAAAACATCAAAATAATAAATTAATCATTTGAACAACAGATTAAGAAGAGCAAGTCTACTTCTGGAAAAATCAACAAAAGGTGATAAAATTTGGTTAATTTTGTGAAACTGACAATACTTTTACTGACATGTGTCCTGGTTTCCAGCAGGGACGGGGTTGATTCTCCCCTGTCTCTCTCCGGCACAGCTATTCCCCCCCATGTGTGCCAGGCCCAGGGGCAGCAGGGAGCCGGCGGGGGAGGGGAGGGGCCACAGCCGGGAGTGGGCGTGGTGACGTCACGGCGTAGGCGTATATATGGGCGGGCGGCGCCGGGGTGCGCTCAGCGGCGTCGGTGGCGGGCGGGGCGTGGTCGGTAAGTGGTCGTGTTTGTCTCCTCCGTCGGTGTT
>VXBW01004602.1:10958-86669 GCA_013400375.1 Thinocorus orbignyianus
GCCGCGGAGTCGTTCCCGCACTCCTGGGGTAAAGCTCCCGAAGAGGCTTTGTACAAATAGACCCACGCGTCGATGTGTACCCCCCGGTAGCAACACGGGAGTGAAGCTGCGCACCTCCCCGCGGACATCGGGTTGTGCCGGGGGAGCGCTGCGGTGACCGTGCGTGGGGGTCGGAGAGCCGGGCACGCGTGGGACAACGAGGGACACGTCTCTCCCTCGCCCCTGCAGGTCCCGCCGCTCCCCCTTCCCCTCCAGCCGCGCAGGGTGCGTATTCCGCGCACCTGCAGCAAGGGATCCCACGCAGCGCTCCCGCGTTTCTCGTTCGCTGTGTGCGGGGGCTGCCCCCGCAAGGAGGCGGCTGCTCCCTCTCGGCTGCCCGGGGTTGCCACCGCCAGCTCGCACATTTTTCCGCTGCACCTCTGACAAGTGCCCGCTTTTCACGCCGGGCTCACAAAGAGCCTTCTCTCTCCGCAGCCCGGTTCCCCAGCCCCGTCCCCCCCGCACCGCTTCCATCACGCAACCCTGCAGCTCTCCCCCGCACCTCCCCTTTTTAAAAGTTATTTTTCTTTAATGGGGGGGGTCCCCCCCCAATACAAAGTCCAAAAAAAGCCGGAGGTGCACGCGGAGAAGGTGTATATCCTGTGTGTTGTGTCCGTACTCCCCTCCTGGTATCTCACCCTTCGCGCATTTCCAGGCATAAAGCTAAAACGAGCTAAAACGATGGGAGTGATCAATGGGTAGGTGGAAGATCCTAAACCGACGGGAAACGTATGGGCTCGGCGACCTCTGGGTAACCCGGGCACCTTGGCACGAAAAGTACAAAAATATTTATTCACCTTGAAGTTTCTTTCTTTTTTTTTTTAAAAAAAACCGCTTTTTAAAATTTATTTATTTATTTTGTTTTTATTTCTGAAGTCATCTTTTGAGATGGTTCAAGCTCCTGTCCGAGATTTAATTATAGTAAGCAGGAAAAGGATGGAAGGGGAATAGATTGATTGGTAAGGGGGGTGGGGGATGAGCAAAATCCAAAACTCGCTAAACCCCCGGCTCGAGAAGGTGCTGGACAAAAAGGCTTTCTGTGACTTAATGCACACTCTGAAATGAAGATCTGAAAAACGCTTACAGACCCCCTCTGACGGGTTTGAAAGCAATTCCAGCAATTAGGAATTAATTCGGCATGGTCAAAAGGCGATTTCACTGCAAGTTATATCAAGTTATCCAAACTTTTACAGAGTTCAAGTGGTGGAAATGGGCCGCTGGGGTGGAGGTAAGGCTGCAGGAAAGAAAAACAAGGAGTGTTCAGGAAAGGCAGAAGAGGGGAAGCCATGGAGCAAGGGCTGGAGAGATGGCGAGCCCATGTTAGTGCCAGAGATTTGCTGCTGTTGTTGCTGGAGGAGAAGGGAGATTTGGAGGGTGGAGGGCAGGGGACACTTGTTTTTTGAATGGCAGAAAGTACTAAAAATGCACCGGAGGGCCTAGGTAATAGAAATACGAGTTTTAATTAAAAATGGAAATTGGGCTTGCTGGCTCATCAGTACTTCAGGTACAGTATTGGGGGTATGTGTGACCCCTCCCCAATTAATGACAGGAGCCACTGGGCAGAGTTAGCCCAAGTGGGGCTGACCCTAGGACAACGTGTGGGGTGAGGCACTGGGAGGTTGCAGAGGGTGAAGGGTGGGGGATAAAACCAAGCTTCCACGTGCAGCAAACCAGCAGTAAAACCATTATGGGGAGGGGTGGCCACCCACCCCAAAGGCTCATGGCAGTGCTGGCCATGGGGTGCACCCCTGGCATGAGTCCTGCAATGCCTGCCAGGCCCACGTGGGGCTCAGGCATTAGGGTTGTTCCTCATGAGCTCCACGTCAGCGTCCACCATCTCCCTCACCAGCTCCTGTGAGGAGAGAGAGAGGCAGATGAAGGCCCTGGAGCACGGGATGAACAGGCTGCACATCAGGAGTTCCCCAGAGCATGATGAACCCCCCTCCCAATCCCCCGCAGCAGGACAAGGAGGGGATGAGGCTTTGCTTGGCTCTTCTCGCAGCAACCCTGGCTTCAGCCCCGGCATCTCTGTCAGTGCTCTGCTGTGCACCAGGGTTGCCCATTGCTGCCATAGTGGCTGCTGTCTTCAAAGCAAGAACCTGGGCATGATCACCAGAAATGGGAATTCTCAGTGTGCCCGAGTCACGCCAGGCAGACGTCCCCCCTTCTTTTCCCCTCCCTGTGGATTTATTTTAGAGGACATGAACACCCGTCACACCAGAAAGGCCACTCACATCAAACGTGACTCTCGGCTTCCAGTTCAGCTTTTGTCTGGCTTTGGTACAGTCCCCTTGCAGAAAATCCTGTGGAAAAGAAGAGAGAGGCAGTGTGAAAAGTGTCCACCTTCCCTACCTCGATGGCTCCCCGTTGCTCGTGCTTCCCTGTGAGCCAAGCAGGGTCGGGGCCACCACTGGGACTCTTCCGGGGACAAAATATTTCCTTTTAAGACGCAATTTTAGTGGAAGCTCATATGCCTATAAATCACCAGGAGGCAGCATCCTTTCACCAGGCTATTTCAGACTGAAAGAGTTATTTCTTTTTGTGTGTGCGCGGGGTTTGAACTCCAGCCTTACAGCTGTATAATGCTGAACATTTTAAAAGAAGTTGTCATATGTCTTAGTCATGCTATTGAATGAGCTGTTTCAAATTCTTTCTTTCCCCCTATTTGTTTAAATAATGTAAATCACAGAGCAAACATGGCAACTAGTCTCTTTCAAATAAAAACGTGATCACAGACAGATGATGCGGAAAGACTGTTATGAATATGGGTAACCATATGCAACAGTAGTAAACATTCAGCTTTTGAACGCCTGCATACTTATTTTCTAGAGTATTCTGAGCATCCACATGCAAAGAAAAGTCTAAATACTTCACAAATGAAAAGAAATTATCATGAAACCATTACAGAAACCAAGAATTTGGTCGTATTTGCCCTACTATTCAAGTATTCTTTAAAGTACTACCACACCAAAACAATCTGACAACCGGTCATCAAAAATAACATAACAAAATTAAACAAAGAAAAAAGCTCCATTGACCGCATTTTTAACTGAATGGGAAAAGTGACCGAATGTTTGTTTGAAATTAAAATACTGTGTTCAGATAGTTAGCTTTTTTTCCAACTGTATGTGTTGACTTAATAAAATCTGTCACCTCTCCTCTCAAGCTTCCTTTCTCTGTTGCAGTAAATACTGAAATGGTATCTGTCCAGGTTTAAAGAAAACCAACCCAACCCAACTTTATTCCAGAACAAGAAGGCTAAGGCAGAATTCTGCTCTTGCATTTGACTTTATGGTGGTAAGAGCAGGCTTTCCAGAAAAAAATGTATGGACTGCCTTTCTCCTCCCTCCTCCAGTCTCTGGCCAGCGGTGGAGCTAACGAGCATTTTCTGGCTGTAGTCTGTAGGTTTTTTTAACTGTGTTGCTGCACACTACATTTTTTCAGATGCTATCTTTTGTGCATGTGTGGTTCAGGTCATGTTAACTTCCAAAATCACCTCATCCTGTGCAGTAAAATATAGGAAATTCTTCTTCATAATTGTGCTCCAGAAAGCTAGACAGCTTGCTTCCAGGAGGAGAGGAAATCCACCAAAGGAAATATTGCACTGAAGAAGGGGATGTGGAACAAACACATCTGATGAGACTATTCCAGGTAGCGTTTTTTACTAGTTCAGTCTTTAGGCTCAAAACATTTCAGCTTGCCTTCAGAAAAGAGTAAACAGATGGATCAGAACAAAATGATATGAAAATAAAAAATACTGTGATCTCCTTAAATTAGACTAAACGATTTCCTACTGCAGCCCTGTGAAGGGTTTTAGAAACTGCAGCAGACATTTGAGGCCAAGTCATGCAAAACCGCGTCAGCTCAAGGGATCCCCTGGAGGGTCGTGTGAATATGGATTGCAAAATCTGGTTTGAAATGGGAAAGACTCCCACTAGTTTTGACAAAATTTGGATCAGACCCTAATGTGCTCATGGAGGTATGCCTTTTATCCGGAGTTCGTTTTAATTTACATTATATATGTGTGTATATATGAGCCTGGAAACAAGGAAATCCTTCTTAAAAATAACAATTTAAGTATAAAAATAATTGCCTTTTATTCAGTCCTAATTCAAGCCATTAGCTAGAAGTGAAGTGCTTTAAGTCATAAAAGCCATATCATAAAACTTAAGAGTTTCATTTTTATAAATGCTGTGTAAGTAAGTAACTTTACATCTACAATCTTTGTGTTGAAAACATCCTTTAAAACTGAGGCTATCTAGGATGCTGGCTTCTCATTTAAAATAATAATACTAAAAAAAGGACTGTGAAGAACAGAATGAATTGCCATTGCCTGCTGTATGTAGCTGCATTCTGCTTTTGAACAGCTTGGGAGCAGTCTTTTAACTTTCTTGGACAAATGCTTTTTGTTAAAACAGTTTATCTAAAAAAATACCTAATTCCAGCCCTTCATTCAAAAACATAAACACTCAGCTGCTGAATAGGCCAAAATAAGGTTGGGGGGAGGCTGCAAATCAGTAAAAGTGAAGTTATTTGCAGTACTGTATTATATATAGAGATAACACAAACAAATAGTGCATTAAATAAATTTAAATTAAAAAGAAAAAGTATTTTTCCTTTGAAAGTTCACATGCTTTAACAATGATGCAGTAAAGGTATTATGGCATAATCTCTGAGAAAAAAAAAGAGAGAGAGAAAAAAGAAGATTTAATATATATGATAATACAAATTCCCCAGCTGACTTAGGTTAAAAGATTTTAAATGACTCTCCTGAAGAAATTTGTGTACTTTTGAGAAACACTACTTAGTAGTTAGATTTACTTGAAAATAGCATTATGGGCAAAATGTCTCCTAGGCACTTTTAAAAAGGTTAAAGGTTCTCTTCTAGAAGTTACTAGTTACAGAGATCAAATGAAACTATAATATTAACACCATATTACATCTAAATGCAAGGTTTGATCGTATTCTTCATAGTCAAAGTTTCAACACTGAATGGAAATGATGACTGGAACAAAGCTACTCCTGATTAAAGGATTGTATTGCAGTCATGTTTCCTGTATTTTTCTACAAGTAGCTCATAATATGAAAACAATAAGGTAATTACAATAAAATAAGAATATTAAAAAAAGCTCCTCATGGAACAGAATGACTGCTTGTTTATATTATTCAAGTCTTTCACTGAAACCAGAGATGCATCTGTCAGGCTTCCAAAAGGAAAATAAAACAACCAAAACCACCACCAAAATAACCCACAACTGAAAATCTTCTGGCATGAGGATCATGGGAATGTATTGATTTTTCAGTGTCAGGGCTTCACTTTCTGGAGGTACAACCAGATCCAAAAGCAAAGAAGAGGTGAGGTTTCACAGGAGTAAACCTGAATTTTATTTTTTTTTCCTCAAGAAACAGCAGCTGCTGAATCTAAATTGTCTGGTATCCCTGTTCCTGATGGAAAGGCACCTGATGAAATGACACCAGTTTACTTTTTCTATTCCTGCAGGATATTTTTTTCTGTGGTGGTGTGCTCTACGTACTGACAAGAAAACAAAGCCCTTTGACTCCCTAAAAACCCTGAGGATTTAGATACTGAGCTGAGAGTTTGCAAACCTGAAAGCACCGATTAAGGCTTTTAGTTGTTTCTATAGTACTCAGAGCATGAACATAAAATTATGGTTTTACTTATCCATTTTGGGAGGAACAAGCCCTTATTCTTCATGCACATACAGATAACATAAGTGCACAGTAACAATGAATTTTACCTGCAAGTTAAGAGTTGGAAACAACATCCAAGTAAAGACTTAAGGGGCAAGAAGCTAGAAGAGACAATAGTCAAATTCTCTGTTGCCACTCAACACAAGAGTAAACTCTCCTGTGGTTTTATATGCACCTCACTGTTTTAAGACTAGCTCTCAGAGAAAATGATGGGTTTGTCTGATGTCAGTTTTTCTGTTTTAGCTTTTCTGTAAACGAGCCCATGTAACGGTGTAGAAAATACCCTGTTATTACTAAATCTGATTTTATAATGATTCTGTTTTACAGTCCAGATGCACACATGCAAATACATACAGATAAACAGAGAGCAATTTGTTACACGATGTAGTGAGGCATTTTTAAATTTGGTTTTAAAACCATGGGACAAAAATGTAAAATATTTTAATGTAAATATCACGTTTCCCAAGCTCTTGTTCTGAGTGTCATCGTGACTCCTATTTTGACTCGCGTAGCGATTGATCTGGTTTCAGTGTGCAATGTATCACTGTCTCAATCAATTAACTTTAACTGAAAATTTAAAGCCTTGAGACCATGTGAGAAAAAGGAGATAGCATGGCTTGAAAGAAGGCCAAGGCTTCCTTTATTATGACAGCTCAGCTGATTCCCTTTAAAACGTGCCTTTTGCTGAAGCCAGCGCTGAGCACCAGCTTTTGCTCTCTCTTATGCCAGAATAAAACTGAGACCGAGTCCTCAGTAAAACACCTGCGGTGGAATTGTGCCCAGTTCCACTCGCTGCAACACAGACAAGGCTTTACCTCTAAAAATAAACAGACCCGATCCGAGCACACAGCAGTTTTTACTGCATCTGAAAAGTGGCCAGGGTTACGTTCACAATCAGCACGGCCGCTTGGAAGATGATTTGTTACATCAGAGCTCCCATATGTAAAGAGCACAGACCCAGCTCGGTGGAGGCTCTGGCTGGCGTGTTTAGTCTTGCGCTCTTTTGCTTGAGAAGTTTTGTCGGGAAGGATTTCAAGAGTCTAGGGGCCAAAGTTTCCTGCAAACCCTGCTTGTGTTTTATTTTCCTTGTTTCCTTCTTAAAACCGTAGCCTTTCAGCTTTAACTCGTCCCATTAAAAGAAAAAATAATAAACATAGCTACTGAATTAGGCAGCATTAGCTAGCAGGTTTGCATTTTCACCACTATGTCTCAGAATGTATACATCAAGTCTTCCCTTTTGTAGCATATTTTGTATTCATTTTTAATGAGGGTTCACATAGCACACCTCAGCCTCAAAGTGTATTGGAGTATCTGCTGCAGCGCATTGCTCAGACAACAGCCTTGTTGAAGTGTTTACTGCAAATAATCAGGAGACTGCATGCACTCAAATAGTCAGGAGCCCTCTGTGCTCACCTGACAGTTCTACTATAGAATCATAGAATGGTTAGAGCTGGAAGGGACCTTAAAGATCATCCAGTTCCAACCCCCCTGCCATGAGCAGGGACACCTCTCACCAGAGCAGGTTGCTTAAAGCCCCGTCCAGCCTGGCCTTGAACATCTCCAGGGATGGGGCATCCACAACTTCTCTGGGCAACCTGTTCCAGCGCCTCACCACCATCACAGGAAAGAACTTCTTCTTTAGATCTAATTTAAATCTCCCCTCTTCCAATTTAAAACCATTACCCCTTATCCTATCATCATCACCCTTAGCTTCCATTCCCTGGTGTTCTCCTGCACTTGTCACCAGGCCTGGGCATGTTGTGTCTTAAGCCACATGCAATATTGGAGAGCAGTTTGTGGGACTTCAGCTGAGCTGCTCCCTGTCCACTCTGTTAAGAAAAGTAGTAGGATCTCACTAAATAAGAGCTGTAGATGCTGCAAATGCACACCTTGCTGGTGCAGATGTCAGTGCACGGTTCAGCAAAGCTCAGATCGAACCCAAGAAGAAGTCACAGCAATAAGCACTGCGACTGCTGTATGCTGCTCTAAAAGTGCTTGTGGAGATCCACAAGGCAGAAAGCACTGGCTGGATTTCTCTGCAAAGGCTAGTGTTTGTTATAATATCTATAGTAACAAGGGGAAAAAAAAAAGTATAGTTATAAAGCAAGAGACTCCTATCATCTCCACAGTAAATAAGAGGAGACAAAAGATAAAACATGTCAATGAGCAAAGCCCAAGCCTGACAAGGAACACAGTAAACATCTTCAGGAATTTAAGAAGAGCTGTAATGTGTCGCAGTTTTCATTTTTTCTTTCCACTGTTCTTAGAAAAGCAGAGTTGTGGAGCAGTCAGGGTACCAAGGGAATAGAGGAATGCCAGTGAATTTGGTTCCTGATCTAAATTTGTTTTAATGCAGCATGAACAGACTGCTTTCCACTCTCGGGTCAGCACAGCAGTCTTTTGCAGAAAGACAGTATTGTTTGCAAAGAACCACAGGAAAAGGCAAAAGCAACTAACAGGCCGAAACTCACATATAACAAAATGCCATTTAAAATAAGAGGCATAATGTTTTTTTTCCCCCTAGCATGTTTTCCTGTGCAAATCCCCTCCCTGTTCAGAAAGCTCCACTTTAACTGAGGCTGTGGAAAGGAGAAAAGGGGGAGGGGGGGAGAACGACTTGGGGAAAGGGCTGATTCTGCACAGCACTGAGCTCCTTGCACGTCTGGTGGTCCTTGGTGAGCTGAGAGTGCTGAGCATCTCTGGGGTAAGGTCTTGTCTCGGGACTCCACTCTACACCAGTAATAAGGCATCAGTATTGACCACAGGATCAATAAAACCCGAGCACAGCCTTCACTTTTCCGCCAGGAACCAGGGGCGTTAGAATAGCAGCTTTATCTTATCGCTTTGATAATCTTTAATTTGACCAGCTTCCAAAGGGTTAAGGCAAATGAACTCAGAGCAGCAATAAACATCAGGGCGATAATAACAGTAATGGAGCCTCTCTCCCTTCTCCCCCTCCTCCTCCTCCTCTTCCCCTCCCTCCCCTGCACCTTTTCCACTTCGCTGTCGCCTATCAGCCCCGAACTGCAGCTGAAGCCAGACCTCTCTTTCAATGACAGGGGGTGATAAGAGACGTGAAGAAAACAGCAAGCTGTCTGGTCTGCTCAGGAAGTCGGGGTCGGGTGGTATTGTCCATCAGCGGGGGCCACGCGGCGGCCAGAGGCCAGGAACAATGCTCCAGTTCTGGGGAAATGGGCTTGCTCAGCGCCGGCCCTGGCAGCCCCACCGACACGGCAGATAAAATACAGCCAAGCAGGGGGAACCGGCCCCAGGTGCCTTGGGAGCCTCATCGCCAGACCCTAATCGCTTTGGCAGAGGCCCCGGAGGATAGAGGTGAGGGCACAAGCCTGCGTCCATCCCCAGGAGACCCATCTGCAGATCACGCAAGCACCAGCGGAGCTGCAGGCACAAGAGCCCCCTTCGCCCGGCCGAGCATTACTCAGATCTGTTAACTTGCCAAGTGAAGCCTGAGAAAACATCTTGGCCAGTGCTGTCCCTTGAGCCAGATAAAATTCCTCCCGAATTACAGCCCGATATCCCTGAAGCCAGTGCTGAATTGCTCTGGAGCTGGAGCTGAGCTCGCTCAAGCAGGAGCTGGACCGCACGGGGATTGGCGTAGCTTTGCTCCAGGGCATCCTGCTCCAAGTCAGGCCATGAGTGCTTTTTGGGAGGGGGGTTGAAGGGTGTCCCCCCATCCGACAGCGGGGAAAACCCCACTGCTTCGAACAGCAAAATTCCTGCAGCTGGCTGCAGCGAGGCGGGTGCTTCCCTCCCTCTTAGTTTGCCCCGAGGCCCAGTTCTGCTCTCCTGGGAAGATCTGGAAGGTGTTCCCCAGCTTGGATGCGAGTGTAATTGTAACCTCAGCTCATGGCTCTGCAAAACACCGAAGAGGCTTCTGAATAGAATCACAGAATTATAGAATAGTTTGGATTGTAAAGGTCACCTAGTCCAGCCTTCCTTGCAGTAAGCAAGGACATCTTCAACTAGACCAGGTTGCTCAGAGCCCCATTCAACCTGACCTTGAATGTTTACAGGGATGGGGCATCTCTGCCCCATCCAATCCCAGCTGGACTGGGCAACCTGTTCTAGCATTTCACCACTCTCACTGTGAAAAATTTTGTCCTTATATCTACTCTAAATCTTCCCTTTTTTAGTTTAAAGCCATTGCCCTTTGTCCTATTGCAACAAGTCCTGCTACAAAATTTGTCCCCATCTTTCCTGTAGGTTTCCCCTTTAAGCACTGAAAGGCCATGAGATTGGTTCTAGTTTACAGGGATGCCTCTGCTGGAAAACCAGGAAACTTCTGGAGGAGGGGAAGAAGATCAAACCCATCTCATTTGCCATGTACAGACCATAATATCACAGTTTGGGTATTAGTGCTGAATACATAAACAATTTCACTCTACCATGGCATACCCAGTCATCCAAATGCACACATCGCAGCTCATTAGCATGTTTGCTAAAATGCAAACTAATAATTAAATGTTCTATGTAATTATGAACCAAACAAAGCTTTTCCAACTCTTTTAAGACAACAGAATTGCTCTTTGCAAATGCTGGTTAAAGGTGGTACTGCTCCCACTGGCCATCCCTGCTCTGCAGCCTGGCTGCTGAGAGAAAATTATGTGTGAGCTTCAAGCTGACCTGTGCGTAAGAGAGGTGGCTGAATAACCTGGATTTTTCATGATGTGAGTTAGAGCCACGTGTATGTTTTCTCTTTACAGCAGAGGTTTTGGAGAGGTTGTACATGAGCACGCTTCTTCAGGCTCTCTGGCCAAAGGGTAAAGAGGGAGCCCATGTGTCACCTTCCCAGCACTGAAAACCAAGACCCTGTGAGGGATGACCCTCTTTCATATGGAAAAGAACAGGTTCCTTCTGTTTTCACTCCAAGTCCTGCTTTTGTTCACTGTTTGCTTCTTGCTTCACTGCAGCCTGTTCTCTGAGAACAATTTTGGGGAACGGGAAAGTAAAGTGATCGTGTCTTCGCTGTACATGGTTTTATTGCCACACAGAGAATGTATTATTTAGGCAAGGGTCTAAAGGGTACCTTTTAAAATTTTTAAATGCAATTCTTAACATTTTTTTTAATCCACTCTGATTATTTTTCTCATTGCTCCTACTCTTCACATTTTTTTGCAAACATCAGGAAATCACTCTGTGGGGCTGTTTGGTTTCAGAGAGGTTTATTATGTATTAATGGCTGCATTTCTTATTGGAAAATGGAATATGGCCCCTTAAGGTTAGCTGTCTTCACTGACTGACATGTCAAGATGGATAGGAAAACTGATAACCCCAGAAATCCATGCTGGAAGACTACTTAGTTTCTTCTCTTTTTCCACTAAAAAAATTACTTCATTTATAACAACTTATATTGGAAAAATTAATAGGTTTAGTTATCTTTGCTAGTCAAATACCAAGTGATAAGCAACAAAATGATAAACATTAGGACAGTGATCTTGTATTCTACCTACGCATATTTATCTTTCTACCTTTAAAGCATTTAGCAGCAATTTACTGAATGCGGGACTAAGATTAGCAGGGTGCTATTACTCTATAGCATGAAATCTTTATTTTGTACAAGATGCATTCTTTGATGCGTTGATGGTGATTTTACTATCTCTGTGGATACTCACTTCTCTGAAAAACTCAAGGCATTTGTTATTTAACATCAAAATGATGACTTTTACTTTTTTTTTTTTAAGGGTGTCCTGTTGTATTTGCTCTAATAAAAATATTAATTTACTCAAAATGTCATTTTTCATCTAAGAAGCATCTAATCAGAAAATTCTAACCCACCTATAGCAGCAGTTGCTTCCTTGCCCTGTGTTCAGTGCTCATCTCACTACTCTGAAGGCTTGGCTGTGACTCCAGTTGGACAGAAGAGACGACACTCCCTTCCTTACCTTTTATTGATCTATGAACCTCTCTCCCCCTGAAGCTTGTGGTAAGATTGGGGTGCAGAAGGACAGAGAGGGGATGGGTAATTCTGTCTTCCTGCCTTCCTTCCTATGGTGCATTAACTAATACAAAAGAATTAGCATGGTTAATCATTTCTTGTAGTTTGAAAAACAGCTGTAAAATACTCCCTCCCTGCAGTGCAGGGGATGAAGCCTCGAGCTGCCACTTCTCTGGTCAAAGCAGTTGGGTACTGTCTTTTACCGCTGGCTGATTTTTGAGAAGCAGCGTCCCTCTACATGGTCATAAACCTGACCTAATTCATGGGACGCATCACTTTCCATCCTACTCCTGACTGCATTCCAATTTCTCACTAAAACCTCCATCTGATTTGAAAACCCTTTTCAAGATACAATACATGGAAAGAATTTAAGTCATGAAGGGCTTAAAGGGAGCTCATGAGCTGGGGTTCTGTTACTTAAGGAAAAAAAAAAAAGAAATCAAAATATCCATTTCAAACACAGTATATGGAGGGGACCATGGGATGCCACGGATCTCCTGTCTGAAAAAGTGAAGCTATCCTTGCCTGAACACCTCTAGTTACAAAGCAAGCAATGGTCTGCAAAAGGGTTAAAATAAAGCAAGGTAGGATAATTTCTGATCGTGAGTACATCCCAAATGTATTCTCCAGCACGCTTGGTAGAGAAGGAAGTCCAAGCAGTGGCCTTTCACATGACATCATAAAAGCCTAATTTATCACCAGCCACCAAACATCTAGAAAATCATAACATCCTTTCAGGAAAACCATGTGCAAAATAATCAGATTTACTTTGATGAAAGCTTTAGTGCTTGAGTTCAAGTGGGACACTACAAAGAATAACCCTTTGCAGGTACTGGCATACAACAAAGCAGGTCACGTTTAATGCTTCAAACTCATGCTTTATCCATTAAAAGGCTTATGCATTTCCTGCCCATAAACAAACGTGTTTCTATTCTGCATGTGTGTTCAACAAAGACTGTGAAAATAAAACACTGGTGGCTGGTAAGTCAGGCAAAGTAGCCAGCTGAACATTTCCTTTACACATGAAAAGCATGCTGTCGCTGCAAATGAAGTCATTGTGCTCCTCGCAGTCCCTTGTCTCCCAGTCCCTTGTCTCCCAGTCCCTTGCAAGCGTGTTAGGGATGTGGGCTGAGTATTGCCCCAGCATCTCACAGCTTTTGAAAGGATGGAGCCCGCCCAGCACACTCAGCATCATGGCTACGCTGAACCGAGGGATGCATGCCACCTGACAACCCCCAAAACACCTTGAAAAAGACACTCCCCTCTGCCTGTCCAAGACTCTCACTGTTCTGGCTCGTCTGCATCATCACCATTTTTTGGTGGCCAGTGTAATCTGACTGTCTTGATGGAAAAATACTGCTCAGCAGGCAGTATATCTGTGTAAAACCAATTGGTTACAATAAGTCCGTGCTTTTTGTGTTGATTAGGTAGACAAAACAGACAGCAAAGCAATTTATGAATGGCTACAAACACCAGCTATGCAGTGTTCAAGATTTTTTTGGTCTGTAATGTAACTTGGTGGCATTATTTAAAGAGGTACAGATTCCAATGGCCATTCAGTTCACTGATCCTGCTGCTGAATTATCCCTTAGGCTCCTGGTGGTCAATGGCCACAGGTTCTTCTGGTCTGACTGGAAAAATAACTGGATTTTCCACACCATTCTTGGTAGTTTGTTGTGGAACGTTCTCTGATCTTGATTAATAAAAAAATAACTTCCTATTACATTTCCTGCACAGGAAAGCCTGGAAAACACAAATCATAGTTTTTCCTATTCTATCTTTCACTTTCTCTTGGAGCAGACATCTGACTCACCACTAAATCTTCCAAGAAATCAATAAAATTAATACAACTATTTTATTATCTTTTAATGATCAGTATTTTGTTCTCCATCATCACCCCCTGTCCTTGGTAGTTAATTTTTCTCACTGTCCTTGTTGTTTAAATCTTTCCCATGATTTGGCTAATTTAGTTTCCTGTGAAATCTAATATATCTCTTTTTATTATAAGACATTTTTCTTGCCTAATTTGATGTCTTTCCCAATACATCTCATTCACTCAATCTCCTCCTATTTATCTTTTGAGCATCATCCTCCCGTTCCTCACAAACATCCTCTTAAACCTGGCTTTATTTCCCCATCTCTCCTTCACCCTCAAAATCTGTCACTTCACACTGAGATTTTATTCTCTTCTCGTTTCTGCTATAGTGGTCTTCTCATTTGAATATTTCCCCATTTTTTCCGCAGGTACTCTCTATGTATGCTCAGGGATTTGTTACTTTTCTTTTCCAGTGGTACTACATCACATACCAGGGCCAGCTTTCTCTTCGTTCAGGTTCTGAATTTTGTGTAGAATATTGCAGGGTTTTGGGTGAGTATTTACAGTAGCATTAACACAGCAGTGGTTCACTGACAGGACTGATAGAAGTTTTTAAAAAACAACAGGACCTCCTAAAGCTTACAGCACCAGTTTCAGTAGGGGTAAAAAGCAGATTAATTTACTGGTTTTACTGTTCACAGTAGCTGCCTATAAAATTCCAGAGATTTGGCAGTGCGTTCACCATATATACTTTAAAAGCATGCATAATATGCTCTGTTTCTTCCCAAAGCATCACTAAATGCAAATACCACTTCTTGAAATCTGTCCTCTCAATGACCTTCTTCTCTGAAACACTTTCAATTAAACAAGAAAGGAATTTTTGATCTGTTACCAAAAATCCTTCATTATTTCACCCTGCAGCAGTCAAATATGAGAAAGCATTGCAGAAGTAAAATAGCATTTTCTAATGGTCCTGTCCTGCTTACCAAATCTAATTCAGTTCCACAATTCAAAAGCAAGCAAACTACTCAGACACACACAGCAGTAGGCATGGGCTTAGAATGGCCAACACTTTATAAACTCCTGTCAAAGTACCCCACAAATTAATAATTAAATCCTCACTTGCTATTCGAAAAGTATAAGAAAAGATTTCACGTTCTGATAATGTACTACTTCTACCTGTTGAACAGTGCTACCCACAGCATCCCACTGCAGTAGCACACAACTGAAGCATGAAAAAATCCCAAAGTCTGGTAACCAGAAAAAGCCAAGCCAAAATGATACTACAGCTTCTAAATGAGCTTCACAATACACTAGCACACTGTATGTGGCAAACCTGCTAATTCTTGTGGTCTTAAGGTTCATTTTGAAATTATAAAGACTGAAATTGTTCACTAGTATTGAAAAAATTAAAATCCTATTAACCTAGATGGGTTGTCTGGCAGTCTGCACAAAAAAGTTCCAAATAAACCAATTGTATCTTTTTAAATTAAAACAGTGTATGTTTTAACCACACATACTGCAGTGTAGTCCCACAAACTTACTGCTGCATACAGGCAGTGAACTGAGAGAGCTCTGACTTTTCACAGCATCATTTGGCATAATTTATATTTAAATAATAACAGTCGGGAACATTTTTATTCAACATGAAAAAGTTCAGATCTAATCAAGAGTCAGCACTGTCTCCTGACACTGCCTGCTCGATGCTTGCTGGAGCACGTAGGCAGCAGCTGGCACTTCTATGGTGCTTGATCATTACTGCTGCTCTTCAAATTATGCCTGTCATACAGGTTAGGAAAACACATGTAATTAAACATAAACAGCATCATAAAATAATAGTAAGAAAAAAATTAATAATCATCCAAAAGAGTATTTGGGGCAACTCCCTAAACCACCTTGGATTTCTGCCCCTTCTGCTCAGACAGTTTTCCTCTGTGCCCTTTTTAATTATTTCCTCCATGAGCCCTTTAAGGCAAAGAAGTTGGTAGAGGTGGGAGAAAAAACACGTATTAGAACTGATGAGAACACTGATACGCAAACAGGAGAAATGCCGAGCTACTGCAGCCTGATTTTGAATTGCTTGTGGCAGAGACTTATGCCTCATTACGACACTGATAGCTTAAGATGGGTGTATTTTAAAGGCGAACTTTCAGAAGCTGCTCATTCCTTATTTGAACCACCCGCTATGGCTGGACACTGGGTGCAGTACCTCTCCTCTGACCCATCAGGTCATTACACCAAGTTCTGTATTTAAACCATATGCAGGTCAACGCAGAAATTCTGCAGTCCTGCAGCCCCAGCAGCACATGTAAATGTATGCCTTCTTTTGCCCGAATATTCAACAAGAAAACTCATTCCTAACTCAGTTCTCTTACAAAACCAGCATAAAACAACACAGCAATAAAGGCTGAGACTTTGGACCATGTTATTAGCAACCCTAAGCAGCTTGTTGCAGCCTATTTTTGTCCACACGGTTACTGGAACTGAGCATGCAATTCTGGTAATTGCATACAAAAATGACCAGCTATACCAGTGATGGGACATTTGCCACCTGCAATTATTATTGTGTAGGAACTGTGTGAAATGTGTGATCCTTCATGTTAGAATACATGTAGCAAAGATTAGGTAAAAAGAGCATAGTTTTCAGCTGCTTTACATCAAGAATATTTATTCATATATCTAACCAACTTGATTTACTCCTACTTGGTCCGTGTTTTGCATGGGAATGAATTAGACAAAGTACAATGTAGGGAAGACTCGTGTCTGTCTACATAAGAAGAAAAATAAGTGCGGTGACAAACATAATGTTTAACACATTCAAATCCACATATTAAAAGCACATTTAGAGATGGTTCTTGTTCTAATTGGGTAATTTTTGTTCTGGTGTGTGCCTGAAGTTATATATTCTCATATAAACTTCAGCACCTCTCTTCCCACGGATCTAAGTGCATCACTTTCTATATTCAAGATCAAAATTGTTTAGCTTACCACATCAGAGGTGCTAACTACTGTACTAAAAGCACACCAGCAATTCAATACACTTGCTCAAACTATCTAACAGAGCAATTCGGCAGGGAATTCCTGTTTCTGGGGAGGAGGAGCTTGCACCTTCTCATGCAAACTCCCACTGAAATCAATAAGAGCTTGGCCAAGCAGCGACTGAGTGGGCTAAATACAGCCAAGCTTTGTAAAGCTTCATCATCACTGCTGGTAGCGTCTCTCCAGGCTAAGCTCACAAATTTGACAGTAGGAAGAAATTAATTGTCTGCATTTGCCATTATTCCTGCTCTTTACGTATGTCCTTCATTTAGTCCTCTTTCCACTAGCTTGATGTAAAAATCACTAAACCCAACAGCAAATTCTCCCTTTGACTTCAGGGTTTAGTTTAAGTTCTTATTTCTCAGCATGAACAGGTAACACAGGATGCGTACCCACCTTCATTCCTCCTTGGACCAAATGTCCGTATACATTCTCAGTGTCCCCAGTTCATGATTCTTTGTATCTTGCCTTTGATGTTTTTCCACTACACTTTTTTTTCCCCTTTTTCACCATTACCTTCCTTCCCATCTCTTAAAGATGTCTTTGTCTTTCTATTTCCCAGCTCAGTTCAATCCCCGTCTTCCGTTTTGCTAAGGCTTTTCTACCTTTCACACATATAAATATATACTTCAATCTTTGGTCACATCTCTGGAGAGGGTGGTCAGTTAAGTTGGCTTTCTCCAGTAACCAGCTTTCCAGGAGAGTCTGCTTGCCCGGACTGGGGCAAATTATACGTAGATCCATTAACTAAGATACAATAAACTCCATTTACTATTTACCAATGTGTCATATGTGGAGGGAAAAAAAAAGTATATGAAACTAGGAGACCCTTTGGCTGGTTTATGGACCCAAAAATCTCTCTGAGTAGGTCACAAATCTCCAAGATATCTCCACACATTAAGTTTTGCACTTGGATTTCTAATTTAGCTGAAAGATGTGTAAAAACACATGCAGTCAGACAGCTCCTTGGCTATACATCTAAGGAAGCTCAAAGCAGAAGTTATTACTTCCAAAGTCAATTGTAACTTATGCTCACTAAATTGGCTCCAGATCCACCCTTTTCAGACAGTAGTATAGGAATAATTTATTCTTTTGGTGAAAAGCACCCATTTTAGCTAAACCACACCCCCAGCTGGGAGTCTCACCAGCAGAAGTGCCAAAGGCAGAGGGATTCAGAGGCACAGAGGGCTATTGAAGGCCAGCGGAACAGGGGTGAATAAAGCACAGCATGTAATAGTGTCTGTCAGCACGCTGAAACGTATAACCTCTCCCTAACACAGGGGGTCCGCAACACAAATCCAAGAGGAAAATTTGTTCCTGTGGTTCAATCATCACTTTAGACAAAGAGGTTTCCTTGCTTTTAACATCCATGCAATTTATACCAGAAGCCTTGCGGACAGTGGTGAAACCATTGCAGCTTTCTGGGGACCTAATGTTTTGATCTATGCCCTCAATGCGTATCTTGTTTTCTTCCATCAAGAAAATGCTGTACATAAGTACGGCACAAGGGGTTTGAAAGCTGTAATTTTAGACATCTAACCCAGATGCCAAATTAAGAGCCTAACCAGTGCAGAGGTACAAAATCTACATAAACTTGGAGCTTTTCTCTTGCTAATTACACTGGAAACCTGAGTTAAATGACTCACGTAAATTCATCCCCTTCCAATAGCAGCAGCGACTTGAGGCAATTTGCTCCACCAGAGAGTTAACTTCCCTGTGAGAGTCTGCTTCAGGAGCTAGCTACAGAAACACCACCCTGCATACCTCGCAAAGGCTTCTCTTTCCCCAGGTGAACTCCTGCATTACCAGCTACCCAACAGGAACCTCCTCATTTGAGGTCTTTAATAGCAGCAGCTGCTGAAGGAAAAGGAACTGCAGAAACACACTTGTTGCCAAACTGTGCATTTAAATGGAAGGAGGAGAAACAGATGGGGAAATCACTCTTCAGTGTTTACTAGCACAATCAGCACCTGAGGCAGCACTTATTCAGGTGCTGAAATTACAGAGGTAAGTTTTATGATGAGAAATCTGTTCCTCATATGACAGCTATATTTCTCATCATGGATCATAAAAAGCAGATGATCCATCAGATAACTACTTGATTGTAATGTGCATCACAATAAAACCGTCAACCTTCTGTTTTGTTTTACGACCCTGGCTACATCTGGAATGCTTTCAAGAAGGATGCTGATGTTCGCTTTGGGTACAAACTGACTCAGGATACTTCTGGATTGCTGCTTATGTGGTAGTAGATAATAAGAATAATGAGAAATGATAGCAGAATTACCTCCAGTTCTGCTACCAGGAAGATTACTGTATTACCAGCAATATAACTCTATTGAATATTTTTCTTGGACTGGACCATAAAGAGGATTCTTAATTGTCTAACACCTTTCTCTTCAGTAAAACAAACTATTCCTTTCAGTCTATACTTCCTCTTACATTACGTATCTTTCCCATAATTACTAATTCAATAACAGTAATGACAGTAATAAAACAGGGATTTGTAGTAACTCACATAGTTCCTTATTTCTATAACAACAGTAATTTCTTACCTTTACATAGTGTTTGTTGTTAGGTCATTTCTAATTCTTGTCCTCAGAGAGGTAAACAAAAAGGTGAAACTACTTTCCTGAGGCTGAAGAGCAAGTCTCAAGTAAAATTCCTGATTTATCTAACAGTATGTAGTGGAAATACGAGCTTTCCTGTAATTCAACACCCCAGAGAGACATGTTACCAAAAGCAATTTTTAAGAAAACTTAAAGATTTGCTATTTAAGATTGTTGTTATCTCAGCAGAGCACTACAATTGGAAAAAAGTTGTCCTTACTGATGTGCAGTCTGCCTCTTTGCCTGACAAGGTTACAACCCCATTAAACAAAACAAACCAAACTAACCCTCTGGTCTTGCACAACTCTGCTAGGAGGCCTTGCAAGTTCTCTGGACAACTGAGGTTGCTCTTAAATTGTGGGGTTGGTCCATCCACATGTTGAAATCAACAACGCTGAACCATAGCTCAATATTCAAATCAGCTCTGTGTGGAGGAACAGCATTTCTGTAACCAGCCAAGGATGTTGAGTCACTTCATTCTTGACCTGAACCAAATGGGGTAAAGCAATATATACTTCATATTGCCCTGCAAAAGCTCAGCTGTGCTTGGTATTAGCAAAGAGTTTCACTCATTCCAAGTGGCAGAATTCAGCCATCTTTTTTTCTGACTGCATGATAAAATTCAGATGTTTTAGAAAGATCCTTCTTCCCTACATGTGCCCACCCAAGAAGCAGCAGCAGGGTTTCTGACAAGGAAATTGGCTTTCGGAGAAAGACCAAGCATGGAAAACTTTAGTGTAAACAACAATTGTTTCAGAAAATTACGAGTGCACCAGCCTGGGGTAGGGGAGTTGCAAAGGAACATATTTTGCCAGCTCAAATTCAACAGACCTTATCAAGCTCCCACCTTCTTAGTGCACCACGAGTACAGACACTGAAAGTCTCTTATTGTACATTCCAGGCCTCCTCCACTGCCCTTATGGTGGTCTGACAAGCCCTTCACCCCAAATCTCACCCTTCCTCCAAGTGGCAGCAGAGAACTGTTTAACCTGGATCCATTTCTGCCCCAAATGATGGGAATTCCAGGCTGTCGCTCTGTGGGGCCAGTGAACTCATACACCCTGGACTGCGCACCGAACTCCCACTGTGCCTGGCTCAGTTACACAAATGCTTTTTTCTTTTGCAATAGTTCCAGTAGAGATACAGCCAGCTCCTAAAGGGACTTCAAGTGGCAGATATCTGTCCCCAAAATCAACTGTGCCTGCATGTCTGCTAAATCACTAAGCCACTTGTGCTTAGTAGTTAGAAATAGAAATGAAGGGACTGAGCCCATCTTTTTCATTGGTATCTCACCCTACAGATATTGGGGAACAGCACAGAGGAAGAGAAACGAAAATTAAATGACGCAGTGCTGTGCTCTGGATCCATAAAGAGAAAATGGGCAGGAAAAGGCACTGTACATAGAAAAGAAATGGGATTTTTCTCTGTTGTGAAGTAGGTGTTCTCACTGAAGGTTCTAGAGATGCTTATGTGTCATTAAGGTGATGAAAGGAGCTTTAATACCGCCTGGTTGTGCACAAATAATGCCCCATCAAGACGTAGATCATGCGACTTGTAATAAAGTACTTATTGCATAGAAACAAATGGGGGATGAAGTAGGGCCTGAATTGCAGAAAGGGAAAGAGACAGCAAACAATATATCTTCCTTCCCCACTTTTTTGATTACAATTACAGTATTTAAACTAAGGGGTGTAACTAGAAACTGCGAGTCTAAAAAAAAAAAGCAATGAATGTCTTACCTACATCCACAGAAGGTAAGCAAGATGCATGGAAGTGTTGCTATTGTCTTTCTACATTCTTCAGGTTACCTAATAGGACTATTATTTCATCCTGCAGGTAAGGCATCTCTGTTTTAAGTTAAGAACTATTTCTATTTAAAAATTCATGTTTCATTGTAAAGTTAACCTCTGGAAAACGTGCCTATATTTACAAAATCAACAAATACATTGGAAGCACATGCTTTTAGATGCTTCTGTTATTGCAAGCACTAGCTATCAAAAAGAAGAAAAAATTAGCCACCTTTCTTTTTCTTCAAGACAGTTATTAATTTTCGTATTCCAGTAGTTCTCTACAGTATGTAAAGAGGTAGGAAGACAGAAGTTCCTGCACTTTATAAGCAGAAATTCTGTTTGCTGGAGAATCAAACTGGGATTTAATGGTTGTTCTACAATGCTTTTAAGGAGCTAGTCTTCATTTGTCTACTTATGTCTTTAATTGTTGATATAATAAAAGTTTGGATACTCTCTGATGTACCCCAAGAAAATGGAAAGAAATTTGTATCTTTTTTTATCGAGAATATTTCCTGGTACTACCTGCAGCAGGTGAGGGCCCTGAACTTTTCTCTTAGTACGACATTCAAAATCTCTCTTTCATGATAGTTAATTTCAATAACAAGACACACATTTCAGTATCGTGAGATTCTGTACTAGGGTTTACCACTACGCTTTCTCCTTGAAGGCCCTTTTCCCACCCCCTGCAGCAATATCTCTCTGCCAAGCCAGTCCAACGTTCTCCTCACATTTTAATTGAGGATAACTGGATCCATCTGCCGCATGACTCAGGGGGTGCTCTGAACCTTAGAGAAAAGTCCATTCCTGTGCCAGATCTCAGAGATTTCAGCCCTGCTTTAAAAGAATGCTGTTTGCTGTTAAAATTTTATATAGTGGAAGTTTAAATTTTAGCACAGATGTTTGCACAGCAGTGAAGTGCTGAATAAGACACTTGACACATCTCTGCCAAGCAGCCTAAAGTCAAAGGTAATGAACATATGGCTGATGGCTGCTACTCTGCTTCATAGTTTGCTTGCTCTAATTTACTGATGCTGAAAGGTTAGGCCACATTTTTATAACTTACTACACTTTTTTTAAGGTCAGGGCCTGAAAACCTGCCTTGGCAATCACAGAGATTGTTGCTGTCCCTGCGCATTATGGTGGGTAGTGTTTACAAAATGCCTGAAGAGATGGGAAATACTTAGGCCAAGTAAGTGTTTCAAATGGGCACTAATATGAGGAGGAACTTCTACTTATCATCACTGGCAGGCAAAAAGAAGGTCACCTTTAATAAGCAGGACCTGTGAGTGGGCGAATGTGTGTGGGGGGAACAATGCTCAAACAAATTTGAGCATGTGATTACTTTTTCACTGGCAACTGAAGAATCACAGTATCTCTTTGACATAGCTTGGCCACAGACATATTTTTAATCGAGGCATAAACACATAATATCATGTTACTTCAACTGCTATTATAACATTGCATACAAGTAACTCCTGCTGATTTAACAGTGCTTGGAAAAAATAATATAGCATTTGTCTCCAGGGAACAGAATTCTTCAAGATCCTGGCAATTAGTTGAATGAAGCAACAGAAGCAACAAAAATACTAAAAGTGCTAAATAACTAATGGGAACCAAATGAGAGCAGCTTCCCCTGTGCCAAGAAACATAGAGACCTGATCTTGATTTTTGGCAGTTCTGCCTTTAGCAGAGCTCCTATTGATTTATGTTGATTTAAAAATTAGGATCTGTTTCCAAGTTCAGTCTTGTCATTATTCCTAAAATGCAGTCAATGAATAAATGGTACATTATGGGGGGGAATCCCTGAATAATTTACTAAAAGTGTGAGGACATTCAGCATGCCCATGGGTGAAGAATTTTCAAGTCACTGTCAAGTGCTGAACTATTCCACTCAGCACTACAGATCTGTCTTCCATACTTTCCAAAAGGCTGAAGTGCCATGACAAAGCATGACAGACCTCTCCAAATAGTTAAGCAACAAAGAACAATGGTATGAGACAATACTGCAAGACAGTGTTGCATGCAGGGAGTGTTGCTGGCCTTGAAGTCACCTCCTGAAGTGTGGTAACACCCAAGGGTGTCTCCTGCCATTGCATCATTCAAATATGAACTGGAAAAAAAAGAAACCCCAAACCTTTAAAGAAATCTGTTTTCAGTGGGGAATTATTAGTAGATAGGAGCTGCTGGAGAAAGGACTTTGATTCCTGCAGCTTTAATTCCCACTAGATTCCATGTGTGTTCAAAAAGGTGGGATCTCCTGAAGAAAAGGCAATATGTTATGTCATTGCTCACCTTACAGTCACTTCATCTTCCCAGTGAGCATGTCCCAGTTTGGGGGTCATCTGCAGAAAACTCCCTGAAGCAAAGTGGTCTTCGGTCACTTTTCCCCTGCCTTGCTTGCATGGTTCTGTGGGTTTCTGCAGCTCTGATCCACCATGAAGTTTAGACTAGAACTAGTATAAACCCTAAGGTGAATCTAGCCAACTATTTCAAATGTCTTAATTTCACTGAGCAGATATTTTCAGATATCATCCTAACTCAAAACTTTTCCATGTCTGACTCCAAATGAATCTTTTCTAGAACAGTGTTTATATTTGGCTACCTGCCGAACCAAACCAAAAGGTTTCTATGGAGCTACACTGGGAAGGAATTTGGCCTATTCTCTTTAAAACATATTGCACTTGAAAAGATATGACATGGGATGCCAACTGGCTGCATTTTATCTTGAGTTGTTTCAGATAAACAGGGTCTGTTTCCTAGTAGACTGAAGCACATCCATGGGACCACAGCTTCATGGGGAGTGGAAAAGAAATACTTCCCTTTCGACTGCAACCACCTCTCCGTGTTGAAACCCAAATGCTCTGAATGGCACTGTAACCAGAAACAGCAGACCCACGAGTTTAAATTATATGTCAGATTTGAAATAGATGTACAGTGGATCTCTTTGATTAAGAGAGGTGTATTTCACCTGCTAGCAATTGAAGATTGCGTTCCCCATTCTTTTGCAGAGACAATTCTGGCTGCACCTTATGTTTGCTGAAATCATTACCAAGAACACCTACTCTGCTAGCGGGATATTGCATGCAGACTGGAAAGTAAACTGCTGCTTCATCGTGGGTGTCCACTGCCAAACACTTGGAAAGGCACACAGTGTGAAGCCCCTGTTGCTGCGAATAGCACTGTTATCTGATACAGCAAGACATGACACAACCAGTCACAGACAGGGAATAAATATTTCATCAAACACCATAAGTACACCTAATAAAAGTAAATGCTGGGATGTCTGTTTAAGTGTGATTTTCAAATTAGGCTTTTAAGAATGTGATGAACTAGCTTTGTTTTGCTGACACGACAGGCTTCCAAAAGTTGCAGGTTGACATTTTTGTCCAAAGTCAAATGCCTACAGGACTGGTGGATTTTGATTTGTCCCCTTCATGCAGCCAGGTGCATCTGACATTGGGCACTACAGAATCAGAGCTGAACACCATCGCTGTAACAGGTCAAGTTGATTTGCGGGCTTGATTTCAAACACAAAGCTTGTCAGACTTTCAGGTACTTCAGTTATATTGCAGACTGATCTTACATGATACTTAATGGGCTGTAACAGCTAATTCATGCACTGACTTCCTGCCCTAAAATTGATTCAAAATTGTATAAAAAGATATATATATACTTCATGGTCCAGATGGGCTTTCTGAAGTCCTTAAGGTGGTTTAAATTGATAGAATTTCTCATTAGGTTTAAAAAGAACACCACCCCACAAACCAATATTTCTTCCATTTAGCAAACTCTAAGTATGTTAACATGAGTGAAAGAAGAAATACATCCTGTACCAGAGTCACACAAGGATACAGTCATGCACAGAGATATAATCAAAGTAGTAAAATGAAACAAGCATGTTTTAGCATATTCCTGTTTCACTTTTCAGGTTTACTGAACATCAGCTGCATAGATAATGAAAATAAATTGCCTGGCTTCAGTCTTCATTAGATAACGCAGTATGTTATGGCGACACAAAGCTGTTGGAGTGTGTGAAATTCATACACTTTGTAGAGTATCAACAAGCCAAAAAGCCACAGCACCATGACAGAAAAAGGTAAGTAGGCAATACTTACACAGGAAGGGTAAGTGGATTTGATAGAAAATAATTTCCCATAATAATTATTTTTATGATTCTTCAATTATATTGTAAATAAATAATAAATAAAAGCTTGCAACATAGAGTTGTCTGTGCACTCTTACCTATTAGAAATTTGCAGATATAGACAGAGGCATTTCTATTTACAGAGAAAGTGCTTGAAGAAAATGGACCTGAATTATTTAATCATCTTTGGCATGAGAAAAAAAAAAAAAATCACTATGAATTCTAACATTTATTTGCAAATGCGCAGGCAGTCCTGTATGACTATTATGTGTATGATGTCAGCTTGCTTTTAAATTGTAAAAGATATGAATGACTTAGCATATAAAAGAACCCCAAGATGTCATTAGGAAGCTATGGCAGTCGGTTACCCCTTTAATTTTCCGCATAAAACACCGACAGCCAAAGTGGTTCTGGAGCAGACGGCTGTGAAAACAGAGTGGCAGTGGGAAAGCCCTCCTTTTGAACTTGTATGAGATAAAAGATAATTATACTGGCTGCACTGCTGGGTTTTTTTAACTTGCTTGCTTAGCATACAAATAGTGCAGCTGGAATGAGCCTTGCTGTCACCCTGGTAGGCAGGCAGGTACGTCGGCTGTAGAAAATGCACGGTTCCTGGCCTGTCTGCTTGGATTAAGATCGTTCATTGCGTGTTGGGACCTGCGCGGTCTCGGGGACACGCCTCTGTGCTAATGCCAAGGGTGGCAATGTGCTCTGCTTCGTGTAAATACCATACAGCCCTTGGGCTCCTGGCGATCCACCAGGGCAGCCCACGGCTCTCTTAGGAAGATAATACGACTGTGATATTTTACAGAATTCCATCAAAATGCTGCAGCTACTTTAGTGTCGTCTGCAGCATGTGGGATCCTCTAACCTAGAATTTTTCATTTGATTAAGATTTATGCATTTATTGTAGCCGCGTGCACATATGCACGAAAGAGCTGGAGTGGTGACAGTAGCTTCTCCTAACAGACAGCTGAAAAAATGAAAAGATGAATGCAAAGGCTTGGAATTAGATTTTAAACTTGATTTTAAAATTGAATTTATTGTGCAACAGGTTAGTGGGACCACTTCCACTGCTGACAATAGTCCAGTCCTGCAGATCTGCCTTGCTCACTACAGTTTCCTGGTAGTCCCTGTGTGATACTGTCAGGTTAATAATTTCTTCTTGTTTTTTTTTTTTCTCTCCAGGTCAACCATACATTTGTCAAAAATCACAGGGGGTTGCCATGGAAATTAGCATACTACAAAATGAGGATGGCAAATAACTCTGTTTCCAAACGCTATGTTCAGCAGCCAGAGGTATTAGTGGATTTGGCAGTGTTCGCGAACTCCTTTGCACATGAATAACCCTCCTCACATGGTTTAAACAAATGAAACTAGGATAAATGAGATTAATTTGCCAATAGCAAATTACATTCTATTTAAAAATACGAATAAGCCTCTACCAAATCTACATGCTTTTGTGTATTTCCCTTATAATTTTCATGCATGGAAACACTGCAGCAGACTATCCAGGAGCATAGGCTGCAGGACACTGCAGCTGGAAATGAGAGGAGTATCATAGAGCTGTGGTACCTTTCCAAGAGCCTGGAGACCACAGGTGGGCATGTCTGGTCCAAGGAAAAAAAGCAACCATGAACCTTTCACACAGCTTGTGCCACTTTGGAAAGGAAAGAACTGTGTGTTAGAGCAGCCTCACTCAACATGCCCAACTGAGACTCAGGAAAGCATAAAACTGAATTAAGCCACCTTTGGAGATTTTGTTACATATCTAGCCACACCTGGGGGTACTTGATACTCTATCCAGTGGAAGTCAGAGCCTGCTGTAAACACAATGTGAAATGTGAAGAGGTTATTTCTCTTACTGTCTCCTTTGTCAATCACATATTCACATTGGTCTTCCAAACTCCATTTTGTCCTCAATTACTGCATTCCTTAATATGCCATGACTTTAGCTCTTGCTGATGGACAGTGAAGATTTTTTGATTAAAGTAACTTTTTACTTGAGTGCCACAAATACTTTGTTAAAACTGTTCCTATTCCCCTCCCTAAGATCTTCATATATCCTCCCTTTTAAGAAGTCATGACCCCTCCTCATCTTCCCTTGGATGTTTTCGTTTCCTTCATTGCACATCTCTTTTCCACTTGCATATTCCCCTCTAAATCAATTCCACTTACCTACCCCTCTCTCTCACATGCCTTTTACCATCTAATCCATTTGTCCTACTGGTTCTTCCAGACTTTTGCTGTTTCTTCCCTTCCCCATTCTCTGAAGGGTTTTTTCACTCCCACTTATACATTGGGACTTCTCCTCCCACTCTGTTTTTTGTCCCATCACCCTTTATATAGCAAGACCTTGTACTAGCTACTCCCTCCCCCAAGTGCAAAAACTTCGAGATGGGACCTAATGCCAGGGGATGCAGAAGGAGCACAAAGCCTGCCCTCACCTGGGAGGAGACACTTGAAATACAAAACAAGAAAAAGGCCAACAGGGTTTCCTTACTCGGAGCTGAGAGTATGGGTTAGAACATCCTTCCTGCAGATCGCTGCATGGGACCATTCATCATAGGACCAATTGCACAACCATCTATCACAAGCACGAGAAGGGTAACCAAGAATACGACTCCCTCTAGTGATGAATCCTTCCACACCTTGCAGGACTGGCAAGATGGGACAGATGGTGGCTTCCCTTGATAAAGTCAACTAACTTAGAGGTGGGACAGAAGCATCCTTCTCTTAAAAGAAAAATAGGCCTGTTTTAAAGGTTATCACTTATCACCAGGAAAATTACATGCTGGCTATTTAAAGACTTCTTGAAAAGCAATAAAAAACAAATAGTAGAAAAGTGATGTCATTTCTGACATTGTTGGTGTGGAAGCCCCCAGTAGGAATTATTGTAAACCATTTCCCAATCTGCTTTTTATGCAGGCCAGGGAATTAACAAGAAAACTTTAGTGTTTAATGCTTAAACCAAATGTTTAATTTTGAACATCCCCATAGAGTCACACTGCAGTGTGGAGGTTGCTGTTAAAAGCCCAGATTCCTTCATCTTTCTGACATTGAATCTACAGTATAACAAAAACATTTTGAAACTAGTGTAGAAATAGTTCTAACTAGAGCATTAACATACTTTACTTCAGTCCTGTTCTTCAGGATCATTTATACCTTACGCATGTGATATGTAAATATTCACCCTCCCTATACATATACAGTTGGATTTTATATATTATATATAAAAACACTGCCTTACAAAGTATGATTCACTGGTTTAATAGATGGTATTTTAGATTTCCAGGATGTTCAAAAGCAGTTTATACTTTTAGAAATACGATGTATATAATAATTACTGCTAATGTAAGTAGGGTCTCATCCCATCTGTATGAGAAGACACACTACACGCGCGCTAAGCTAAGCACTGACAACTACTGAAACGATTCAAAGCTGTGGATGAACAATGAGCCAAGCTTTGCTTGGCTGTTTTCTGTGCCATTAGAAAGTGGCTTACTATCTGATTTATAATTATGGGTAGTAAAATATACATATCAAGACAAAAGAATGTAAAATGCTGCCCGTTAGCATGTACATGAGCTGATCTTACAAGGGGATGTGCCTTGGCCCAGAAGCAGGACTACGCTACCTCATGATTAGAAAGCAGGGCTTGGAGTCAGATCCCATGGGCTTTCCTGCCATCGATCTGTGGGCAAGTTATCCAGTCTTCCTGGGTTTTGGTTCCTCAAAAGGAGTGGCAAACCTCATCAACCCAACCTGGATCTCAACATTTCTTACTCAATCAATGTCTGAAAAACAGAGAGATCTGCTGACTGGCAAGAATTATCCTGTTTCCATATGAATGAATGAGAGGCAACCCCACTGAACGCAGACTGAATATCAGCAAACCCAATATAAATACATAATAAAGAACATTCTTACATAAACATGGAAACACTTCACATGCATGTGCAGAGAAAGTGGAAAAAACGCATGCCCGCATCCAGAGTAAAGGTTCTGCCATATGTGCTTACAAGGACTTATAGGTTGAAACGAGGCTGGGTATAGTCAACATTTGGGTCACACATTGGTTGTTGTGGAACTTCTTAATGTTGTCAATCACAGACAGCCCACCCACACACGCTCTTTGAGACACAGGAGAGTATAGTCCTTTTTTTGAGTGAAAGATGCAACAGAGAACCTGCTTCCCTGGTTTATGTGCAACCAAAGAAAATTTCATGGGACCTTTGCTGAAAACATTTAGGTCAGATAATCACTAACCTGCCAGGCTTTGAGGTCTGTGCTGTCTCAATGTAAACAGTATACTTGGGAACCGAGACAATGTTGATCCTCTGTACTGAGTGGTTCCTCCAACCACAGAGAATGCCATGTGTTGGCTCAGATTCATTCAGGTCAACTTGATGGTATTGGCAGGGTGGAGGGAACAGGCTTGATGATCTCCAGAACTAACACATCTCATTTAGCATCATTAGAAGCCTGAATATGTTGAATATGAAGTAAATATTCCAACATTTTGCCTGGAAACATTAAGGACATTTGCTAAGTGTGTATAAAATTTGATTTCTTTCTAAATGTCATAACCTGCAGTGACTTTCACAGGAAAAAAAAAAAAGTATGTCAATGATATACAAGCCATAATATTGCCACATTTCAAGTCTCCACCTCAAAGCAGGGTGTTACAGACATCCAATGACAACAATCCATTTCAATTTTTTTTCCTGTAATAATTATTGAAAATTATTTTGGCTGAAATTTCGCAAATTTTTCAGCTTGGGGTAGATTTTTAACACAGAAAATTTAACCCAGAGTGCATCAAAAGCTAGAAACTTGGTCAGAAAAGAAATAAAAATGATATGATAGGAAATTTTACATAGTACAAAGAAGGCAATAACTTTTTGTTGACAACCTTATTTGGCTGGCAAACCCAGACATATTCTGCATGCAAGCCCTTTTTCAGGTCTGAATTAAGGTCCGCAGACCAGACTTGCCTATGATTAAAATCCCTCAGGATGTCTTGGGTATCTACCTTCTCCTGACAAGTGGATATTTTGGGTCCTGCCTGGCAAGTAATCCTGAATATTTAGGTTGCCACACACCAACTTGGGTAGTATGAGAGAGGAAATATGTAATTGAACATTATGCTTTCTCACGTTAGAAGAGAAGCCCAATTTGTTATTCTGTCTAGCGCATTTCCCTCAAGCGTTTTCCTGGGTCACTTGTCACTCACTGAAAGCAATGCTGGACCAGCAATCAGCCACACATGGATGCAGGAGACCCTGAAACTTCGTCCTGGACCTGACATCCCCCACGAGTCCTTGGAATGAGCCGTGCTCCTTTCTTGGAGGAAGACGTCCCTGTCCAGGTTATGCTGGAGAAAGGCTCTTCATCAAGTGAATTGATAACAGGGGTGATCAAAGTCTGGCAGTTGTACCTTATCTGTCGGGGATCATAATTCAGGAACGAAGCTGCCCTTCGGTTTGCTCCTCCCCGCCATTAAATTACATTCAATCACTGCACGGAGAATGCAGCCCATGCGCTCACAGCCAGATGTTATCATTACAGGCCTTTTCTTATAAACTGATGCTGAAACCTGAGTGGTTGATGAGACTAGCTAAGCAGTTGTACCTTTGACCTGGTTGCATTAAACTTGCCCTATCAATTTAAGCTTAGTATAAACACCATTTCCCAGAGTCCCTCATGACTTCAGTAGTGAGAAGAAGCTGACTAAGCCTAAACATTTTTTAACAGCAATCTTGTCTTACAACACCAAGGGGATTTGCCATGTATCTGGGGCTTTATAAAACCATATGAACATGCTGAAAGAATTAAAGTCCTTTAAAAAAGCAAAATTGATGGTGACAGTCCTTTTAGAAAACCAGTTTGTAGAATGTCAGCACAAGAGGAGCTGGAAACGGGACTAAAATAGTTTTCAAAAAATACAGCAGATTTGTGTTTGTTTCACACATTTGTTCCTGAATACTGAGATATAGAGTTAAAAGACAAAACAAAGGAAAAAAATCTCCCAAACTGAATTCAGCACCAATTAAAAAGAACTCCCCCCAGCACTCCACAACTCAAAACCCTTTCAGATATATCACTCATCTGAGATCTCCCATAAAACATCTTTATCCCACCATTTCAGATTTATTTTTAATAAAGCTTGGTCTATTTCACATCGAAGGTAATCTAGTTAATCCTATCACAAGTTTCTTTGTAGAAGCACATAAACTACAGCATATGGTATAACATATAGCCAACAAAGCTTGGCTAGGCTGAATAAAGGGCGACATGCTCACAACTGCAAGAACGGAAGTCACATCATACTTAAGTCAGTTGTATTACCTCCTATGGAATGATAAAGCAGGGGTTTGGTACTACCAATACTGGTAAGACAAACCAGCAGAATATGTATCTTCATCTGACAGGTTGCAAGTCCTGTGTTCCTGGTGCAGAAAAACACACTTGAAGTTGAGCAGGCGAGTGTTCCTGCTTATTTTAGAAGAAGTAGTCAGTCCTCTGCAAGACTGAACCTCTGACCCAGAATTAGAAAACAAGAAAAAATTAAAGAAACATCCAAGACTGGCACTTGTTTTAAAACAAAAGCTTTGTGCCATCAGTGGGTTATACTGACGTAACAAACCAGTCAGTGGAGCTGCTGCAAAGAGGAAGCGCACTAAGCAAAATGTAATGATTTCACGCTTATGGATATTCATGCAGAACATGACTCAGAGCACTGAAACATAAAGCACATAAAAAGCCAACAAAAAATTACTGACTTGTTTTACTGTTTTGAGACCTAACAAAGCAAGCATATGCATGTAAAAAACAAAAAAGAAAAAAAAAAACCCAAACAAACATAAAACCCCGATCCAACCAACAACTACTGCTACTTAAGTAATTATGGGGAAGTTTTTTTCAAGAACTAGTTTACCTGAGTTGCCACCTCAGTTACTCTTAGCAGCATCAGCATCTGACTTTTATTAAATTAAACAAATGCCAGTATTCCACTGTGGGAAGAAAACACAGGTAAGGACAAGGACAAAAAAAAAAAATTATCTGGTGCATAATTTTACGTAACACAGAGGAAGAAAGTAATCTAGAACTTGATTGAGAGTTCTTTTGTGATTCAAATTAAAGCAGGGTCCATTTATGCAAACAAGTAAAGTACACATTTAAATGACAAAACCTAAAACAAATGTTAAAAGAAGATTCGCACAAATTGCTTGCCTTGCAGAAAGCATCTCTGTTTCTCTCCTTTTGGGATCAGAAGAGACAGAACCAGTCCAGTGACCTTGTCTCTCAATCCAGAGAGGAGAAAAAAATTGAAAAAAATATCAACTCTTCCCTGCAAACTTTCTAAAATAGCATTGATTTATTTAGCCATGCTTTGTCACTACACAGGATACTACTATCTCATAGCTTACAGCACAATGAGAAGTCACCTGAGTAGCTTTCATTCTACATTTGCTATTAGGAGTGATGCAGCTGCGACAGAATCATAGGATGGGATGTTCAAAGGGACTTTTCGGATAATCAAGTCCAACCACCAACGACAAAAGCCATCTCTAAACCATGTCGCTAAGCACCATGTCTACCCATCCTTTAAAAACCTCCAGGGATGATGAGTCCACCACCTCTCTGGGCACAACATAGGCTAATTTATCCTTCCAGTAACTGGAGTAACAGCTAAGATCGCAAAGATGAAGTACAGCAGAACAATAGTAAAAATATATACATGGGGATGGCAACAGACCACAACAGGGGAAATCTTATGCTGTCATGAAGTTACTGGTGAGATTTGCCATTATCAGTCTTAAGACTCATTACAGGCACTTTCAATATTACTACAAACAAGCTGAAGAGAGTTGGTGATGGCTTAAATTTGAGAAATATAGATACAGAGGAGCTTTGGGTCAGAAAGAAACAACTGACTCAGCATGAAGGCTGCCACCACAGGAAAGAGTTGAGAGTCAAGAGGAAAAAGCTTGAGATAATTCACTTAGAGACTAGAAACAAAAGGTGCGCTGTACCACCGTATTTTGAAACAACTGGTGTAAAGAAGAACCTGGAGGTACCAGTTCATCACAGGTGACTGTGAATCAGAAGTGTGATGCAACCATGAAGGGAAACAATCTTAGTATGCACAGTATGAGGCGTTTCCAGCCAAAGCAGGGGAGTATTACTGCTGGCATATGAGATACTGATTGATGTGTCTTTTATTTCCGATACTGTGTGGTATTGAAATACTTCTCTTGGTAGTGTTGTTAAAAGAATGCAAGCTGGAATTAGAGCAGATATGGAGAAAACTTGTAAGGATGGTCAAGGGGTGCAGAAACATCTTATAAGAACCCAAGGATTAATTTTGTTTGTTTAGTCAAGCATACTAAAACTTGGGAGGTGATATAACCGTGTGCTCTACAGTCACTTGGGAGAAGATGTTACAGCATCACCAAAGGAAAGAACTATTTAAGTGAAGGCCAGTTGTGTAAGAGCAGATGGATATAAGCTTGCCAAAAATGCCAGTACAGCGGGAGCTTAGATGAAAATTCCTAACTATAAGATCAGGCAGGTTCCAGACTGCTGTACAGTGGGATTAGCTGAGGCTAGACATCCTTGTGACTTTTAGTATGCAATTCATGAAAAGGGTTTCATGATATGACACCTGCACCAGAGATGAAGTGTAAGTGTCTTCCAACTTGCTGTTAACGGAATGGCTATAACATGAGCATCAGCATCTGGTAATGCTCTTATTCTTCTTAATGATTTAATATCTTAAATTTATATCATACTTTTCAATCCAAAGGATCCCAAAGCAGTTAAAAAATTGCAGTTGATGTGCAGTCTCTGAAGAGAGGGCTTCATTCACTGCAGAAATATTGCTGCAGCACAGGTGAGAGGCAGCAGCTGTTTCAAGTGTGGTTATACTCAAACTATAAGGAAGTGTTTATATTTTATTATAGGGAAGACCAAAGTTGTCTTTTGGGGGAGAAAGTATTTTCACTGGAAAAATGTAAGCACTCTGTATTTCCTGTTCTCTTCTGCAGGCAGGAGTTCTGCCGTTGATGTTATGGAGGCACCAAATGCAGCAATCCTAGCAGAATGGAGGCAAAAATATTTCCCCTGATCATACTTCTAATACTCACAAAAATAATTTTGCTATGTGTAATGTTGCAAACCCATCATTACCCTGTTATTTTAGGAACTTTCCTGCCTTCTTCAGGAAATAATATCTCAGGAGATTCATTAGGACTTGATCAAATTAATTCCTCTAAATCAAAGATAATACTGAAGCATGTTTGTGCAGGATCCCTCAATGAGTGGGATAACTGCAGCTAACTTGCCTGCAACACATGAAAACCCCCACAAATCCGAATGGACATCTGCATGCCACATACAAAAGCTCAGTCAGCTATCAAACCCAAACCTCCCAAAATAATGAGACTGGCTTATGAGAAGAATGATGCTATGCTCCCTCTACCTCGACTTTGGGACTTGTCTGTGATTTTGATTTGTCCGTGTTAACAAAAACTGAGAAATTTTTTTTTTCGATGAAGGCATGATGTATAATCACACTGGGTAAAATACAGACGTGACTTTTAAGAACTCTCATGCAGCATCTTTCACCAAAAGTGACTGCAAAGAAAAGTGTGAGCTTTTAAGAGCAGTAGTTTAAGAGTTAAAACTTAGCACCATCAGATTCTGTTTAGCTTTGGAAAATAGTCATGACAGCACATTGGTCATTCCATTATCAAATATAAGTGAAAAATATATATTAAAATCAGTCCTCTGTACAAAGAAGTGCCGGTGCAATTGTCATTCTTTACAGCTCTAAAACAGAAGTAGCATACAGAAACTGAAGAGAGAGGACTATTGAGAGGACAGGCAAATTACTAGCTATCATAGGCTCCGGGTCTGTTGTTCTGGAAGCTGCAAAATGAGCAGCAAAACCCACAAAACAGAAAAACTCTTCCTGAAGAGTTTACAGTAAAAGCTCAATATACTTGAATATTCAGAACAGTTTGAAATCCAGATAAGGAGAAATCAATGCTGTGTCAAACTTGAAAATAACTTTATCGAAGTATGCCAAATAAGGAAATTTCCCTTTTAGTTGTAAGGAATGAAAGTTTCTTCACAGAACAGCTGACATAGGCATAGATGTGTCTCTTCCACTGCTTTTTTTCTACTTTTCTCTCTTTATCCTGCATTCCGCAGTTCCAAATGGAGAAGTCATCTGCAGGTCACATCACTGCCTCCGGTAGTACTTAAACAACTTTAAAAAATGTATCTTCACACTGGCGACACACACAACCTGTGTAGGTTGGATTTCCATGAGGGGGATGCTATCTGAGCCCCTCACTGCTGCTTCGACCCCCCATGACTTCCTTCTCCTGGCTCCCGTGCTCCCAAGGCTGGCTGGGCTCGGCTGTCACAGCACCGCCTCGGGGCTTGGGGAAGTTTTTGACAAGCTCCCTCATTTCCATTAGGCTCTCTTCCCAACCAACGCGCATGCCCCTGAGGTGACTCCAGGGCGTCAGCTTACCCAAAGTATCTGACACGGGCTTCCTTGTAAGCAGCAGCAGTCAATAAGAGGCCCATAAGGATGGTACTAACCACTGTGTCACTCAAGGGATTACCAAGGAAACTTATGACAGGAAAAGTGCTCACTTGTCTCAGCCTGGTGGTGGGTTCAGCTTTCTCCCATTTCTGCCAGGGCCTCATCAAGCCTCTAGTGAAAGCCACCCGGCGGTGTCCCAAGCAGCCCTTGAGTACTCATGCCCACCCACACCTTCTTTTTCTCTTCCCCCCAGGACACTGGGTGAAAAGCTGTGTCCTGCCTCCTCAAGTTTTGAAAAGGCTGTTTTTGCACCAGTCTGGGCAGAAGGGAGGAAGAACGGGACCTATCAGCCCGAGTGGCTCCCCTGGGGTGTTATTTCTCCATAACACCTCAGCTGCTGCCAGATGCCAAACCTTAGATGGTTTGGAAAGCCCTAGCCCTCCCATATTTTACAGCCAGGACTCAAAATATAGCAGGGATTTGGTAGCTTTGCCAGGTATATGTGTTCTGGCATCCCAGTGAAAGCTTACCCCAAATCTGGTTAACTCATGTGCCTTGGAAAAAATAGAAATGTGTCAATTTGCACATGCCCAGCAGAGACCTGATAGGGATGAATAGCTTAAATTTCTCAACAGTTAAACCTCCCTCAAACGTCTTCCACGCTCTGGGTACTGGCTGGACAAAGCAAGCAGGTAACCCCTCTTTTGATATACAAAGGAGAGGGCCAAGCTAAGATCCTAGAGCTTGTGTTATCTAGCTTCTAGGTATTAAACTTTGTACCCTAAAAAAGTTCCTTTAAGTCATGTATGGTTTCTATTTTTTTAATTTCTGGGGTTTTTTTTTAGTGTATAATAGTCTGTGTACACAGACAGATAGATAGACAGGCAGTTTCTATTTCATAAAGCAGGAGGTTTCTGCATGCTCTGCGTGCATTAAAAAGAATCTATACTCAAGAATGAACTGGCAGACAATTCAGTTTGTCAGTTCGTAATATAACTGGATTGCAAAGGGAAGATAGGAAATCAGTGATTTTTCCTAAGGGAGCAATCTTAAGTACAAAAAGAAGAAGAGAGGGAAAAACAGACTAAAACCTTTAAAAAAACCTTCAAAAAATCCTTCATTTTTTAACTAGAAAAAAAAAAAGTAATCCCAAACCATCAATTTCTAAAGCATGTGAATATTATTGAAACACATTTTTAAATTTAAAAAATTAAATACCTTGGATCTACTTTTAAACAGGTTTTGCATGGTGTAACACCATTGATGTCAGCAGAATAATTTCCAAGTTATAAATTTGTTAACATGAGGTTAGTGCAAGGTTGCAGTACAGTGGATGAGAATCGCTTTGAAACTGCAGTACGAGATGGAAGACTGTATGCTAATGTTGAATAGTCTGCTAGGAGATTATTTGCTTTCTGCCTACACAGCCAAGGTACATATTAATTACTGCTGCCACAGAGACTGCCATCTCCTAAGGCATAAAGCAAAACAGTAATATTCTTACAATAATTATTAATATTCTCTCTTATGAATATTGTTCAAATAAAAGGAAGTTGAATTTTAATACACATGTTTACCGAGACTGTGTAGAATACAAAGCTCCTATTCTACTTGTTGTTCTTCTGCTACACACAGGCAATGATTAGTAAATACCTTTGAGCTGATGAACAAAGATAGGGGATTACATTTTTAGAAAGCAATAGTAACCTCCTCAGAAATTTAATTTGGCTGTAGTTCAAAAACCAATGTAAACAGCCTGGACACCCATCTTAAACAAGGCTTATTCACACTTTCAGCCAACAAGGGTTGATGAAACAGTCTTTTAACAGTCTGGTTTTGCCTTCTCAGACACACACATGCAGCACTCACAGTCAATATACAGCAACAGCCTTGGACGAGGCAGGGTCGGGAAGCACCTCCGTACCACGAGCATCAGTTGGGCAGGTGTCTTATGGACAGTTGGCCTGGCTTCCTAACTCCTTCATGGCCTTGGGTGGCTGCAGCAACACATCTAGCCCCTGCAGACTCCTACGCTAAACAGGTGAGATGACACCCCAAATAAAACCTCAGCAGCAATACTAAACATTGAGAAAACTCCTGAGAAACAAGCTGGACCGTGACCTGCTGCTCAGCTCCAGCACCATGAGGTGACAGCTAGCCACAGGACAAATACTAGGTCACAGAAGCCAAATTAAGAGCGGAAAGTGGAACAGAGGCTCAAAGCTCAGTTTTTACTGATGTAAACTAGGTCTGCATTTATTACTTAGGAACAAGGAAGAAGCTGGAAGGACTGTCTCCATCGGTGCAACAAGCAGAACTTGGAACAGTATATTGACCTTGCAGGGTAAAATGTGCGCAGGAACGGGGAGCAGAGGGCAATCTAGTAGGCTGGAGTGCTCACAGAAATAATTCAGGAATTAAAAATACATAGCAAAGAAATCACTGGCTTATGCAAAGTGAGCAGGCAAAGCAAAAGAACAAATTCCTGACGCTGATGCCATGGGATTAAACAGTGAACCCCAGAATTGCTGCCTGGCGAGATAAACTGAAGAAGACCCAGACTCATATGACATTTAATATAATAATTTTTGCATGGTGACAATGGCATTTAAAATAAAAGGCAATTGTAGTCACAATACTACCTGTAAATATAGCACTTCAAGAACCAGAGAACACCTAAACAAAGGACATCTTGAGAACAACCAAAACCGGCACATCTGACATGCCAATAATGTTACAGGGGTCAGGATGCTGGAATATGATGAAGACTGGAAAAGAAATTGCCTGTCAAAAATCAGTCAGAGAAATATAAAAGACTCAAAACCATAAGAAACAGAAATAACTAATAAAGGAAAGACTAGGGGAAAAAATAATGCTCTCACAGAAGATTTGAAAAGGCTGGCAGTGTTCTCAGATCAAGAGTACTACAGTGCTCAGTGTCACACACTAGATCCTCAGGAATGAAAAAGAGAGTGAGATTAAAGAAGTAGTGGATAAATATGACGAAGAATGGCACGCAATACAAAGGTTCAGAGGGGAACAAAGCTACAAATCTGATAGAAGGCACAAAGCAGTGGCAAGATTTCATTTCCACCCACTGCTACCACAAACAGTAATTGAAACAAACAAACAAACAAACCCCTGTTCAATTATTCAGACCAGTTAATTTGGGGTTGTTTGTTTGCGGCAGAAGACCGAGATCTTTTGTTGATATAACTGAAATCATGCCAGTTAAAGGTTAAATCCTGCCTGCTAGACATAGCTTGGGGTATGGAGAATCATGTTTCAAGTCTCAGAGAAAACTCAGGCCTCTGAACACCCCTTGGAGATCCCAGGGCTGGTAAGGGTAAATCACACTGTCTGCTGCTCTCTCCTACTGAATTCATGCTGCAGCCCCTCCTTCAAGAAGGGCTTGAAGATTTTGTGTCTCCTGCGGTGCAAAAACCGTAGTTTCTCCTGCTACCTTTCATACTTGCTTTTTTCCTCATCTCTTCTATAGGTAACTGCACACACTGCACACTGGTCAAAAATAAATATAATGTCAGAGTTATATACAATACTGTCTTTGATTGAAGCACCATGCCCTGCCTTATCAATGACATCAAGTTCCTACTCCTACTAATTTCCCGTTTCTAGTTACAGACTTGTGATGTGTATCTGCTTTTTGCACTGAGGTACAACTTGGTGAATACACCTCAGTCTTCTCGTAAGTTGCTAAAAATAGCAAAGAATATCTGACTCTATCTAGTGGAGTCACCCCATTCTGGTGAGTAGTGTCCATCTGAGAAAGCTCCTTGAAGGTTTCTCAGATGACAACAGGACAACTCCCATATTTTCATGATGGACTTGTTAGTGGGCATGATTCACCATTTCTTCGTTCCGTCTTTATACCAGTGTAATTAAGTCAATGGGGTTTACATCAAGATAAAATTGAAGAACATAATGCAAAGTTGAGTCAGATCCCTCATGATACAAAATGCAAAAGGGCTGTTTCATAGCAGGATGATGAGAATTTAGAACTTGCTTATCAGAAAACACAAGCTTCAAAGTGATTCCTGATCATTTTGGAATTGCCATTACAAAATCAGCATAGCTTGGTTCTATTGTTAGTCAGATCACAATTGCGCAGGAAACATGCCAATGCAAACCTCCTGAAAGATACTTCATATTTACTCTTGAACAATGAATTGGTCTTCCAGAGGGAAAAAAAAAATACAAGATTGACAATGGACTACATTGTTCTTCGATGTTGCAGCATGGACAAATCACAGATGTATTACGTAAATACCTGTCAAACTGACAGTTAATATCAATTAGGCTTTAATCTGACATATTACATTGGGTGCAGCAAATGCAAAATCTGTTCAAAGTAGATCATAGATATGTACCCTTCAATTAGACATGAGGGAGGAGGAAATTCTACTCTCTGGGAAAAAAACAGCATTTAACTCCTGAATTGCTAGAGATCTCTGTGGATCAGATTCATTTTTGTGCAGGTGGCCAGTCCCAAACTTTTTTGAGCCCTAGCAGTTTCAAAAGTGTAAGCGGCATTTAAGCAGTCAGAAGGAATGGTTCCTTCTCTGTCTACATACACACATACTAAAGTGCACAGCATTTATCAGCTTCTTTGACATGTAAGAAGTCCAGTATAGAGGAAATGAGAGAGATCTCTCTGGATCAGACCTCCTGAAACAGTCACTTTGGAGTTAGAAAGTAAGAGAGTACTCACAAAGCTACAGAGGAGATGAAAACAAGCATTTTAATACTGTATCTCAGAGCTGGAAACTGGACTAGAAGAACAAACACCTCTTTACATCGAGAAGACCTACAGACATTGCTTCCCCAGAATAGCTATGTATGTGTGAAGAGCTCCATGCATGACCACGCTTGACATACTTCTGCCATTTTTTCGGGCTTTACAACACTGAACAGATCCCTAAAATACTGCAGTCAAAATGGCAATACAGTGATCTCTCATCAAAGTGAGAAACTGCAAATATATCACCCAAATGGACCCAAAAAGATTATGCTGCAATGGATTGTCCTGGGGTTAACCAGACAGAAGTAAAACACACACTAGACAGATTGTCAGCAAGATTCTCAAGGAAGCCACAATTGATGTCATGACTTAATATGTTGAAAACCCCAGAAGAAATCATACACAAGCACAATGTTTTGTGGTATACGAAGAACACACAAATAAAGCAAGAAGCCCATTATTTGTCCTCCTTCTAGAATAAGCATCTAGCTTGTGAAATACTATTTGTACTATTTCATAGCTTTCCTTCACATATGCTACACCTACTTCCCTATTTTGAACTAACCTTTACATTTTATTAATTATCTTGTACATTGCCTCCAAAATAGGATATCATACAGATTTTTTTTTACAGCACAATTTTTGTTGAATTTTTTTTTTTAATGCCGTGTAAAGCTTTTCTTATTCATAGACTTTTCAGAGAGCTGGCTGAAAGAAAATGCTCAAATAAGTTCTCATTAGTCCTGAAATGTGTGGATAGAATTCTGTCTCTTGCCAGCTACCAACATAAGCTAATAATTTCATTGATCCCATGCCCATGCCTCAAATTCATGAGGTTTACAAATGAAAACATTAATCAGGATACCTTTAAACCAGCAGATATGTGCTCTGTAACAGCAATCTGTAAACAAATTACATTTTAAATAACTCAACTCTCATTTAGTAAGCATTAAATGTAATCTCAATAATTTTAATCAGGGCTGAATTAATCAATATTATTGAAAATCTCCCTTTCATTTGAGAACATAAACACTTACTCTTCCATCCAGGGATTTCATACTCTGTGATTATGCTGCACATTGCTTTCTGAACCCAAAGAAGGGAATGATTTTGTACCTCTCAGCTCAGAAGGAGTGAATGAGGAAATATCAGGGAAATACATAATCACTTTATTTTCAGGTTAAAAGAAGAAGGTAAAAAGGACTGTCACTCCCAGCAATTAATTGATAGTGCATGTTAGATAAAACCTAGATTTAAAAAAGGAGTAAAATAAGAACTTCACACCTGAACAAGAAAGCTATGTGGGACTCCTAATTTCAGTTTTGTGTTTCCACAAAAGAGGATAAATTCTGCTCTCTTTGCTTGTGCAATGAAGCACTCTTGCCTTTGGTGATCTCCTTGCGCAAAGGAAGTAAAGGAGAATTCATCAGTTCCCATGGCTGCCTCTGGAGAGGTTCAAGTCATGTCATGGGTAACTCAGACAATCATTGTTCTGACAGACATTATGTTAACAATATTACCTCATTAATTCCTTTTCCACCACTTTAGGTACATACAGGCTTTCATTCACCTTTAAAATAAGCCTCCTACTGCTGCCATATAGTGTAGTATCTTTGACAAAACATTCAGGAGCAAGAAAATCCCCCTTCCTTCTTCTACTTGGCATTCCTAAACTTCATTGCTGACTTTCATTAAGGTAGAATATCTAATGAAGTATTGATTTTTCTGTCTTTTAGGGTGTGAATCTCTGGGATATCTACACAGCTGCCAAGGGAGCATGACTACGTTCCTAGCGCTTCTGAACATGAGCAGCTTTGGGGTAATTCTTGGTCTCACCTTTTGGAGACATCTCTACTGCCGTGTTTGAAAAGCAGTGGGAGAAGCTTTTCATTTCACTTTGTACTTTAACAAAGCATTTCAAGCTGCTGTCCTGACATGTCTGAATGAAGCAGGAGGAGGCTTCCTGCCAGAGAGCTACCCCGTGGTATGCAGCCACTCGCCGCTCCCTGCTCCAGGGCTGCATCTACTTAGTCAGGTGGCTGGCTGCTGTCGATGGCGTGCACGCCTCCCGGAGTTCAGAGATCAGTGCGAGGACAAAGAAGGGGAAACAAGCCATCACTTAGTTCTGTTATAAATTCATATGTATAAGGAAAAAAAGGAAAATGGGGAAAAAAAAAAAAAAAAAAAAAAAGGAAAAGGAAAAAGGAAAAAAGATAAAAGGACTTTAATAGTAACAAACATCTTCAGAGTCCCTTTTAAATAAAACATCCCATTCAAATAAACTGTGAGCACCTCAACAGACATTTGCATAAATAAGAACAGTGCTAGTTAATCTCATGGTCCCCGTCCTGGTGACACTGAAGCTAATGACTATATTTTCCAAAGTAGCAACTTTGTAATATTCCCCAAATCCTTACTTTTCCAAAGCCATCACTATTTCTCTTTCTGTCCTCTGTCTCTTGGTATTATTTTCCAGTATAATGACTGTGCTGTTACTGATTGAAGTTATATTAAAAAAAATGAAAAAGGAAAAAGCTAAGCATGTGTACTTTATGACCTTTAGAAGTTACATGATACCACACTATGATAGCAGTCTGATGGAAACAAAATTCAAAGTTTTGCTACGTTTGTGAGAGCAGTGTATGGTATCATATATATCTATCATTAGTGTATGTAGTTCCACGTCCAAAAAGTAACCCGAGGAAGATTCATATCACACACTTCACATGAAATATGAGCACAACTCTAGGAATTATTCATCCTTCCACTCCATGAAGAATAGAAATTCTGGGATTCCCAAAGGCTCTTGATCTTTGCTAGTGAGCCGAGTCCAAAGCAAATGGCATTCCCAGGAAACATCCACAACACAGGATTGGCAGTCTGGCCTGATGCCATTCCCTCCCAGTTACAGGTATACAGCAGTGTGATGACTGGGGCTGAGGTATTCCATACTCTAGCCACTGATGGTAACAGAGAGAGAGAGAGCAGTGGGCAGGCCTGTCACAAGAAGGAAAGCGGACATTTAATAAGTTTGGGGAGGAGAGGAAAGGGATTATTCTGGGAAAAACACATCAGCGACACCTATCCTCAATCCACCAAAACTCCAGCCAGATGCTTGGATCAACCCTGCAATACTGCGTAGCCATCATCTATTGTTACAACATTATCAGGATGTGACAATACAATACAATGGCATGAACACAGTGCATGTGACAGGCCTCACCTCAGTGTGAATTTATGTTATTTTTTTTTTGGCTGTAGCGTTCATATTCTGAGTCCATCAACTGCTCTGTGTGTCAAGCATGAATTACATTTTAAAACAGTTCATCAAAAATATCAACAGTCCAACATGGGTGTTCTTTTCCCTACCTTTGCACAAACTATGAGATATATGTCAACTGTATTTACAGACCTCTGTCAGTTCGCTTATTTTAATCCTTGCTCCACAAGCTACTCATAACTTCATTGTTGGATTTCCCTGTCTAACAAGGGAAAACTGCAAGAACTGCTTTTCCATGTTTCAAACAAGAAATGCTCCTGTTTAACTTGGAATATCCCAGAAGCAGCCGGCACTGCCTCTGCAGAGACCTTCTGCATCTAAAAGCAAGGTGATCGTCTTACTTCCTTCAAAGAACTTAATCAGAGGACAAATTACAACACCCTTAGTACCCAATTCAAAGACTATTGATTTTCTTTTAGTTGACAAAAATGAACCAAATTATTATATCATTTTTGACTGTATATAATTTTTGATTTGACATGATCCAAAATGATGGTTTTACAGTAGTTCAGGGATTGCCATCCACTAAACTGAGCAGTGGCTCCCAATAGTAGATCCTAGTCCACATCAGTAGCTAACTTCAATACATTCACCAAAACCACTTTCGCATTCTACAAGAAACACAGTTAAAATTGTTATAATTAAGTTCCTTTTTAACATATTTAAAATACACTAGTAGGTAATCTTCAGCTACTTAACTGGTACCACCAGTTTAAACTATCACCTATTCTGTAGTTTTGCTTGCATATCCCACATCCCTCCAAAGATTTTAACCTTTTACTAGTTATTATTTTAGAGGAATGTGATACATAAATTTAAACATGTTAGACACAGTGTTCAACACTCCTAACGATCTATTACCCTCATATTATTGAAGTCCCTGAGGAAGTTTGGCAGACGTCATTCAATCATCAAGCTATCATTACTATGCTTTAGCTTTAATCTGAAGTGCCTAAGAGCTTTGTGCTTCTTAATGCATATTCTATCACTCTTAAGGAAAAAAAAGGGTGGGGGGAATGGGTGGAAAGAGTTCACCTTAACTGGCCTACAGTTTGTTGTATCTGGGGAATAGATTTTGGTTTTTCACATTAGATCACCTGTTCTTGTTTTAGCTATAAATGTATTTCCCCTAAAGTTCTACTGATATCTCAATAATTTAGTTAACATGCATCTGGATTATGTTATGAGAATGTGGGAACCCAAAGAACTTCAGGAAACAAGAGCTGTTGATCCAAATCTTCCCAATATCGGAAAAGCAGTGCAAAGTTAACAGCACGCACACAAATACATTATTACTTTGACTCTGTCTTGCAGTTCTGCTGCATTATTAGTATCTCAGCTTCTGATTACCTATCCCAGAAAACTCAGGAGCCTAACATTTTTAAGTAACGGTATGGTTCTATGATTACCTGACTGTTTGGGTACTTTGTTCCCTCTGTTGATGGTAAGATTCAGACTATTTGTTGTAGGCAATAATATCTCAAGCAATGACTCAGGATGTCTATTTTCCAGTGTCCTATATTCAACTGGGCCAACATGGGTGAGTATGAGCCCAGTTGTACTTCTGTGGGCTGGAAAATGTCTAATTTGCAAGCAAACTCCATCTTAAGACAGGTAAATGCCTAAATATAAGAGCCCTCATGCCCCGTGGCTTATATGTGCCATGGGCATGCGTTGATCAGCCTGAAACTAGCACATAGTTGCTGCGGCCAGAAGAGATGATATCCAGATTTTGTGCAACAGCTAAGCAGTTGCAACATATATTAAAAGACATGGGACACATGAATTCAGTTCCCTTAACGTGCCAGGAAACTTTGCAGTGGGAAACACTTTTTTCGTATCTAACTTAAACCACTTTTGCTGCAACCTAGGCTGTTATTTTTTGTCCTGTTCAGTCAGTCCAGAGAAGAGCCTACTTCCTTCCCCTTCACAGCATCCTCCTACCAATTGAAAGATTTATCATGCCTCCTTTCTGGGCTAAACAAATCAATAACTCCATCTTTCTTTAGAACTTATGTTTTCTAAACTTTCAAATGTTTTTGTTGTTTTTCCTCTAGCCAATCTACTTTGTTCTTCTGCAATGTGGTGTGCAAAACCAGACACCATCCTGTGCCTTGCCATCACTGAGTGGAAGGATCACTTCATGTTTTAAACACAATGTTCCTGTTCATCAGTTCCAGTACGATATCTGTCTTTCTACAATACTGTGACAACACTAACGAGTTTTAGATGGCAATCTCCGATGATATCCCTAAACACTTTTCTCGAAAACGGCTTTTTAGCTCATTTTTCATCCTATACTGGCAGATTTGATATTTCCTCCTTAAGTACAGTACTCTGCCTGTGTTCTTGTTGAATCACACCCTGTCAGATGTCAGACCATTTCTCCAATAGTCAAGATGACTTTGAACTCTGAGGCTTTCCTACCAATTTGCTATGAAGCAGCTTTCTGGCCTTGAATGCTAAGCCAATCCCATCTAACACTTCAGATGCAACAAATATGCTGCCTATCTCATCACTCTGAAATCACCAAAGAGACTTTTGTAGAAGCCCATTTGAAACTTGTTTGTAGGTTGAAACGCTATACAAAGGCTGAGTATTGCTTAAATATGTCTTTGTATAGATCTACTTTAAGATAATAGAACTTCTCCACTAAATCCTCTTCCAACCTACACCCTCCCCTAATCAGAAATGAGTCAGGATGTCACTTAGTCAACCAAAAAACAGATTCAGGCAAAAAGAGACAGGATTTATTTTTTCTGGATGGAGAACATTCCTATGAAGGGTAGAAAGCTAAGTCAACAGAACAGAATAAAAGCCCAGCTCTTGCCCACAACTATCCTTTCTATACAGACAATTGACACCAGGGTGTGATTTTTGGGAACAGCCTACTGGATTTGGCTCCCAGCCGAGCCCATGGAGGTACAAACATGCACCCTGTCTTGCAGAGCAGCGTACAAACAGGCAATGCTTCACGGATCCTCTCATGATTTTCTTTCAAACAACTGTCTCACTTTGCTCTCACAACAATCATACCACGCAGACTCAAGACATATACACTTATAAGCCAAAACCAAAGTAATGTGTTGTGTGTTGAAGATCTATCTCTTCTCACGTCCACTGCAGATGACGTAAGGGTTCCTACCTACCTGACAGAGATGTTTACAGGGCCCTGTAAAGCTCGATTTAATTTTAAAATTGCAATCCAAATGGAAAGAACAAAGCTGGTTGTGTGTTAAAGACCAGCTCAAACTCTACCTGCAGAAATTAGAAAGTGGAAAAAAGCAAAATCCAAGCACAAGCTGCTTTCTAGTAGCAAACTGTAAGTCATGAGGAACCTTGGGGTCTTATGGTTTCCATTACTTTGAATAATGATTTAATTAATTGGAAATTAAGGATAATGGAGAACTGTTATTTGAATTCCTGAAAATCACAGAAAATAAATTAAAAGAATGGGCTGGTGTGTTGTTTTTTTTTTTCTGGGTTAATCAGTCTGAGGCAGAGTCTTTAAAGGTTTCTTCCAGCATCCAGCCCCTTTCAAATCCTTTATTTTGGGTTAAAATACCGGTATTTTCAAGCCAATTAGAATATGTTTTAATAGAGTAGAACTATATTATTGGGAGCTGTGGCCTACCTGGGGCCATAGAGGATTTATTCACAAAGTGTCATTTTACCATAAAGGAAAATAATTTACATTTGACTACAATCCTTCCTGTATGTCCCTTCATCTGTCACATTACCTTTGTCTGGTTTCATACCACAAGTTCTTCAGGATGAAGACATTTTTTACTTTTGCCTTGTGTGGTGCCAAAGGCATTGCCGGTACTTAAAATAAACAGCAGTAATACAGGCTCATTATCATGCAATTTAAGCCCTGGCAACCGATGCTTGATCCAGGAAAGCCAGCTTTTTTCCCTGACACTATCTGTGCTATCTGGGGAGGAACTGTGCTAATACCATCCATGTGTGTTAAAACAGCCATTGCTAAGAAGGTTTTCATGCTGGCTCTGAATCTGGTTTCACATACCCCGTTTCACACTGATGTAACTGTTTTCTTCAGTACGGTTGCACTTCATACAGCGGCTTCTCCCAGTGACCCTCCATAAGCCAGAGGGAAAATGCGAACCACTGTATCTCGGGCCAATGGTAACGAACCTTACATGACTTTATTTTTAAATATTGTTTTTAATAATAGATGCTGCAGTTCTGTGATTACTTTCTAAACACTGACTTCATATTTCCCCTAGGACTTGAAGAAATTTGCCATTTTTTTCAATTATTTGACTTCTCACCCAGTGCACTTGCAGCTTAGGCAAATTTTGCCTTTGTGGTGTTTAATTTCAGCAACTGGAAATGGGTCTGTACTCTGTGGATTGTGCCAGAGCACAAACATGTTTGCAAGAAAACAGGCTTTACAATGCTTTGGGTGCCCTGCAGCCACAGACTCCCGAGACAGGAAATCACAGCATTAACCTGATGATCATGCTACAGAGAGCAGCCTCTCTGTGCCACAAAACTCCTGGTATTCTAAGTGAAAGGCAAAGAAAACATCAGAATACAAAAATCCTGCAAGCCAGAAGAAATGTGTCTCGTGCCTCTCTGCCTATATACACATATACAGACAAACATATTCTCTTCTATATGTAAACAAATAGGGATGATATAAATACAAATAGGTTTCCAACTTCTCACAGAAAAAATCCCTGCATTCTGAAATGATTCATACTACCTTGTGGTGTGACAACGTATTATTTAATAGTGGTATAAAGCTACACACGCTCTGAAGGGGCTATGCTCACAAGAAAAGCTTCTTTTGGAGTCATTTGAATGCATTACATCACTCATGGCCACATGTGAATGTTATTTGTGTATGCACTCTGAAACAAAATAAGGGGGGGTAGACAAAGAGATATTCCTCCCACACCCTGCATGCCAGAATCTCGTTTCCTATCCTCAGCTGGTGCTCAAGAGTCTGACTCCAGCAATAACAGTCTCCCACTGAGATTAAAGCACTGGCAAACACAGCTTATCTTGGTTAATGTATACTTAAGTTTTGTATGTATTATACATACATCTATTTACATATATAGGAGCACACACACATACGTATATATTTATATCTCTCTCCCTCTACTGATACACATTTTGTGTTTATACCCATTTATAAATATGATATGTAAGAAATCTTTTGCAGAAAGGAAATAGTCCCTGGGTGGGAAAACGCTAGTAAATTTGAGCCCAAGCAGATACAAAATTTGACTTCAGCAGCTGCCTCCCGACTCCTCTGCAACTGGATGGACACAACCGCTCTTGGAGATCTCTGGCTCCTTTCTGCAGGGAATGCTGGACTCCACTCCTGCTGCAGAGCTGTGGCTCCCCCCTGGCTGATCCCTGCTGCTCTTGTCGGTACTGTTCATTCCTCCACCTCATCCAAACTGTGATGGGACCATCATAAAGCCTGAGAGGCTCAGAGACCTAAGGCAAGTGAAGCAACAGACCACATTTTTGTGGGATCATCAAGTGACTGTGCTGAAGTATGCAGGACAGACCCTGAAGATGTTGCTTGATGACTAGTTTGTTCAGCATTTCTTGAGGCATTGCAACATTTACCAGATTCCCCCATGGGGACAATCATATTGGTAAATGTGGTCCACTTGATGATCCTCTTTAAGTTTAAATTAGCCTGAGCAGACATATTTAGCAAGGGAAAAGACAAGAGAAAGTGATCCAAATTTTGTGGCTCAAGCAAACACTTTTGTGGACTGTGACCAGGAGAAGATTTAGTGGGACATGATAAGCTCTCATGTACTCCAGGATAAAGCAATAATAAAGCTCCTGAAAAAAGAACAAAACACCTCTGCTAGCAAATGGTAACTCATTAGGAGTATAAAAATATAGGCCTAAATGCCTATGCATGTATAGTTGCCAGCAGTGAAGGGTTTATACTTCAGATTTGTGTGACATCTCTTGATTACCAGACCAAATTCATTAATTTTGCCTGAAAACTAAATGGATCTATGCAATGCATGTACAATGGTGCTTAGAAGATACAAACAAACCAGGAACCTTCATAAAGGGAAATGCTAAAACTGCCAGTTCTTACTATTGCATCATTTTGGCACAGAAAAAGGGAAGGACGGGATGTCCGTAAATAAAAGCTGTTATTTTAAATCTACTGAAAAGCCCAGGTATAAATATACACCAGTGAGTCAGAAAAGCGAGATGTAAGTAGGTGGAGTTTGATCATGCTCTGTTTTAGGTGGATACAAATAAGAAGGAAGCAGGGAAGTTAAAACCTTTAAGTGTCTGAAATCCCAAGACCAAGTTGCAGACTGGTAAAGTAGTAAGCCAAAGGAACCATGCTAGCGTACCTGTTGGAAAGCGAAACCACGTACAGCAAAAGTACTTCTATGCTAGGATCAGGAAAGGGGAAAGTTGTGAAGGACAGAAGAAAAAGGAAATACTATGGAAAGGTACAGATAAAAGAACAAAGAGATGATGGCAAACAACTGCTCTATAACACCAACAAATGCAATTCAAATCTATGGAACAGCTGCGGATCCTCTGAATTTACAATATATAATGCAATTAGAATTCCTTGGGGGTAAATACCCGCACATGAAGCATTTGTATGAAAAAAACCAGCAAAATATTTTTGGTAGGTAAACTCACTACATATGGATAATACATTTCAGTAAGAAGCACTCACATAATCGGAGAGCATTTAAAATGAACAGCACCAGATGCACTGGTATGAAACAAGAAAAGCAGAGGAGAAACCTCAAGACAAAGCTTATCAGTCTTGTGAAACGGTTTCTTCTCAGCAGCCGGTCACTGTGCCCCCAGTTTCTTTAGATGTTTCCCTGAGCTCAGCCACTAAGTGAAGCATCATTTTAAAACATTCGTTTCATCCTGGGAACAGTATGTTCACTTCAATGGGTATGTGTTGGCTCAAGCACAGACCACAGTCTGCTGCTGGGAATGTATCTAGGAATGAAATCTGTGTTTTCACAGTGATCCTCACTACTCATGAAAATGCCCAACTCCAAAAACTGCTGCCCATTTGTATTTCCACGGAATTTATATGCCTATGAGATTGTTTTCTGTGGGGCTCTGAAATATAAATTTGGCTTAATGCAGATTACTTTTCTTCACTGAAAGGGTTTTCAAGCACTGGAACAGGCTGCCCAGGAGGAGGTTGAGTCATCATCCCTGGAGGTATTTAAAAGATGTACAAATGCTTAGGGACATGGCTTAGTGGTGGTCTTGGCAGTGCTAGGTTCATAGGTTGAACCAACGGTCTTAAAGGTCCATTTCAACCTAAATCATTCTATGATTCTACTTCCTTGGGTCATTTGGGGACAGACTTTCTGAGGGCCTAACCTGAGCATATCATTGACTAATAGGGCTTTCTGTGATGAGCAGAAATGGCAGAGATGCCATCCCCCCACCCACTGGCTGGATCTATTTTCTTCCACCTTGTCTTAAAATAGTTTTTCTCCATTAATCTGCAAAAGCAACCAACTATGACAAAACTTCTCTACTCACAATTTTTCAGTTCATTCACATTACCACCTCAAGCCAGCCATGGTGCTGAGAAAAATGACCCTTTAGCTGTAAGTCTCAGTTCTAATCAACCTTGTCCCCTACAAGCCCTGCAGCTTTTCCATCCTTTAGGATCCCACAACCTCAGGGGTGTACACTGCTGGTGTAGAGAAGTTAGCCTATGAAGTTATCTCTTTACACAGCTTTTCACAGGGTTTCTTTAAGGTTCTGATTCTCTGAGTGATAAAGTGAAGCTGTCAAGGAGAAAGGCCATGTTGTATTGAAAATTCAGCAAAGATAATGGGAAAGATGAATGGCTTGCTTACATGGAAACTAAATGGCAAACATGGCACTCAGAAGCAGGCAGACTTGGTTGCACCTTCCGAAGGCTGGAGGTGTCTTAAACACAGCCAGCCCTCACAATCTGCCTCAGTCAGACCTGAATTTATCAGCACACTGCAATTCAAGTACAAGACAGCCTTAACTTTCATTTTTGATATTCATGTTGCCCCTTGAACAGCACTTCACTGCAGGCTGAAAACGTGGATGGATACCCCTCAAACACCATCGTTTTACATCAACGACTTCATTTTATTTCATTCTGAAAACTGGAAATCTGATACTACTAGCACATTTAGAGAAATAATTGGATTAAAGCAGCAAGGGGCATCAGGGATGGAAATTGTTTATCCTTTAAATAAATCTTAATGACAAAAGCAGAATGTGTGAAAGGCATTTAATGCTGCTCCTTCAGTGCAGTCTAGCCATATGAAAGGCAACTTTCAATTTTACAACAGGCTTTGTGCCACCAGAGATATGATGGAAGGGAGTGGGAGTGAGAAATGAAGCTTAGCTAACTACTGGGATAGGACTATCCGCTGTTTTTGGCTGAAGAGTTGTTGCTTAGTTAAATATAGCAGTTATTCTCCTGGCAGTACAGAGATGAACACCTCATGAAATGAATTAGTGACATTCCTATGGTTTGATTTCTCATGATCTGTAAAATTTTAAAACTGATCCTAACTCCCAGATCTTAGTTTTTGTGCCAGATTCACCAGACAGGAAAATATTAATCTGCTGGGATTTTTCAAGGAATTTTCTGCATCTAGGGATGCTGAGTGTATGTTCCTCCAGAATCAAATAATAGCTATATTGCTCTCCTCCTTGCCCTCAAAAACACTTTTAACCTCTGCAAGTCTACAGTGCCCCTACCACTCAATATCCAATGTCTTTTGAAGGACAGGAGTAGAAGGAAAGCTAGTCCAGCCCTTTCCATTAACCCACTCATGCACCAACCCTATTTCTCTCTGCTTCTTCCTCTTATGAGACCAACAACCACCTTACCCTTTTTGCTAGTTCTTCTTGGTGCTCAATCCAGCATCGGAAAAACATTGTTTATGGAGAATAGGAGCACTGCGACTTCATTGAGGCTCCATCTGAGTCCTGCTTGGGTCTTTGTGTCACCGCTTTGACTACCACTTCCCTGGGCTCACCTCGCCCCAGGGAGAAATCAGAACATGCAGAGGGAGCTCACCATGCAACTCTGCAGGTCAGGACTTCAAAACCAGTACTCACAGGACACGAAGGACAAGGTGACTGCTATACAGCACATTGAATAACTGATCAACAGACTGAGCTCCCATTTCTGTACTCAGAACCTGCTTTAGAAAGTGTGAAGAATGAATAGCTAAGTCTCTGTAGCTGTGGCAACCTCTGTCATCCCATGGCTACTTGGGATCCCAAGTACACTAGTCTGATTCCCCTGCATCATACAAAAAGGGAAAAAATATTAATAAATATGGCTAAATTTATTAATAAATATTAATAAATAAGGCTAAACTCTCGCAAAGAGAAAACATCCAACAAAACCAAGTGCCACTGTAACATTTGTGCAACTGGGAGGAGGCATAAAGTGTTTAATGACAAGGTTCCTGAAGCTTGCTCAGCTTGTGGATATTTTCCAGAAAGAGACGCTCTGAATGGGCTGTGTCAACAAAACTATCCCAAATCCTTATGCTTGCCTTTAAAACTGTACTGAAAAACAAGTCAAAGAAGGTACAGCAATTAATACCAGGAAAAGATTCTCAGATCTCTTCAAAACTTGATTGTACCTTATTTATTCATAAAGTGAAATTTAAATGCTGCTGTCCGTATAAAATTGAGAATTGACACAGTGGTAGTCGGGATGAGTTTTGAGTCACACATGCCCGTCTGAAGATAATACCAAAAAAATAGCTAAAGGTTAATCCTGATAACAACATTTTGCCTCCTCAAGGCAGACATGATGTTATAAATGTAAAATTTCCAAGTTTTGTGGGGCGTGGGGGATTCCTTAAAACTGACGCATCCCTTCCCTTGGGCATTGTCAAATCTCAAACTGAACTGGGAAGCCAACACTACTCTTCCTACAATAGACAGACTCAAAAGAGAGAAGATTCTGCTGGAAACATCTATGTTAAGCTCTGCCAAGAAAGTGTGTTTTCTCAACAAGAAATGACACTATTTGCCCCAGACAAGTAAACAAATTATTAACTTGATTATTTCACATTTTGGACATGGCACCAACCATAGTTTTGAAAATGAAACTCCTTCACACTTTTGGAGCTTTTAGCTTGAGAAGTTCCATGAAATGCATAATAAAATACCCAGGAGCCCACAAAGGGAATTCAGTACAACAAACACCTAGAGCAAAGATTATAATGTTTCCCCTCCACAGAGTCAACAAGACTAAAGACTGCCCACTTGATTGTGTCCCTTTCCTCAGGGCGAGTCAGAGATGCAAGTCAAATTTACTTGCTTGACAGAAAACACAGGAAGAATGAAAAAAAACACCCTGAATTTGCAGTCTGGATGGGTCGCACCAGGTGGGCTGGTGGTATATGGCATTTCTTACTGTCTGACTCTCTGTGTGTTGAGGCTAAGAGCCCAGAGTCTGGACCTTTCTCTGAAGAAGTCAAATTATGCTTAACCACACAGCCACACTGCCCCATCTGTGACCTCTTCTCCTAGATCTGGAAGGACCCACCCTCTCACTGAAAGACAGTTAATTGCATCTCCATGATAATTTAGCCTGAAGACTGCTAGTAAGTAGAGGCTATCAATTGTGTTGAAGTATGACTGCTGCTTTTTGTGTTCCAGATTACTATCCACCAAGGATTTCCTAATGCTATTGGACTCTAGCCCATATACGCAAAGACAATCTGAAGTGTTAAATGAGATGCCTGAATTGAATTGTAGCTCTTGCTACGGCCAGTGCAGATTATTTCCACTGAGGAAACCACCTCCTTTCTTAATTGAAGGGAGGTGTTTTACTTGCTCATTTTACAGCCAATGTTTGTATTGCACACGGAGATAGCTGTGAACTCACAAATGTAAAGTAAGAATTAAAAAGTTCCCAAGGTTGCACAGAGCACAGTAACTTAGTAAAAACTTGTTTAAGAAGCCAAGTGTAATGCAAGTTATGTTACACCAATCATATATCAAGAATTTAGGACTGAATACACAGAGAGCTTTAAAGTCCCAAAAAACTTCTTAGGTTGAATATCTGCTGAAGCAGTAATTATTGTTTTGCTTTCCCAAAGAACATTTTGATTTTGGAGTAATATTTTCACCCCAAAATGCAAGTAACTTTGAGAATGAAAAACTTCAAACAATTTAAGTCTGAAAGTGTATGATGACTCTTCTGCTTGCCTGCAGAAATGTGACGTTTTCCAGACCAAGTTCAGAATCACATGTGATTTTGTACTTGTGCTATTCTGTAGAATAAGAATAAGTAGAATTTGTTATTCGCAGCTGGTAGCACCCCCAAATAAAACACCAGCATTTTATTCAAAGGAAATTCAATAAGGCAATTGGCAGAAAACACCATTTAGTTGCCACCTTACTCACTACTGAAGACAGTCATGCTTGGGTAAGGTTACCTGTGGTAAATATAGTCCTTTCCTTTACTCTGTCAACAACGCCCATCAGTCAGTATTACCTGATTTGGAAAACCAAGGTCACTTCTGACATGCTGATATTACGAACCTTTGAATAGGTAAGACTGGGGAAATAAAACACTTGTTTTCCAGAGGAAGAAAATTTACAGCTAAAGTAAGTCTTCACTCAGTGTCTCCATCTTTCCACTGATCCCAGCTGCGGGGGAGTATTTGTACCACAACCTTGCTGAACTGCAGACCTTTTCATAGTGCTCCAGCTTTGTTGGCAAGCATTTCAACCCAGAGGGCCAAGACACCAGCCACCCCCTTCCTTCCTTTTGTGAGTAACCCTGGAGGGGATGCCTCACTCACAAATTCCAGCCTGAAGCAGGACTCAAGATCCCAGGGACCTGTCTGCAGCTCTGAGGTCCAGTGTCCCTCTAAGCCTTTGCTCTAATATTGGGATGATTACTGTTAGCTATTAATATGGGACTGAGTTTGGGAGTGAATTAAGCATGGTGTGACTACCCTTTTTGCTTCAAATATGACTTTCAACTGGTCACAGAAAATTAATGAAAGCATCTGAGTGGCAATGGAGCTATAACACTCTTGCAGCCACGAAGAAGAGAAAAGCTTTAGAAACTCATTCTTCAAGCCAACACTTCAGAGCAGATGTACAGCGATACTCCTAAGACTCACAAGCAATTAGAAATTGCAGCATTTGATCATAAAAAAGCGGAAGGAAAGAGGAAAAAGGTTTAGAAACTAACAGGACAGGCTACGTTAACAAAAGAAAAGATATTACACATGAAATTCCCTTTGTTACCCTGCTCACATGTGGGGTGGGATTCCCTTTCCTTCTTCTTGCAGTCACCCTACTGAAAACCCTCCCTGAGGGACGTGAAGCATTTTGTTGAGAGCATTCACTCTCCAGGCAGCAGGATCTCTTTCGTGAAAATACCCCATGCAAATGAAACTTGGGCACCACTGAAGGCAGTAGCCAGGATTTCAGCCTCCACCTTACTGTGATCATTTCCACACTTCCCCTCTTTGGCCTCTGTATACTGCAAGGTGGTCTATGGCAGGCACCAGCACCGTAGTACATTAAAATCAATCTCACCTCAAGAACCAATGGCTCCATTTGTAGTGTATGTCAAGTGCTAAGAGATTTGTTTCACAGCCCACAAGTTACACCCATACCACTTCAACATATTTTCCTAAGAAGACATACACCATTTGTAAGGCTACCTGCTCATTCTCGGCTAAAAATAGTTCCCAAGGTTCTCATTTCACTAATGTTTTAGAGAGCTGCCTTGGCAAAAGGTTACCAGCAGGAAGGGTAAATAATGGGATGTACTTAATTTGAAGATGCAGAAGTCCAAATATCCTTGTACCCATGTTGTAATTCATAGCACCATCAAACATTCCCTAGATCTGCTCTGCTACAACACAGATACCAATTACTCTAGTATTTTTGAGCATAACACCGAGGAAATCAGTCAGGAAAAATCAGTAATAACAACTATGATATATACATTCATCACTCACAATTATCTGTTGTCGTTTATCCTTTCTGTTGCTGAAACTGTTGCTGCTTCATATCTTTTTTTTTTTAGCATTCCACTCATTAGCCAATACCCATAAGCAGAGGTATTTATTTTTAATAGTGCTCCCTATTAAAATTCCCTTATAAAATGCTACAGTTTTCTACACTAACAGTCCCTAGCGCTTTGTTTTACAGAAGTGTTAGGATGGTGCTCTGGGCAATTACTCAATAGCATTGGAGTACAGAAGTTGTTAACCTATGGCACTGAATCAGCAAAGCTATAAATATACCCTAACACATTATTTGATTAAAAGAATGGTAAACTTCCAAACATCTGTGTTTCTTCAGACAACTTTCTGCAAATACACCCAGACAGGGACTTTAGCAATGGGTAATGGAAACATCTATCAGAAGTAGAGAACCAAGTAGAAATATTCACATTGTTGGCAATTCTGGGGGGGTGGTGTGGGGGCTGGAGGGCAGGGCGGAACGTTTCCTTCAATAAAAGCAAGAGATTTTGTTTTTTGTTTTTTGTTTTTTTTTTTTCCTATGTAGTAAACAGCAGATTTATATAGGTGCTTTCAGTCTACTCTGAAGCTGTGTGAAATACCTTGTCAAACAAATCTGAGAAAGTACCAATTTGGCTGTGAAGTTCTGTCATTTTCTGTTTTGTAATCTTTTCCCTGGCTAAGCATAAGAAACCATACAGGATACAGACTTTGTAGCTCTTAAGAGAGTGTAAGAAACACTTTCCAAAAGGCATGGGCTGAGTTCTTGTGAAACCCTTTTTCCCTCTTTTATGACTCCTCAGCAACTCAACTAGTTGCAGAGCGCTGCGTAGAGCTGTCCCTCCAGCTGGAGTTTGCCTCATGACAGAGTTACACATGGATAACAATTCCCAGCAGTCACCAAGCAATGTTTAAATGGGATTTAAACAGAGAAGAAAGAGAGAGAAAGCACATGTATGTGCGTGGCACATGCATCTCATCAAGAATGAACACCAAATCAAATTCTGTTTCGCCTACCTACCAATATCTGAAAAAAAAAAAGAAAAAGATCAAAAAGTTGGACTCTCTCCCCCTTTTTTTGCCTGTAGAGTACTCCCAGGATTGTGCTTTTTTGCTTTTGTTCTGGGTAAGCACAATCTGTGATTCTTGGGGATCTTTTTTAAAAAACACCTCCTAGAATAAAACCTGAAGTTCTATTCCTGCGGAAAGGTCAATAAGACACTTGAGCGTTCAGCTAACTGGGCAGCAAAAGCAGAACAGCAGTAGGCACTAGGGAGTAATGGGGTGAGGAATTTGTGTTCTGGGGCACGAGCCTCCTAATTTATTTTGGGAAAAATAGTATTCAGTAAAGCAAAAGTATTTTAGCTCTGAAGAGAAGTAACTGAGTAAAAGTGCTATGTCTAAATATATTTCAAAAGGCAGAACTAAGTGAAAACAGACAATTCTGGAGAAAGAGGAAGGGAAACAGCAGAATAACTAATGATGATATAGGAAGATGGGTGACTATATGATCACAGCAGAGACTTAAGTGGAAGGCTATGGAGAATAATAAAGTATGAAGGCAACGTATCTCAATAGAGAGGTATAGTCACCCTCTGCACAAGCACATGGTGGGAAGAAACAGGACAGGAGACAAGCCTCAGTCCTGCAAAAATATTCTACACTCTCCGCATTACATATGCCAGTAGTAGAATTAAATTGATACCTGAACCTTTGCTCAAGTCCTTTAATAACAATAAACTTTCCCTGTAAAGCCCATTTTAATGTACAAGTAGTATAAGAAGGTCACAGCGTAAGTGAAAATGAGTTCCCAAACTCTCTACACAAAACTTTCTGAGTCTTTAGCACGAGAAAGTGTATGTAACTCACCCAAGAGCACATTGCAAAGTAACTTTAAACCACCTTATCCCTAACCCTAAGGTTTTCTATTTATTTTAGAAAAAACTACAGGATATGTCTATTTGGATCTATTGCACACACTAACTGCATCTTTTTGAAGGAAGAAAAAAACAGGTGCCATAAAATCTGTATAGGGTCTAGATAAAACTACATTTACCTCCTACAATGTTTTAGTCATTTTGTGCATAAAATAAGTCTTTTTAAAGTAAGCCACCAGGAATTTTTGTGATGATACCTTGCAACTGCTGAAAATGTTGACTGGTTTGAAATTTGTAGTGGCAGACTTGCCAGTATAACACCTGTACGATGCAGCCAACAAGCCTCAACACTATAGCATTTTTTCCACATGAAGATTAAATTTGTAAAATTGGTTAATGACCTGATAGTGGAGACCACGACTCGATGCCAGATATTCTCATTTTCTTTGGATCTTCCTGTAACTGCAGGTACATGAGAGCTTTACATTTAAAAATGTGTCAGTACAAATACGTGAGTTTACAGTTGCACACCATTAATTTGAAACTCTAATGCAAAGAAAGAAGGGCCTAAAATTTCAGAACAGACTTCCATTGATCCACCAAAGAGTGGAAAAAACTAATAAAAATACTGTAAAACATTTAAAGATGGTATCCAAGGAGTTTCCAGAAAGAGGATCTCTCAGGGCACTGAAAAACCTGTCTCGTTTGTTACTCAGCCAGTGAACCAGGTTTGGTGTGTTTGCTTCAGCTTTTGCATGCAGGTGGAAGCCTTTTACGGGTTTACGGGTCAAAAACTTAAGAGATGTAATAAACAGGTTCCCACATATGTTTCTCTAAAGCCTTAGCAAAGATATAATGGTGATTATTACAGTTTGTGTCTAGAAATCTCTTCCATCATCAAAGATCTTCCTGCTCTAGCTGTGCTGTAATCCAGGACCAAAAGAAATCCTCCTGCACAAAATGTTCATAATCCAAGACATTAGTGAACAAGGTAATGACATGAAGCCATGCTGCTACCGTGACAAATACAGGGGTTTATGAGCTAATTTACCCTGTTTCTGATGCACTGGAGCTTTTCACACTCTTGTGACTAGATTGCTTCCTTTACTCACCCAAATTCTTTGGGCCAGGTTGCATGCACATGCCCTCAGTACATAAAACAGTACATAAAATAAAGAGAGAATAAAGAGAGACACAGGGCAGTGGGAGGAGACGACAACAACCAACAACAGTTGATCATCAGGATGCAAAAGAAGTCATAGCACATCACCAGTATAGTGATTTTTGAAGGCAACAAATAGTTTTCATGAGGGATCTGAGGGTACAAAAGAAAAAGGAATTGATGCTTTGTAGAGAGGGCAAAAAGGCAGCAACAAAACAGAACGCTTGTAAGCTCCCCCCCACCAAAGCATTACCTTATTAGGCAAAATAATAGGCAAAAATGAGTTTGGGGGATGAGAACAAACGAAATCAAAACAATATTTGGGACATGAGCAAATGATTTTGTTGGCATGCCTGGAACTTAGTTTTGGAGGGAGTCATCTCTATATCTATGCCTAAGGCCATGCAAATATGCAAGGTCACTTACCAACATGATACTCAACACAATTATTATAGTTCAGGTCCACATGTGGTCTTATCATGCTCAAGGCCCTATCCTTTAGGAAGAAGCCTAAACTTGCAGCTGAATCGGACTTGGTTTGACACAAAAGCAACACAGGAAGAATATATCAAAAAAAGATATAAAGATATTAGTCCTTTTCACAGTGCTAGGCTTAACTGTACAAGTGTTTCTGGAAATGTTTAATAGAACAAAAGTATGTGAAAAAAGAAACAAAGAAAAAACTGCAGGCACAGATGATGTAAATGTTTTGGGTTTGGTGTTTTGGTTTTTTTTTTCTTTTTCATTTTAATAATCATTCTTATATTGCCTAAATCCCTAAAGTCAGTGTCTGGATTCTATCTGGAGGCTTCCCAAAAATCACTGCTTGTCAACACCCTTTCCACAGAAATGAGTCTATTTACCTCCACCAGTGCACTGTCAAACCATCTCTTCCTATTTGTGTTACAGTTTAAATCAGTATCCTTACAGAAATGTCTAACCCTCCCTCTTCTTATCCAGGAATCTCTCTAATATCTAAATCCCACGTTAAAATAATTTATATCAACAGAATGCCTTTCCTCAAAGTGCATATCTGCAGGGATCACTGTAAATGCTTAGATGGTACTTATGAGAAGATCAAAATTTGGCCAGTTGATAGCAATGAATAGAAGGGAGACTCAAAAAGTTCTAATTGGATATTAAGTCACTTTGAATCCCCGTCCAAACTGAACATTTTCCTGCAGAGGAATTTGATGAAAAGTTCCTCCCTCTGCCTTAAAAATCTACTCATGTTTTTTGGAAGAGAGACAGAGGTGTGATACATCTGCTGGAGCACGCCAGTCTCCCGAGCTGTCTTTGAGAGGTTACACAGGATCCTTGAGAAAACTTTCACAACATCTAGTGTTTGAGGGCATTCTTGATATATTATGTCTTGTAAAGTTTTGGTCATTTGCAACTGTGAAGAGTGTCAAGCTGTGTTCTCAGCAGTCAAAAAAGGCACTGGAAGACCTGATGGGCAACCCAAATTCTTGAGGCATTACAGAACAAAACAGCAGTCAGGAAGAAGGGGAACAAAGCAAGGATGCATCCACATATAATGCATTTAGCTCTGTTTCTAGTAGTCACTGGCATTTATTAGTGTGTGGAAAATGAGTTATTGATTACATTCCTCTGATCACTGCACACATCCCTTCAACAGACCCTTTCCTCTTAGCACCATAATTGGAACAATCCTTGGCAGCACCAACCAAAAGCAACAGTGACTCCAACTGCTTTGTCACATTTCTAAATGGTCCCTCCAAGCTCAAAGTCCTGGGAAGTCGTACTCAGATACATGCATGGAAGCTGCCCATATTGTCCCAGTGCTGTAGCTAAACCTTCCAGTGAGCTGTGTATCAGTTCTCAAAACGCCCATTCGATGAACTCTGGCATATATCGCTGACCCTCACAAAAACCACAGCAAGTGCATTAACTGTCACCTCTCCTGTGCCTGAGGTTTTATCCCAGAAGTTTCCCCCCAGCAATCACGGCCCTGACACCTTCCTCTGAAAGCGAATCAGCAGCTGAAGAAGCTGCTGGCTGCAGATGTTACAGCCCGGGTATTCTCAGTCATAGCAAGCTACGCTATCAAGGGTATAAAAGATAATTGTTCCAGGCATTAGTCTGCAGTACAAAATCCTTCACAAAGCCATATTTAAGAACTTAATTAAGTCAATCTTTTTTTTTTTTTTTTAACTCCATCCAGCAGTTAAGCCAAAGTAGAACTAATTGTGGTCGCTAATACCAGAAGGCAAGAATAAGAATACTTCTTGTGAGCTTTCCAGCACACAAACTACTTGCCATCCATCACCAACTCCCTTTGGCTGTTCTTCAAATTCACATAAGTCTTCAGTGTTGGGAATCTTTACTGTTGTGAATAATGCACCTTCCTCTGTTTCTGTTTTCACCCTGGTGTCCACCTTCCCCTTGCATTCATTATGCCACATAGCTATTGAATTGTTATAGAGGTGGGTGGCTTACCTTCAGGGCTAGTCAGATTCTAATCATGCCAACTTTTTGTTTACAATGCCTGAGCTGTCTGAATCTCTTGAGATTCACTTCATCAGTCAAGATTAATTTGGGTCTTTATTTTAAGCCTAGAAGCGGTCCAGGAAGCATCTAACAAATATGTGAAATACAGAGAAATACCCAGAAGCACCTTGGGGAGGAGACAGGTAAAGAAAGGTCAGAAAAAACACCTAAGTACTGCTTTGGATACTCATCTGCAGCCCTTTCAGCCAACTGTGTGCAGGATAAAAGAGTGTGGTAACCTTATAGGATTAGCACTACAGAAGAATTGCTTAGAGTGAGAAGCGAATGTCACAACATGTGCTCAGTGGTGACACTGCAGCATAAGAAGAGGCCCCAGTTGGCTTTGTTTCCTAGCTATGAAAACAGTGCACAGAGCAAACTTGGCCCTATCACTCACCTGAGGTCTTCCTTAAAACCTCACATTTCCTCTGTTTCCAATTTCACCTTCATAACCCCCTTTTTAATCTCCCCCAACACATGGAAACAGAAACTAGGATCAAGAGGGAAACGCTGCCAAAGATTAGAGGTTTGGGAATTTACAACTGTTATCTAAGGGAAAACTATAGTGGGAGCCAATTGCTTTAGTCAGAAGTCTTTGTTGTTGTAAAGAAGTTTTAATGTCTGTTTGTGCTTTCTAAATCAGAAGGTGGAAGTGTAGTATTTTATGGGTCAAACAGAAGAAAAAATAAAAACAAAAGCAATTCAACTCCTAGTCACCCAATCTGGAAATTTGTAAAACTAAGGTCTGTGAAGCACTAACTCGGTAACAGATGTAGTGAATTATAAACTTGAACTTGTCACAGATTACTGTAGAAAAACCCAGGCAGGTGTCCTATTTTAAAACACCTTTTTCTGTTTTCACTATTGTTAATCCACCCTTCCCCTTACAGCTATTTAATACAAAGCATGACTGCAAAGTAGTACCCGTTCAGCAATCTGGAAGGAGGAAATAAAAAAAAGTGTTTTCCAAAATTACAGAGCAGTGTTCCAAAAAGAAAATCTGACTTATAACCTCATTTCTGTTCAGCAGTCAAGTGGTCTGTTTTGAATTTCAATGGCTATCAGTAATGCTGAGGTTTCTGTGTCATTGCATACAGAAAAAGCTGACGACGAATGGTGCTGTCTTACTCCATTCCTAACCACAACCCAGTAGATAAAGTCTGAAGTCACAAGTCAGCTGAGAGCCCTACCAAGTCTATTAAAATGTACTGGCAAAGCTGGAAGGAAGAAATTCAAATGAGGCCAGGTTAGATGTTTCAAAGGGATGAGTGACTGATCCTGTTTTATGTTATGCCAGACAATGCTAATAGTTTAAACACTAGCTCTGTCAAGTGAGAAATAGATGTATTATCGTCTGTGAATTATTAAAATTGACTTCACCTACTCACCTTTAGACTTTTCTGGCTGAAAGGAAAAAAAAAATCAAGGAAAAAAAGTCTTGCAGGAGAGGCACGTACTCTTAATCTATTACTAATGTCATCTTGAATCCTGTTAATATTTTTCATATTGTCTGCTTTGGTGAGCTCAGTCACTATATGTGAGGAATGAGCAAAAATTCCAGCTGATCCTAGGCATAAAGGTCTTTAACGTTTAAATCTCCCCTGCCCTGCAGTCTCCTCTTTCACCCATCCAGCTGGGACATCAGACAATTTGGGGAGCATCCAAGATGGGCATGAAGATCTATTTCCTGGTTCGTGACAAGTACTGTAGATGTTTATGCCACAGAGATAATTTTCTAGGGTTTTACTCAGCAACGACAACAAAAAATTTTTAAAAGTTGTTTAGATCTACTAGGCTCAATTTCCCCTGCAACTCAACCACACAAGTCCTCCTTGTACACCAGGGAAATACTAAGGATATTAAAAAATAATTAAAAATGTAAGATGTTTTTAGCTTCTGATAAGGTCAGAATCATTGCTACGGGTTTTCAGTGGGATAAAAAGATGGGACATGAAGATATGGAAGGTGGTTAAGCACTCATCAACACCATCATCACAGGGTAGCAACAATAACAAAGGTCTCACCTCTTCATGCCTCGACAATGAAGCTGTTAATTTACAAATGATGACTCTAAAGGTGATAGAGGGGAAAGGTGAAGGTTTATTTATTTTTTCAACAGCCACTTCCAAACCTTCACTTCCTTTCAACCATTTGCCTCTTTGAGAGAAATTGTGAATGGTGAAGGACAGAGATAGGAGTCTGAACTTGTGGATCTTTTGGAGACAGAAGACCTCTTAGCATCAGTCTCGAAGAAAGCCTGAATACCCCAGAAAAGTACCCTCATGCTCCCCAAATTAGGCTTTCCTTAGAAAAACTGAGAAACCACTTTTGGTTTTGTTCTCTTTTGTTTTTTAGCAGAATAGTTTTTGACCTTTTTTTTTCATACGTGAAGTTAAAACATTCCACATTTTCTAGGAGAATAAACTTCAAATCACTAAAGAAATAGAAGAAGAAAGTGAAAGAAGCCTGCTTTCATTTTGTACGGTGCAACACTTGAATAACATGAAATTAAAGGTTTTGCAGACAACCCCCCAAACCTTCCTGCTTCCTGAGAACTGGCTGCCTCTTCATGTATTTCCCCTAACCTTGTCCACATGCCCCTTTTTCACACTGCCCAGAGATGTCCCTCTGTGAGACAACTGCACTCATTCTGGTAACATCTTCAGCAACACTGAAGTAACACTGATACATATTTTGCAGGAGGTGACACAGGATTTGGAGAATTGGTAAAGTACCATCTTTCAAGCAGAAGCAATACTAGGTGACATGGGATAACCCAGGCCTGAGACAGCCGTGTCCCCAGAAAACCCCTGACTGGAACAGTTCATGCTGAAAAGGCTGGTACCAAGGCACTCCCTGACTCAAACTCAGCAAAAGCTGCTTTTAACAATACTAAAACTATCTCATGGCTTCTTCAGTGAAGCACATGAACACTCTGCGGCTGTCATCCTCCTTTGTGCACCCACTCACCCATGAAATAAAATACAAACAGCTGAAGGCAGACAAGCTCTTGCAAAGGTTGGAGAAATTAGGCAGGAGTCTAGCCCTTAATTCCAGATTTGCTGAAGGAAACTTTACCTTTGTCTCATATCCTCTGAATTCAAAAGCCATTTTTATTTTCGTATAAATCATGTCGTTTTTGGTTCTGTGCTGCCATTCTAAAACCATTGCAAGAGCTGAGTTGGCACAGCACTCTTAAAAGAAAAGGTTACAATGTGGTGGAAAACAGTCAAAATGTGAATAGTATTGTTAAAGCATAGCTTGACTTTTAAAATCCCATTGTAAAATAAAATAAACAGTTTCTGGGAGACAGGTCTTCAGACAAGCTCTCATTTTTGAATTCGAAGTAGCAATCAGGTCTGTAAGTGACCTCAACCACCTCTGACACCAAGGTCTGTAGAAAACCCTGGTGGGAACAGTTTTGTGCTGAGCCACTCTGCCAGTAGTCCAGTCTCACTGGGTTCTCCAAAGTGTGGTCTGAACCACAGTTCAGCTCTTTTGAATGTCCAGTCTCATATAGGAAATGGGAGATAGCCTCTAGCAGTCAAAAGCCACGACAGAAGTCCAGGCTCAGACAACACCAAAGACACATTTGTCTCAGCTGCCACATATTCCCTCCAAACAAGAGTGTCCATCACCTACAGCATTTCTCCCACCTCCGTGACTTCCCTTTGGTGGCTTTGCACTTCCCACTACATCTGCTGGAGCACAGGGAGTGTTTGCGTGGGACAGGCATAGGACAGGCAGTGATAAGTAAACAAGGGATGGTCCAAATGAAGGTGAGACAAGAGATGGAGATAACGAGGGGGAGGAGGAGACCAAATGGCAGGCTGAGAGAAGGGGGAGGCAAGGGGATAAGAAGTGAGATAAAGAGAGACTTTCTGTGCATGAATAAACATGAGTAAGTGAAGAGGCGGCGGTAAGACCCCCCACCGCCAGGAAGGCAGAGAGGAATTATGGGCAGGAAATGTCACTGCAGGACAGTTGATTAAAACTACAAACTGCATGAACTTGGTCTAACTCCTTCTTGCCTGCAAAGCCACCCTAAGAGAACCTGGCTAAAGAAACCATCTTGAGCAATTTCAGCATCTTCTTTCCAGAGTGCTGTGCTCACATACAATGGGGCAGGCAAACAAGAATAATCAGCTGGCACCTCCTGGAGTTCCCACAAACATTTGGGCTGGACTTCTCAGTTCCCATCACAGATGAATTGCTTTGCTTCATATTAAGATGCAGTAACACACGTAAGCACACTCTTAGCTCTGAGTATGGAAACTGTCCCTATTAACTATTCATGCCCTTGAAGTGAAGCACTTGCTTGGATGCTTGGCCGAATCAGGCCCTAATTAAGGAGGTAAACAGCCTTCTCTCCTCATTCACCTCTCCCTTAGCCTTAATCCTCCAGTCACCTAAATTTAATTTAAAAATCTGTTTTTGGGAGTTGAGCCCTGTTCTGTCACATCCAAGATTGCCACTAATTGCTATGTGTCAACAGCATTTAGAAAAATGAGCAATGAATTAAAATCACCAGCCCTTCTGCCTGGATGACAGCTTTATCTTTACACACTAGTTTTTCAACAGGGTTGCAATCTCTTTACCCACCTGGAGTGGAAAATGGTGTTGCCCAAAGCCAGTCAGAGATTTCTTCAGCGAGCCTGAACATTTCTGAAGAAAAACTACTGATCTTACAAATGAACATATGGTGCAACACCCAAGGTGCAAAAGCACTCCAACTTACACCCCAGGAGGTAAGGACACCCTCTTCTTCTGGCTAGTCTTGTTGGATAGTTGCGGTGTTAGGAGATCAGAAACCACACTCAGAGAGACAGACTAATGTTCTCAGGAAGATCAACGAGGATGTGAAGGTCACAGATGACACATGGCTGGTTTCAGAACCTCAGGAATGACAGCAGTGAAAGAGGTGGTGAAGAACGAAGGGGAACAGAGCCAGCTGTAGAAGCTGCCAGAGAAATATTTTGTTGGAGGCACAGCAGAGGAGGAGCAGGGTGACGCAAAGAGAAGCAACCGAGTAAAGCACAGTATATGAGGGCTGCAAACAGTGGTGTCCAGAGCGATTCCTTTACTGGATGTGCCTGTCTAACACTGATGCAATGAGCTAGTTATGAAGCAAAAAGTCAGAAATGTGTGTGGGAGTACTGGAGGGGCACATATTAGGTATCTGCTCCCACTAGAAAGGAGGTAAGCTAGGACTCCTGCTAAGAGTCTGTTGAGAGAATTAAACAAGACAGTGAGCAAGACTGGACATGAGTCTGCCAAAGCTTCTGAGGTTTAGTGACATATTGAGAGGAAAACCTGACAGCAAAACTGATCTTCCTGTTTTCTAAGGAGCAACAAAGATGAACAAAATCAGGGTGAGATAAAGGAGCAGAAAGTTACCTGTGGAGAGATGGTTGTGTCTACTAGGAATGAGAGCAGAGTACAATGCTACCAGGTTCTCCTCCTAACTTTGCCGCTGCCTCATGATATCACTCAAGTAGTGTAGTCTGTCTGCTCCATCATGAATGTGTTTCAGAAGTGGAAATGCAGTGATACTTCTTTCTTTTTCCCAAACTTTTTTCATAAGTTTGTTGAGAAACATTTAAAATACGTTAAGCGCTCAGTGCCTTGTAAATGCTATGCAGAAACAAGTTACTACTGATCATTATTGTACTTGGCTGAATCTGCTGTGTGTTTTCAGAGATACCTCTGAATTGCCTGATACATAAGGCCTTAACTAAAACAAACAAACAAAAATCTACTGCAGGTTTTACTAGCAGGAGGGACAAATAAAAGGAAGAGGGTGGCAAAGTAACGCAGAGATAATGCTGAGTTTGAAGTAAGGAATGATATGAACAATTTGGCTGACGCAGCAGCAAAGTCAGCTTGGAGGAGAATTAAGGACAACAGAGGGAATCATTTACCACAGCAGTAGTTTTCAGATGTTGACATACATTTTCAGAACAAGGAGAAAAAAAAAACCAAAACAGATAAGAGAAGACTGTCAGAATTATGACAACTTGCAACTTCTTTACCTTGCTGCTAGTGAGGAAAATAGACAGGAAAATAATCTGAAGATTATTCTTCCTTGAATGCTCCCATTTCATTTTCATGAGCATTAATACAGGCCATATATTGACATTGATGAGCAAAAAGATCCTTGAGGAAGGGAAGTACGTGTTTCCTCCTGCAGACATCCGAACCGTTTACAGTCACAGGCGGCTCTGAACTTGAGAGTAGGAAATGAAGCTTGTATGAAAACTAAAGTGGAAGCGCGGGGCATTTTGGGCTTTGTGATCATTGTTTCATGAGACTCTAAATGCTCTTTAGAGCAGGAACACTTAGAGGAGTTCAAAAATGTTTTTGACTTTAAGAAAGCTGACTTTGGGAGAATGTGATATGCCCCAAGGAATTTTTACTGGAATCCTATGAAACATGGGAAACATAGAGCTGAATTTTTAAAAAACATCTGAAGAAACTGAAATGTAAAGACGTCCTGCTTAATTCCAAGGCAGGAAAAGGGAAACTGAGGCCAAATGCAGCTAAGTAAAGATGTAAGGTTTAGTGTAAGGAACACTAACTAAATGTTTAGTGCAAGCAACAACTAAGAATTGTGAAATTTCTTATATATATATATATGTAGATATTTAGATTTTAAAAAATCCATTGAAAAATAAAGAATTTAGTAAGGAGGGATACAGAATTTATTAGGAGTTAGAAAGGGCAGTTGGAAAGATATAACGCCAGGAGGATGGAATATCTTTTGACATTGCCATGAACTTTTCTCCAAACTATTACATGGAGTTTAATTTATATTAGTGCTAGAAAGGACTGGCAGAAAAATCCTTAATTGCTTAAGGCATATAACAAAAGGAAAAAGTTAGCAAGTTAGTATGCTCCTTTTTCTTTGAAGAAGAATAATAAGATGCCAGATGACTGCTTAAATATTAGCATCACATTGTGACAGAGTTTCCAGGGCTTGCTTAAGGGAAGGAAATTTGCATTGATGTATGTACACTCTTAGAGTTACAGCCATGCCAGGCCATAACAAATGTGATGCTTGAACACAACATGCAGTTTCTATCATAGGCAAGCTGTAGGACACCTGCAGAAGCAGGTGGGAGGGAAGGGGAAGAATTCCCAGTAACACATGCAAAGCATTAGATTCAGAGAAAAAACTATATTTACATACGATTGAAAGATTTCTATTTCCCCCTCCTCTTTTAAAACATAACATAAACTCCTAACTGAGAGATAGATATATCTTAAGTTCTGTGATGACAGGAAAGACCAGTGAGACCTGGAGTTAATCTTTATTGCAGCAGAAAAGGACAACGAAATGAAGCAAGCTCCTACAGAACTGTTACCCTAATATCTGCCATGCAAAAATAAGAGGCAATTTAACATCTTAACAGGTATAATTTGATTAGAAGCAATTGTGCAATTCTTGGAGGGAAATTTCTGCATACAAATTAATAGTAATTATCTTGCTGAAAGATAAGAAAATTAAAGACAGGCCCTAATTCTCTAAAAATTACCCAACTTCAGGGGTTGAGAGACCTGATGATTCCGACATCCTGTGCTGGAGGGCTGCTTGTTTCTAACTGACTGTGGTGGCTTGTTGAATATTCTGATTGTAACAAGAGTAGAAGAGATTAGTGAGATAATTTCTGAAGTATCTGCATTTTACAGGTGAGTAAACTGTAGTGGAAACTTATCTTTACATGCTCAGGTCAACAAACGAGTGTGAAGTATGGTCTTAATAGCCATCTGCTAAAAAAGCCTGCAAATTGTGTGAAAGCATCTTTTTATAGTGCATCAAGCTCAGTATAAAAAGCAAACCTGTTGTGAAGCTCCTGTGAAAACAGCTGATTTTAAGAAAGGGAGAGGTAATAATTTTCCCCCAGTCTTTTGCATCACGTTAGAGTCTCCAAATACAATTAAAAAGGGTCAGAAAAGATCCTGAATGGAATTTGATAAAAGCCGAAAGAAAAAGATTCTGACAGGTTTGTAGTTGGCAAGATGCAAGGAGGGAAGGAGAGAGACAGGCATTAGAAGCATTAGCAGAAAAAATTCCCAAGGCCAGAAAATATCAGGGGGCCCCAAAGCAGTCAAAAGCAGAGTAAAGAGATTTAGAGTCAAGGCATTCAAAGGGTCTACTTAATTTGACCAGAAGACAGTCTCACATTTCAAGGTTTCTTCTTCAGTACAGCTAAGCTTTTCAATGGGAGGCCTTGACCCCAGGGATCACCAACTGAAGAAAACAAATGTGTTTTCAAATGAATGTATTGGCACTGTCAGAACTGACTGTATACAAGATTAAATGATATTTATTTTCACTTTCCAGAATACCATGTTAAATTTTAGAGAAGCAGACCAACAGAAATGATTCCAAATAAGACATGAGAATCTGAGCATCAGATTTTCTGTGTCAGCTGGGATTCAACAGCAGAGTTCTTGTTAACTGATCTGGCTAAGCCTCCTTCCAAAATGTCAACCTGGGGCTTTTTTGCCTTCAGCAGTCTTGGTGAGGGTGGCGGGAGGGGACACATGCCATAAGTCCATTTAACTTTTCTCATTGCTCTTCCTCGCTTTCTTGCGACGGATTGGACTTTGGTCTGTTGTTTTGGAGATGCACAGATGTAATTCCCTAACTGAAACCAACAGAAATTTGCCTGCCTTTGATAGGAAACAAAATTAGCACTAAAAAGAAAAGTGATTCTGGGTACCCATCCTGAGATGCTCTAAAGTGAAGCAAAAAGAACAGCTAAAATTCTAGGAACACCCCTGCCCCACTCCTCTGTGTGGATGAAACAGATCAAAAGTTATTCAGTTCTGTATCTTACCAGCTTTGAGAAGCATTGCATAATTAAGGATTTAGGCTGGATCTTCTTTGCATTAGGTAAGGAAAATGAAAGCTACAATCAGATTGGGTGTCTTTGCTGATTTCCATGGAAGAACCGTCCCCAAAGAAATCCCTACTCAGAAGTTACGTGGTTCCTATCACTACACAAGAAAAGTGGCCAACAGAAAAATATAAAGGACTGTTAAAAAAGCTGTTTGCTGTTGTCAGCCAAGAGAAAACCAGAAGACATGATGAGTATTGCAGTTAGTCTTCCATGCCTTTCATGCCACAGATGAGTAGTCTTGCCTAAATTACATGCACGCACTTTTCACCGTTTCTGAATATGTGGGTATGACGGAGTGCATACAGTCCACTTAACTTAAAAAGTTAAATAAACCACTGTAAATCAGGACAGGTTAAACTGGCTTGGAACTAAACTAGGGAAAGATACACCAACCTTTTTCATAGGATGGAAAAAAATAACACCACTTCTGTATCCTCCAACAAGCTCATGACAGCACGTAATAGGTTCTGCCACATCTCTGCACAGAGGAGTTTGCTCACAGTTCGTCTGCATATTCCTTAAGACGAAGATACTTCGAAACCTATTTTGTGTTTGCTTGTGCTTGAGCAGCTTCACAGCCTTCTTGGGTTCCATAGGAACCAAGTAGGGGTTGTGTTAAATGCAAGGCAAGGACAGTGGAAAAGAGAGATAGAGCCCAAGGGAAAGCGGTCCATGACAGATCAGATAATTTCAGATAAACATCAGACATCTACTAGTAGAATTCATACACAGTGCAATTTCAAGGGCACATTCCACTCTGTATTTGGGTACATCCCTGTACTCACGTATGGACCCACTAGCAATTGCATGAGCATTCCTGAGGGAAATATGCTTACTCACTGTCCCAAAACAGACAAGCATATAGTGAACTAAATTTAAAATTCAGAAACTGTGTTCCCAGAAGGAGACCAATAAGGACAGTAAGGCCACCCACTGGCACCACTATTCCAGCAGAAAATGAATGGGCGGAACTGCAGCAAGGGATTGAGAATAGCTATATACTACCTGTGAAGTTTGAGGAGCGAATATGTACTTGCTAGTAAGAGGTATGACAAAGCAGGAAAGTGGGTCTCACAAAGCACAGACTTGTTGGGTCAAGTGTCCTTTTCCTGTCTGGCAAGTCCTTTTGTCTTTGTGTCCTCCTTATCATCCTGACACCTTACCAAAACACAGAATGATGGACAGCTCTTAATGACTTCCTAGCGTCTGATTCTGATACTTGGGCCAAGCCTTTTTTACATAACATGAAAGTCTCTATTCGCCTCTGAATTTCCACTTTAGAACCCAAGTCCACTTCCACATACACACAGCTCCCCACTCCCACCCTGCAACCTGCATGAAGACAGACGTGCTGTTGTCATACCTTGCTTGAATCAGGTGGCTGAAGCCAGCATGGACTGCACTGCGTCACAATTGGTGGGGATGGTATCACCCTCCCCAGGAGACTAGAACATCCTCGCCTGGGCATACCCACTCCCACAGCGCACAACTGGGGCTATTGTTCCCCGTGTCCAGAAACCAGGCTCCATCCTGCACCAGCTCTGTGCCCTGCTACCATCCTGCCTGATGTGGAAACACAGTTTTTCCCCTGCTCATTAGCCAATTTGAGCACAGGGGTTAGTAGCTTGGTGTCGCCACCAACTCATGGAGGTCAAGTACCCATGGCAGACTTCACAGAGGCGTTCCTGGGAGTAAAGACACGTTCTGCAGATGAGCATCTACTGAGTGGGACCCTGCAAGGCACCCACAGAAACAAAGGACACGTGCACTTCTAAAATGAGCATTTTGTGGTACCCACAGCTACAAAGATCTAAGCTGAAGAGAGCATGCTCACTGGATGGAGCTGAAACACTGCCATGCAGACACAGAGGGAGGGACTTTAAAAACCCAGTACCTTCCTCTGCGCTCCCTTTTTGCAGCTGGAGAGGTGACCATGAACCCATTTGAGATCAGAAGGAACAAGAAGTTGTTTTGCACTTTGCTTTGTTTCCCATCAGGTGATGTTTCACCCTCTCTAGGCATCCCCTCTGCCATTCAGAGAAGGTGACCAAAGCAGAGTAGTGTCTCCATGTCAGGGTAAGCCCTGTCCCCGAGGAGAGCGCTGCCTGCTCGCTGGGGCTTGCTTCTTCCCAGGTAGCTGGCTGTGAGGGGGCCGACAAGCAGGCTAATTTAGAGCTCTAAAAGCTGGCAGCAGGAGCGCAATTAAGCTGTTTTCACAGACTGCTGGCCAAATGCAGCAATTTATTGGCTCAGTGATTGGATTATTCATTTGCAAAGCTAAGAGAGGGCATTTTCTTACCACTTCAGTTGGCCTGTAGTACTTGTGATTGACTGTCACATGAATCTTGCCAGTCTCTTTGCATCGTCCTACTTCATTTTCATTCTTCCCTTCCCACCTGTAAAAAAGATCAACATTTAATCAACCTATAATTACTTTAGTGCTCTGATCTTACCAACATTTGGCCTGCTTTCATTTACTTGAGGCTGGTGTCAATTCTCCCTGCAGGACAGTATAAACTCATTAGCTATAGGAACAAAGGCAGAGTTTAGACTTGAATGGACCAACAATGGCTTTTGAAGTCTCTTTGTTTTGGTTTTTGATTCAGTGGAAGGTCTAAAATACAGGACTTCCAAATTAAACACATAATGCTAGGGGAAAATAAAATGTCCTGATTTCAGAATGTCTCATGTATCTGCAAATAAATATGACAGTGAGGTTTTTCATTTGTGGATTGGTTCAAGGTTATTTTCTTAAAATATTTTTAATTCTTGTATTTTGGCCAATACTTTCAGGAACTCTTTAATCTATTAATTTTCTGGACATGAAGCTCTGTTTGAATAGCACTAAGCTGCATAATTTAATTTGTGCTTAACTAACAAAAACAAAACAAAGACAGTACTTGAGCTTTCAGTCCTAGCTTGACATGGCACTTCACATACATGTACTGCAAACAGTACTTACTACTTGTGAGCTGAAAGCCAGCTACTTTGTCAGATTAGTTTCATATGAGTTGAACAGCCTGCAGTTTGCTGTAATTTATGTGATCTGCTTATACCATGAACCGTGGTATTATATCATTCATATAGCATGCTAGCAACTGTCCTGGTTTAAAATTTCAGAACCAGAAGAACAGTTTGGTGGGTGACCAGCTCTGTCTTTGGAGAGGTCAGCCTGTAGCTTGGAAATGATGACAATGCTCCCTCTCAAACCAAACACTTCAGATGACACGTGTAAGAACACACCTTGGTGCATCAAAACTAAACCACTGAACATATGAAATCCAGAATTATGATTGAAACTCTACCCTTGCTTTGCTTTTTGCCTTTTAAGTGCATATCATGGGGCTCTGAACCAGCTTGGCATAAAAGTGTAGTGATGAAATCCTTTGCTTTTTTGTGTTTAAGTGAAATCTATGTAATTTAAATCAGCACTGTGATGTAGATTATTTAGCCTTAGTCACCAGCAATAAAAGGAAAGTGCTCCTTGCTTCCCACTTACTAACTGTACTGCCAGTTCTCGGGATTTTGTCACAGATTTGTTTTCTCCTTGCTCGCTTGCCACCCCTCTGCCCTCCCCCGCCAAAGCTCCTAGAAGAATTTAATTCTTTGACAATCTCAGCCTTCATTTTTGAGTTTCTAGCCCTAAGGGCTAAGGAGGAAAGTCTGAAAATGTGACCTGTGTACCCATGAAGGTTAAAACACCAAAAGGCAGAAGGAAATACCAAATATGCATTATTACTAGTTTTTAAATCCCACAATTTTTTAAGCACAACTCATGACTTTTGGATGACTAGCAAAGCCTGTAGGTTGCTTGATACTGGGAACACTTCATCTTGAAATAATTTCCAAGAGATAATGGCCACAGTGAGGTCAGCTCTTAATAGTCATACCATGATGCTAAAGATGATTTATAATTTAATTTTTTCTTTCTTTCTTTTTCACAGTTGCTCTGTTTGAAGCCTGAACTGTAAAGTTTTCATTCAGAAGCCAAAACTAACATTAGTCCCTCCCTTTAAAGGGCAGAGGGTAAAAATGTGCAGGGCTCAAATGAGCTTAATAGAAAACTAACTGTCACCAGTAAAACAACAGGAAACGCTTAGATCAGGAGACGTCACAGTTGTTGTTGGAGGTCACTGAGCAAAGAACCCCATTTAACACCCAACAGACTCCAGAAGGTTTGGCTGAGCCAGTAAAGACTCACTTAATGTCGCTATCAAAGTTATATAACAATAGAAATAGTTTAAGAAGAAATCTCCACCCATTTTGTTCAGCCCAGCAATGTGAAAAGTTCACAAGGCAAAAAAATAAAAAAATAAAAAAACCAAACCCAATAAACCCTTCTCATTGTGAACAAAGTAGCATTTGACAACTGCACTTGTAATTACTCCTGGCACCTCGGTGTTCACAGCTGGTGACACCATACTGCTGATAAAAGGGATGGCGCGGGGGCCAGCCTGACACCAGGAGCAAGACATTCATTTTGTTCACCAACTTCCCCTCCCCTCTTCCTCTAACCACAAGGAAAAGGAAA
>VXBW01004602.1:86682-276230 GCA_013400375.1 Thinocorus orbignyianus
AAAAAAAAAAAAAGACAACAACCAACCCACCAAACTCCTCCTTAATTTACAGTCAAATTGCAGTCAGAATTGTTAACTGGAAAACATAATGCCAGATAATCCTGAAGGATGAGCACAGTGGAAGAGGCACAGGGAAGCCTTGTGTTGCTGAGGTTTTAGATAGCTCCAGACAGAAGGACTACCCACCTTTTTGCTCCCTAGGGTGAATATCCAAACAGAGCTGTGTAATTTTGGGGAAACACAAGGATCCCTGGCTAAAGAAAGCTTGGCTAATCAGGGCTGGGCTAAATTTATGGAGGATAGGGAGTGGATTCCTCCAGCCCTCAGATGGTGCCAAAGCCCAGGGCTACCAAGCAGACGCCTGGTAGCCCAGTGTAGGCTTTTCTCAAAGCACTGGTCCTAAAGCCTGCAGGCAAAGAGCCTCTATAGCAACACCATTGCCTGCCCCACACTGGGGAGTTTCACCCTCTCACTGAAGCAAAGGATGGGTTTGCTCTCATGGCTGACGGCATCAGCCATACACCAGAATGCTCTGTACCTGGAGAAGGATTAATGAGACCAAGTGGGTTTGATGCCCTCTGCATCTACGCCTTCCTGTCAAACACCTCATAGCTGGAGATGGGTGCTTTGGGATTGCTTAGGATGATAGTCCCTGGCAACTCTAGTGGACACCACTACCGTCACTGACCTCAGAAACATGCAAGTTTACTTATTTAAAAGGTTCCTCATCTCAAGAGCTTTTTCACTCCGGATTTATGGAGGAATGCACTTGGACTGCATTTAATTTAAGGCTAATTCCATATTTGCAGATAACTACTGTTATAATACATATTATCAGCAGTGCTAAATGCTCCTTTTCCTCTTCAGCTCTGGAGATCTAAATTGTTTTTTATTTCCTACAACTATTCAGTAGGACATCAAGCTTCAAGCTATAAAACCATCCACGGGTACAGAGGATTTTCTGAGGATGAAGAGCTAGGGTACCCACCCAATGGGGTGCGAGCTGGGCAGGGAAGGGCGCAGGGGAAGCCAGGATGATTGAGGGTGGTGTGGGAACAGCACTGCAATGGACCAAATGGTCCAAACGGCTGTAACTGAGAAGTAAACAGGGCAAAGTGACTATATCTTGGAAGGGGTGAAGAAATCAAGTAAAAATGAAACCTTTAACAAAAGCACAGACAAGCTGAACAAACATATGCAATGCATCTTCCTGCTTGATCTTTACATAGAAACAGAACTGACAGCATTTTAAAAAATATTCATAACCACTGGTAGCTACAACTGCTCAGCCTCTTTCTGGAAAATAAAACTATCGCGTACATCTTTTAAATCAAATATGTGCCAATAGAAAATATTTTCACATTTAAAAATGATCAATAAATTATTTAAAAAAATTATGAAAATTTTGCTTTCCCTCCACTGCTAATATGAGATACCATTTGTGCAGACTTCTCAGACTTGTGGTCTGATTGCTCTTAAACACGCAATTAAGCCAAAGCACTTCATTCTGTTCTGGCACTTTATAAATAGCAAAACTGACACTATAAAACAGACCATTAACGTCTTTTGCAAGCAATCTTTTGTAGGGAAACTTTAAATATGTTACTTTGCCATCAACTCAACCACCAACCTCGCCAGAAGCTCTGATGCATCAAAGCAATCAAGGATATAGGGATTGCTTAGCCACAATTTTGTGCTTAAATCCAAAGAACAAGTATGCTACCATACAGGGATGTACTTAAATTTTTTTCAAATGCTCTGATGAATCAGGTTGTCAGTGTTTGTTCACTAAAGGAACACAATTAAAACAATGCTATTGTTATTATATTCCCAGCATTGTCAAGCTCAAGTTTCAAAAATCTAAACTGTGACTCCCCACATTACAAAACTTTAAAAAAAGAATACATGCTAGGCTCCCTGTTTTTGGGGTTCTTTTTTTTCCAGTTCAACGGAAATATTTTGAAGTTCTTATCCCTTAACTACAAATTGAAAAAGTTATTGTTAAGAAGAAAATGTTTTCTCAAAGAATTGCTTTGGCAAAAATGAAAACATTTTGGAAAGAAAAGTTTTAGTTTCAAGTGAGTTCCATTACTGTCAACCTGAAAAAAAATTTGTATTAAAATATCTAAAAAGGATACTTTGACATTTTCAAAATGGATTTTCTTTTTCAGAATGGCTTTTAAAATCCTTTTTATGTGATTCTTTCTTTAAAAGGAGGTGAGAGAAGAAGCAAAAGTAGTCCAGCCAACCTGAAATCAAATATTTTTCCAAACTGCATTGCATTTGTGAGAATTATTTTCATTTCACTGGGGGAAGGAGGCAGGAGATGAGGGGCAGAAAAGTGGAATTTCCTATGAAACACATTTAATTCTCATCCAGTCTTCCTATAGAGAAACTCTCATACCTCTTATCATATATGAAATCAGATAATTAAATTGTTACGGTCTTCAAATATGAAATTAAGCCTGCTCAGCTGGAAGAGTTAATTATCCAGCTGAGGTGGGTTAAATGCTCCCCTAAAACATACACTTTACAGTGAGAATGGTGATAGGAGTGGTGCAGTCCTGAAAGAGGGCCTTTGCTCATGTGGGTCATCCAGGTCAGCATCCTTCACTGACCTGGCTGTGTTCTTTTCAACTGTCACTCTTCAAAATGTCTCCAATTTCTGTGAGAGATTCTGGTCCCTTCCTCCTGAGCTGTTAGATACAACACATAGCACTGGCCAGCCAGCAATTTTTAGTGGGCAAAAGCCAAACCTGGAAACAGCAACTGTTTTGATGATAACTTTTGAAGGGTCCTCTTCCACATCCCCACAGAACTATTACTAACGTATTGTTGGCTTTCCACTCTTACAGCAACCCTTCAAATCTCATGTGTTCCTGTAACTCAGCCTTCCATTTCAGGTAAAAAGGTAAAAAGGAAAAAAAACCAAAATCAAACTATCAACAAAAATAAATCAACCAGATACACCCTCCTCCCTTAGTTCAATCTCAGTTCAACCTTCACTGTCCCTGAAGAAGCCATTGCTCCACTTCTGCTACTAGTTCACCTCAGTAGACCTTATAACTTATCTGCAGACTTCCCCCTTTTAGCGTGATCTTTTATAAGACCAACTGGCATGTTAGTTAAGATAAAATTTATATGTAGAGCCAAGTGACTTGAGTAAAATTTTCATTTTTACTGAATTAATTCTGATCCTGGAAGCAATGAATACTTCTGTAACAAATGTGCATGTATTTTTGTATTAATAAAAAACACAATAAATCTTTCCACTGCTTGAACTCTTTTTTCCCCTTTTCTTTTTTTTTTTTCTTCTTTCCACATTTGCAGACAGCAGTCTTTGCAGCACCGTGCAAAGAACTCTGAGTGTTGTAGTGGTTTCAGGCTATCTTTGCAATCCTGTTCTAATTTAATAAGATTAATGACAGAAAATTAGTCAAGACAAGCGTTCGCCTGTTTCATTTACCCTGCTGTAGTTCAAATTATAGGCGGGAAGTGTTTCCCCCAAGTACTACTTAATTAGTAATAAGTAGAAGGGAAAGTAAAAGAAAAAAAGTGTAATCCTTACAGGGGGAAAATATTTGTAGCTCTGAGGCTTTCCTGTTAGTACAAAGATCTGAATTTGAATGATTCAGAGGACTATATAAATATAATTTGAAATATCTCCCTCGAAAAAAGAAATGTTAGAAGAAAAAAACCACACACATGGCAGATAAACTTCTGTGTATGCTTTACAGTCAATTTCAGAGAAAGAATTGGACTTATTGCAGCTGTACATTACATTAGTTACAAAAATGTAGTAAAGTTTCTCTCTCTCTCATTTTGGCTAGAAGACACAGTCCTGACGTGCAAATGACTGGCTATAACAGTCTGTCTTGGAAAGACTTCTTTAGGCTGTCCTGGATATTCACCTCTATAAGGTAATGTGAATTGTTAGGAAGACAATAAATATTTATTTTTGGTTAGTTGATGGGGCAGCCAGGATTGCTTTTCTTCCTGTGCTCTACTGCAATATCAAGACGTGACAGTCGAGTGTCACATTTGCAGCTTTCCCTGCCAAAGCAGAAAGCAGGAATGGTTAAGAGCCTGTGCACATGTACCCTGTGCTCTCAGATGTACTATGAGCTCTGCCAACTGCTGCTTGCCATGACATCCCTCCTGGCCGTTTACTCCATCAATTTGGAATGGCACATTGTACAGCAATACTGGTAAGCTGTGCCATCACTTACAGCGGTGGAAAGGACTGCTGGGAAATTTCCTAGATAAGGTTTGGAGACTGCAAAATTGCCTAATGCCTGCAACCCTGCAAAAACCCACCAAACAACCGAACAACTCAACCAAACTTTGAGGAAGGGAGATAGGAAGAAAGCAGCCGTCCTCCCAGGAACTCATTTACCATTTGCACTCTGATGTGCTGGTTCTTAGGTGCCTCAAAAATTGTAAAGAAAAAGATCAATGGGACTCACCAGTGGGATCCCACAACACTAAAAGGGAGGATTTTGCTGCCAGGCTGCTCTCTGAAGAAGATATATCCAAACTGGAGGAGGTGGGAGCAGAAAACCCTTGGGGTTTACAAAGAATGTGAGAGGTTACCAGCCGGCTGGCCAAGAAGCCAGCGAGAGTAAGGAGAGAGAGTGTGTGTGCTGAAAAAGCATGGGCCGGGATGACATCTAGAAAAATTATGGCAGTTCCTAACAAAACTTTCCAAATCCTGAGAAATATTTTACATCTAGCACAATTTGAAAGATGAACGATGGCTACGGGATGAGTAGTGGGTCTGTTGTGACACTAATCCCACCCTGAGAACAAATGGTTGGTTTCTCTGGCTAGATCAGAATTACACCACTGTCAAAATGATCAGTAACAAAATTATCATTAGCATCTAAAATATCCCCACATATAGACCTATTTATATATCACCTGCCAATGGCTTAAGGAATTAGTAACTTACTCACTGTAAAGAAAAATTTGAGAACAGCCATGGGAATGAGTAGCCCAAGCCCCATTTCTGAAGCGATTTATGTTCCGAAAAATCTATGTCCCTAAGTGCCATGTCAATTCTTATGCAATATTTGAAAATTACTTTTATTGATTAATAAAACAAAATACCTGCCCTGCCTCATCACCTGGACTCATACTGTAAAGTTTCCCTGGGAGAGAAACCTCTGATGGATTGATTCAGTCTAAACACTGACCGCAGTAATCACCAACACGAATGATATGCAGTCCAATATATGGAGCCATATGTGAGCAAAAAATTAAACAAACGGGACACAAACTTTTATGTGTTAAGACCAACTAATTCCAAAGTAAGCCTTTAATATCCTCTCGATAACAGAAGCTATTCATAAAAAAAGTACTTTCACTTCTATTTGTGTAATTGTTGTTCTTTTCTTTAGGTTTTCTCAAGAGTTTAATTTGCTTCCTGAAAAATACGGGCTGATTTATCAGACCTGGGAAATGCTGAGACTTCTTAGGCCAACCCCAAATCAGGGAGTTTAAGATTAAACTAATGGATAAATTTATTGACATCAAAGAAACTGCAACACTGAGAATACCTGCAAATAAAAACATTAGGTTAGGTACTGACCTACATGTTTGTTTCTAATTTTAGGTAATCATAATTTAAAAAAACAAACATTTTTTCACCAAAACATTCATTCTTGCTTTTGCAAACAACACTAGCCAGGGACAAAATATTTCTCATAATCACAAGAATTCTTACTTAAAAGTATTTCCCGAATGCATGGCATACTGGTGTCAATGGCAGAATTAGCTTATGAACACAAGAAGCAAAAGTATAGAAAAAGGAGAAAAAATAAGAAAGACAAAGCAATTACTAGAGCTCCTACTACCTTCCCTTTACCCCGTCAAACCTCACTACTGTTGGGGCACATGGAACAATGTGTGAACATGCAGGGACATCTCACTATTAAGAGATGCTAAAAATACGGAGAGAAAATTACTCCCAAAACTGAACTTTTGGGCTAGAAATTATATTTATGCAGTCTCTCTCTCTCTCCCCTATCAGAATTTTTTCTGGAAGTTGATGCCAAAAATTGAAACCAGACTAAAAACTCATTGAGGAGAAAATGTTATTACCTCCCCAGCCACCCACTGGCTGTTCAAATAATATTGTATATATCTGTGCACTTCTGCATATTTATTGAATTTGTCAAGTTTTTGTTCCCAAGTAAAACTTATTGGCCCTGTCAAAAGTTCACCAGCTGCACAAGTGACTTTGATGGCCTGAGGAACAGCCCTGGCGCTAGCGTCATGGAAGAGCCTGTGGCTTTCCTCTCCCTTTTCCAGCTGAGATCGGTATGTTGATGCATGGGGCCCAGAGAAGATACAGAAGGAGGGAAATTGAAAAAAATAATAAACAATAAAAATATAAATTACAGAAAGCGCTCACCAAGCCATCCTGGTTTTATTATATGGCCTTGAGAAGGAATTTTGTATTTTCAATCAAACTATGTGGAATATGCATTGTAAACATTCTGCACCCACTCTCAACATTTTTATGGCTTAGTAGAAGAAGAGATAATAGGAAGGTAGAGTGGGTTGCTACATAATCGTAGTGGTGTGGCTGATGGGCTGTGACATGGAAAGAATAGGGTTGGCAGGTGTAATTTCTCGAGATGGCAGAGGATGGGAGCAGGACTGTGAGAATCTGGGGGCACAAAACAAAGAATTAGGCAGAAAAACTCCTTTTGCAGCAGGATGATGAACAGCACCCTGGGACTAACATCTTTGGAGGAGCATCTGTCCCCCAAGGTGGGGAGTGAATGCAAGAACAAAGAATGACAACTTGGAATCAAAAATTAAGACATATTTGCCTACATTGTTTTTTCTTATGATCTAGAGGTCAACACTACACTTACCTGCTGTGGCAGTCATTCATGCCTGGAAATTCTTGCATATTACAAAATAAGAAAGTTGTGGGGTGATGGAAGAAGAACGTAGAGGAACAATACTCCGTAACACAGCAAATGCAATGGGCTAGAAATGCCCTACATGTAACTGCTATCTCATGCTCATACTTACACAATGGTTTTCCCAATGTGCTTAAATGACTTCTCCACAAATTCACGGACGCTGTGGACCTCCCCAGTGGCTATGACGAAGTCCTCGGGTTCATCAGTTTGCAACATCAGCCACATGGCCTGCAGAAAGACAAAGTCAGATTCAGTGCACATGTAGTGACCCCGGTATTGTATTACTGTACTTTTTATTTGGAAATAACTATACATACACGCATTTACCCCAAGCTGGGGAAATTAGAACTTTCCTAACATGGTGGCTATTAACCAGTTCAGTGCAATGCTGAAAAGAGTTCAATTATTTCTTATTTTAGAAAACAATGCTGTATTTGATTTTCAATTTGTTTCACTGCAGGGGTTTCTGCAGGGGAGACTTTAATATGTTTACTTTTGAACACTGAGACTCAGTTTAGTGCTCAAGAGCATGGATCCACTTGTTTAAAGCACTGCATGAATTGACACAGATATGGGGAAAAGAGCAGAACTTTGCAGTGTTTCAGTCCAGAGCGCTGTGATCTGTCATAGAACCATGCCAAACACATTGGAACATGAAAATATAGGTCCTTTTGGCTCTTTCCTCTGTCATGTTTGTTGTGGCTTAGTGGAGAGTTTAATTAAGAGTAAGCAACTAAAAAGGTCACTAAGAATAGTCAACAATGTACTTGACCAAATTAACCTGCTTTTCCTGCTGAATAAATGCTGAATGATACATATTAAAATGCTGCAGAAGAAACTTTTTCCTTTGACTCAGGAACACAGAAAACACTGCTAGAAAAGTGAGACAGCTATTAACATCTCTCTCAGACAACCATTTGCAGAGCAGCAAAAATTGCAGTAGGTTTTGAAGCAAAACTTCATGGATTGTCAACATGATTTGCATTTCAGGTGAGCAGGTTTACTTCTCGCAGCAACATCTTTCACAGAGTTCCCTCCCACAAACAAGTAATGATGGATGAGCACCACCTCAGAGGGCTGGCCAGCCAAGTCAGCATGAAAGCAGATGGAAAACGAGACACAAAAACACGTGGGACTTGTCTGAGGTATCATGGCAGGTACATTTTAGTTGTCTGATGTCCAAGCCACTGCCCTAGCAACTGGACTGCTTGACTGCCTAGGAGCTCTAGGTGGATGGAATAATTATTAATTTAGATCAATCAAAATGATGTAAACACTTCATTTCCTTTGGAGAGGAAAAGGGAATACCTCTATGGCATGATCCTCATTTAATAAATAACCAAAAAAGAAAAACAAAATAATTCAACTGTCTCTCCATATGGTAAAAAGGACTGTCATCTTCTCACAGTGTAATCCACAACGCTATTTGCATTGACCTCTTCACATCAGCTTTAAAGAAAACAACTTTAGTAGGTCCCTTGATGGTAGTGGATACTCTGCAAATCAGATTAATAAAAGCTTTGGGACAGCTCAGTTTCTCTTGGTAAATACCACCTGAAATATTCAATTTTACCCTCCCTATTCTTAATAAATCAGTGTCCAGCATAGCAAGACGATACATTCTACTTAAATGGTTCTATTTGCAAGTCATTTTTCTTCCCAGTTATTATTTTATGCATCGTCCTAAGTTTTGACAAGATTTTATTAACATGTTCCTTTTGAACCTTTTTGCTTCTTGAACGCGTGTGGAAGGCTGGGTTTGGGCAACCGCTGTGTAAGTCCTTGACATTAATTGTGCTTTAGGGATATGACCTGCTGGGCAGGACAATGGCAGCAACTTTATTTTTCCTTTCCAAGACTGAACATCCTAGCCAATGACGCAGAAATACCCGACTGGCTGATGAAAATCCTCTTGTGGGGAGGAGATGTCTTAACTCGTTTCTCTCATATGAGTTTTCTTGGAACATTGGGGTTTCCCTGCTGATTTGAGGGGTTGCCGTAAATCACCAACTCCTGTTTCTTCATGACTGGACAAGTTTGCAGGATTCACAGTAGTAGCACTTTCACAGAAAGGTAAAAGGAATATCTAAAATAAGTAACTGATAGCTCTGGATCTCCTAGCCTAGTCCCTGATTTCACAGACCTTTAGCTTTCATTAAGTAGCCCAGCTGAAAACAACAAGATTCAGAAGGCACTATTTGAGTGAATAAGGATTTCCAACATTAGCCAGTCAGTCAGTCAGGATCAGAATTTATAGCAGTTCTTGTCCTGACATCAGTGGATGTTTGTTGTACATAATGAATTCAAGATCTCGCCTTTCTTTGTTTGAAACATATGCAGCACTGTAGCATCAGTTACATCTGACAGAGATATAACAACCAAACTTCTTTTATTGATAAAAATCACCCCCATGCCCAATTTCAGTAAGTTGACAAAATGTGCAATATTAACATAAGGACCTGCTAGTTCCCACTCACTTTTGTAAAGCAGTATTAACAAGCCTAAGAAAAAATGATAATCTTTTGCCAACCCCCCGCTTTTAAAGACCTCAGTATTGCAGCTCATCGGACACAATTTTAGTGCAGGTGCTTATGTTGAGCCATTCAACAATCCAGTGAGTGTATAAAATATTTACACATTAATTTTGTGTATTAATAAGATAGCATTAGAAGTTTCTTCTCACTCTAAATCTTGAACTACATTGAAGGAGACAGCTGAAAAATACTAACAAAACCTCAGCCTTCGACAATTGGTCCCACCAAGTTTTATGCATTCGGATGTACCAGCTCCTGTCTACCGTTTCAAAGAGGAAGCAATCACCGTCCTAGAAATACAACTTAAAATGCAGTAAATTTCTACAGGATCAACTTAGCAATGATCAAACAATGCAGACAGAGTTGCTAAGAGCAATTTTTGCCTCAACTCCTACCAGGAAAGAATGTTTAGATTAATGATTACTTGAGAATCTATCACTGCTGGTTCTTTTATTTTTTCTGGCATTCACAATTGTTAGTACTTACAATTACCTCAATCAAATCAGGTATGAAAGAAATGAACATGCTAAAAATTACAAACAAAGTAAGTGATAGCCCTGTTTTGCTTTGAGGAAGGCAACCAAATATTGTTGCTTTGAATGGGTCTGCATGAGCGGTCTATAAAAAAATGCAAAAACAAGCCAGAAGATAGAAAAAAAAAAATCTTTGAGCAAGCTCTGCATCCAAATCTTTATTTCTACAGGTACAGACTATGACAACCAATGAGAAATCTGTGTATAAGCAGTAGCTACATGCTTTCCCTACAGCAAGTGCCAGGAATGTGCTTCTCCCACATCAGACTAATAAAGGCCCTTGACCTATCAATTTCTAGGCATTTCCTTTAAGAGTTCATATTGTACCAGACTCCGGGCTGAGAACGAGAGGAAAGGGGGAGATACAGCTCCAGGTTTATTTGTCATTACTGAATGGCTTACTGGTTTTAACAGAGGGGAAAAGCTTTGTTTAAATTTCCACTGAAAGTAATTAATGGTTATTGACTGGCAAATGAAGAACAGGTGACACTCTGAATTAGAAGATAAATGATCTCATGTTCTAGCGTGATAATGGGTTAGTAATTGCTACAAAGCCTCAGCCTAGTGCGTCCCATCATGATGCTAGATCATGTCCAGAACACAAAGGCCTCTGTGTGAGAGGTATTCAGCCGTTCACCTCCCGATACAGCTGCAGAGTGATTTGCTCCATTTATTCTCTGATGGACTGCACAACTGAGGCAAAAGTTCACCCATTCTCACCTTCCTGTTCACATGCTGAACCACATGACCCATGACATGGCTGAACTGGGATAAAAACATCACCCAGCTTTGGCTCTTGGCTATCTTTTAACCATCACAAGGTCATATATTTTAGGAATTTTTCTGGTGCAGGAATGGAGAATTGTGGATTTTCCTATATTTCTTCATAAAGGCTTTTGTTAGATAGGCTGACAGCAAGTAAAGAAATAACTTGCGTTCAGTTCTGCTACCCTCTCCCCAACTTTTTGCTGGATGTGGTTCACAAAAAGTGGGCAGATGCTGCAAAGGAGGAGAAAGCTACTATGGAAACAATGCAGGCGTTGGCTGCCTTAGAACAAGACTGTTCCTTTAATGGCGAATGAAAAAAACATATTTTTCATATTTGAACTCTTTTTGGCTCTGGTCTAATGACTCACAAAGTCTAAAGGCAATACTATGTCATTTACATTTAAATACAGAAACCTAACCAGAAAGAGATATGTAGCAAGTCTAGCAAGCGGACACACTTTTATGATTATGTGGAGGGATATCTGTTCTGCATGCCTGAACTACAGCCTCTGCCAAAAATCTTTCCTCTTTCATCTTTCCCCTCTTCCCTTTTCTGTATATAAACCCCTGCCAAAGCACCATTTTCAAGCAACATATCTAAAACATGAACCAGTCTTCTCCCAGCCCAAATTTCTTTGCTTACACAGTGTTTGCACCTGGGGTAGTGAAGGGGGAAAACCCAAGCAGGACTAACACAAGCCCCATATAGGTGCATTCTGTGCATGCCACTGCTGTTATGGTTGTGATTCCTCTGCTTTTCTTGAGCATCTGGAGTACGTTGTAGGTGTGTTTCACTGTTAACTTTCATTCTAGCATCCCAGTGAGAAAACATTTATTAACTGGGCTGTCATCCATGGATAACAAAGACTCAGTAGTTGAGGTTATGTTTAACTCTCTCTATATTGATACTTCTCTTTTACTGTCTGCTCTAGCACTGTATATTGTTAAAATGGGCCCATAATCAGGTATCTGCCTATTTAAGAGAAAAAAAATTGAACTTTCTGAGCCTTTAAAGTAAAACCAATTATTTCTGCTCTAGAAATAAAAGATGATTTTTTCAAGAGAATGAGTAAAGCTTTTTCTTATGTCTTACCCGATGCAAGACCCAAACCAGATATGACTAAACAGGCATACAATGTAATAAATGGAATATGTTCTTGTTGGTAGTAATTACTATTGCCCTGCAATGCTATAGTGCATTCCTTTCCAAGCCCAATACTGTTAAAAAAAATATCTTTTGTAGTTGTGCCTTTTTCTAGGTATTATGCAGAGAGTTTCTGACTTCTTTGTATTTGCCTCACACACCAAAAAAAAAAAAAAATTCCATCAAGTAGTGTTTACTTTAGGAGGTGGAACAGATAGTTGTATCCTGACGCAGGGTGCGTTGTCCATGAGTTTCAGAGATGAAGCAGAGACTGGTGAATGTCTAGCTCTACTCACTTATCACTTGTGGAGGGCATGGGTTACCTCAAGGCTGTCAACAATTAGGGAGCAATTTCTGACTAAGTCAGAAAAACATTACCACCCAGAGAGACCCAAAAGTACATTATCACCATTTATAGAAATTCTGTCTTTACAGTATTCCATATTCTATTGTCTACAAGTGGGCAGAAGAATTCAGTGGGTTGGACATGATACTCTCTAGTGATCCCAAACCTAGCTATCCTGCTGGGGTCACAACTGAGAAGGAGAATTGAGCATTTTGGGCCAAAGCATGATGAGCCTCGTCAGGGATGTGGCAGCAAAGGAGGATCTTCTCTCCATATGGTGAGTACAAAGGCCTGGCATGACTGCTGTTCCTGCATGCATCATGAGGGACTGTTCCCTTTGCGCCACAAAAGACAGGGCTATTGTATCACCTCCCTCTCTGCATTGTCCCAGCTCAATTGCACTGGCATGGAAAGAAACTACTTGAGATCTTCTGTGCTGCGCGTGGGGAGATGTCATACCCATGTACTTCCTGCCTGCCTTCATGCGAAGCAGTTCCAGATGCCATCACCCAGCTCCTGCTGACACAACCCAGCTGACTGGCTGCGGTTTCTCAAGATGCAACAGAAATGACCACAATGGATGATTGTGCCTTAAAAAACTGAGACTGGGGACATCAACTCAGAGCTCTGAACCTAAACTGACTTCCAGCTTATCTATTTATTTACTTTTGGAGGGGCAGAGGAGGAAGAAGAGGTGCTACACTGGCTGACTCACACACATCTGATTGACATCTGCGACTGTTAAAAGAGTAGGTGTATACTGGGTGTACCCGGTAGGCATGAGAATGTGTTATATAAGGAGACTATATAAAAACACAGTGATACATACATAAAATACACAACAGAGAGGGAAAACCCTTCCTTACACATGTTCTGCATACAATAGGGGCATAGCACACGTGGCTGAAAAACACTGGCGAGCCTCAAACGCAGCAAAAAAGGTCTTATGATCAGAGTAAAGCATAAGCTGCCTCTGCCTGAAAGCCAACACAAAAGCGTTGGGCATGATCCCATGCTCCCTGCCACCACGGGAGTTCAGTCTAAGTAATGACTATTTCTTTAGTACTTGTTTCTGACGATGTTAAAAGGCAAGGCAAGCACAGCAGGAAGAGTCTTGCCAAAGAAAACCACAGAGATGCGCTGCCAGGCATGCTGATACTACCAAGAAGCCAATGACAGCAGGAATATGGGAGTGTGTGTAATCAATGTGCTCCTATGACTTTTTTCCTGAAATACAGCCCTTCTTGCTCAGATACTTAAAAAGTAAGGGTGCACACCTAATAAGCAGAAACCTTAGTATGCCATTAACAGCTTGTATTTAAATGGCAAACTGAAGTTCATGACTGAGGTCACTGTCTATCATTGCAACAAAAGTGGCGCTTTTCTTGAATTCAACCCTCTCTCAAAAAGTACAGCAAAAGAGGTATTGCCCAAGAAGTGCAGGACATATGCCTCTTCCTTTCCCCTGAAAAGTCATCATCCTGTTTGCTCAGGTCACCAAAAATCACAGCACTGGTGAAAGATCTGTTGCTCATGGAACTTCTATTCATGGAAAAACCCTTCTGAATACCATTTAAGTATCTATCAGATCTCATCAGTTTAAATACATTTTGATACGCTTCTTCCTTAGCAGTGTAATGCTGAACATAAGGACCGCAATGTCTGTGTACAAAGCTTTTCCTTTAGCGTTGTTCTTTCTACTCAAGCAGAGGAGACATTGAGTATTTATGACATGGCAGCTGCTTCCATTCAGACGAGCGACATTTGCAAACCATAGGCAAACCATACATCACCAACAAAAAAGGTATGAAATGAGAACAGATCCAAGATGAAAACGTTTTCAAGATGAAAACATTTTCCCCTGAGAGGAAAACCACATCAGTTGACAAAAAACAATGGAAAATTCACCTTAAGAATCCCAAGAAAGTAAACAAACAACAAAAATCACTTTTACCAATATACAGACTACAAGTATCCTCCGACACAGTTACAGAGATAATATATTGCAACTTAGTTTATACACTTTCTCACAGATTTTCAAAGTTATGGTTGATAATTTGCCACAGAAGCAATATGAAGTATGCTCGCTGACTTAGTCAAATCCTACAGTTTGACTATAGATGTGAACTTGTTCAGAGCTGAACCATGTTCAGATCCACAATTTCTTTCTTTCAAATTAAAAGAGTGTAGTTGATATATTTAAAGATAATAACCCAACAATTATAAAGTTACAAAGATAATAAAATACCTGTTAATCTTTGTGGAGCATCTTGAACGAAAACAATATCAATGTCTTCTGAAACAAAAGCCCCCACATCTGTAGGAATACTAGGAAATACTGTCTAACTTTTCTCTTGTAAGCAGATAGGCTGATTGTTTTACAGATCTCATGGAGGACTCGTGAAACTTTAGTAGGCAGTTTTATTAATAAAAACCACAAGAATTATAATCCAGATAAACCTTAAAGGTCAACCTTTCCTGTTAATGCAACACGATGTTTCTCACATGCACCTCAGTTGAACACAAAGTTCTCATTGTGTTATCAAAAACTAGATTCCTGGTGCTTCTTTTTTTTTTTTTTTTTTTCCTTGTGTCACCAAATGTCAAAATATTGTTCTTTCAATACATGCAAGTATTTACATACAGTTTTATAACTGATCTTTAGTTGCTAGCTGGAGGCAAAAAAGAAACAGTAAAGCTGCTTGTTAGGAAACCTCACCAACAATGAAAATTAATATAGTCCTTTTTTCTCTGCCAAAAAAATTTGAACAGATTTTTAGGTCCACAATGGTTTGTTTATTCTTCAAATGGTTAAATTGGAAGTGACATGTGTGACACAAAGTAATTTAAATGAAAAGATACAGAAAGGATGCATATATAGTCTGTTTCTTTCATTTTAATTTTGGAGGATATTGTCGCAATTGCTAACAAAGGGGTGCCTTAGATTCTGTTTAAGAAAAAAGGGAAAGAAATTCAAAGCTAAACAGAGAAAAAAAAATGAGAAAAATTGGAATTCCAGAAAGTACATGTGAGTTTTAACCATTCAGATTTGTACTACCTAGACAAGACTATAGAACAAATAAATGTTTCCCAGGCTCCACCTAGCAGACAATTCTGAAAGATATTTGACCCACTTCCCCCTCCCTTTTTTTCCCTTCCAGAATTAATTTTCCCTGCTATTTTTATATGAATGAAAGACAAAATACCTCTTCACAAAGAAGCAGACTCCCATTTGACAGGATTACTCACCGCTAAAGTAAAGGGTTGTACCCAGGTTGCGGTGAGGGCAGAGAAGTCTTAGGAACCTGTGCCAGGAAGGACTGGTTGGGGCCACGATCTAACCACAAGAAAACAGACTAGGCTTTCAAGTCAAGTACTGGCATGTTTACTGGAGCGAAACGAGCAGCCCCAAAATAATGATCACAATGTAGATATCGATCACAAAATGTTTACAGTGCAGCATTTGACTATAAAAAGATCCTGGTTCATGCTTCTGACACCTGTTTCCCTCCTATTTCTTTCCTGGATTGCTCAGACACTTAGAGCTAAGCGCAAGCTGATGCGCTCCTTTTCACAGGGGTCAGAGGAGCAGCATAATCCGTGGATTAACATCCTGTTGATCTCCACACAATCAAAAATGCTGTTAATTACACCATGATTCAGACCATTACTTTGTCTCTCCAAATCTTCCTTTTCTTTCCTCCCATTCGCGAGCATTGCCTCTCCACTTGCAAGCTTTCCCACTCAAGGTTTGTAGGTCTGCAGGGATCTGCCCAGTGCCTATCAGAAAAGGGTCCTAACTCAGGTTAAGCCACTAGTAGTACTATAAAGACGTGTTAAGAGCAGCAGAGAACTGCCAGAGTACAGGCAGACAGTCTTAGAGATAATATATCGGTACTTCCTAGTGTTTATATGTGTTGGAGGGTATAATTGGGAAGGAAGAAAAGCAAGCCTTTATGATAGTAAAAGCAACAAAGCAATAGCACTGAGATAAAATTTATGAACAGAGTTGTTTTTTTTTTTTTAAGAAATATGGGGAGATGGAATGAGTTAATAACACAAAATTAACCTGAATAATTCTCTTTCATAATTTACATTTCCCCCTTAATTTCCACAATTCCTATTTCAGGCTTTTAAACACTAAAGCATTTCCTCCTCAGACCATTACCAGTTTCCAAATACTATTAGACTCCTGAATAATAATCTGAAACAATTGACTTAAAATGTTAATTTACTCATCCTGAGGAAAACATTTACTACGCATTGGGTCCTTATAAAATTAGTTATCCGTTTCTGAAAAATCTGTGTAAATTAAGAGCACGTTACCTTTAACACATCATTGAAACTTCACCTTCTGATTTTATTGCAGTTTTCAGTCCACTTGAGTTGGAAGTAAAAAGATTTTCACCACTGAGTCATAATTACTTATGAGGCAGTGGTAAAAAAGCACACCAAGTACAGTTTTACTAACTGTAAAAAGCAAGAAGTCACCTGAAGATGTATTAAGATGCTAAAGTAATTTCATTTCTGGTTCCATGGAATTTTCTTTTCCTTTACCAGAACATTTCAGGTGACAACATTTTGGAATTTGATGCTAAATTCTCTCGGTTGAGTAGAGAGAGACGCAGGAGCACAACCTTGATGCCTCAGGGATATGGTAATGCAATACAGAGGGATTTATTTTCTTTTTTATTTTTACCTCATGTCACAAGTTCAATTTTAGGCCAACAGTACCCAAAACCGCCACCATGTGATGTAGCAGCTTATGCAAAGAGTCTGGCGGTTTTAACCCAAGCCCTATGACAGAGGAACCCGCCTCACAGATTTTCTGCGTTAGTGTTGCTCTTGCTTGCTCTGCCCAAGTTCTTCTACATTCAGGGTCGGGTACAAGCTCATGGTCTATGCCATCTCAAATCAGGGCATGGGAATTTCAGACAGAAAAAGTTGATGGTACCACAACCCCTGAAACCAAAGGACACATTTTATAAGTCTGGCTCTGCAGCGCAGATGTGGAAAGGCAACAGGAGTATATTCAAAAATACATTTGGAGGCCACTTCGCAATGACCTTCCCTTGGCTTGTTCTGGTCATTCTGATTCCACTGTCATTTGCAATTATTACTTCTGAACAGCGGTTAGTCACACCGAATCCTAAATCAGGAAAAGGGAAGGGTCTGCATTAAAACTGTAGATATGGCTGCTCTCCGTGGGCTAGTGTCAAACTGGAATAGAAAATTTTATTCAGTTTGTTCCCAGCAATAAATACAGTCCTGGCATCCTGGATAAATCCTTCACATAACAGCATGTGTTCTTTTATGCACCCTGGGAGCGATTCTATTTAAAGCCATGGAATTGTGGGTGTGAGACTGTAAGCACATCCACTTACCCAAAACAAAATTAAAACCTGTCTTATATTAGAGTCAGGAGAGCTGTTACGAAAAATGCAAACCATATGAAGTTTTAAGTATACTTACGTTTTTTATCTCTCTCTGTGTAGCATATACAATTGACTTTCACTGCCTGAGATGAAGTGCTGACAAGTGTTTTACCATATTATTACAGAATACCCCAGTAGCATTATCACACTTCAGCTCTTGCTTGCAATAAATCTCTGCTGTATGCACGTCAGAAGTCATTGCTCATATCGCATCTAGACAAAGTAAGGGCCCTCCCTCCCCAGTGGAACTGAACGAGACTCTACACACACAGATATTCTGCTATTAAGGCTGGAATAACCCCCACAGGCCAGACACCAGGAACAACGTTCCCACAAGCATTACTTGGCGAAGGCCAGGGGTCTGTTCTCAGGCAAATAACAGTGGCACAGGCATGAGTCATTGCAGAATGCAGTGGATTTATCACCACAATGACATTATCATCCCTTATATGCTGGTTTCCATATGCAAGTCTCTTTTTTTTTAATTTTATTTTTTTTTTTACACCTCAACTGCTGGAACATATTTCATGTGAATGCAAATTCTCTGCTCTGTATGTTTTTTTTTTTTTAATATCTATAGCATAAACCATATTCTAATTGCATGGATCCAGCTTTAGGTCCAGCCTGTTTACTGCTTTCAGTTTGGTCAAGGCAGAGAAGATCTCCAGTGTCCCAATCTCAGTGGTGACGATGACTGTCTTTGTGGCCCTGACTAAAGCATTTAATCTTACTTCCTAAATTTTGCTGTCTGTGAATCTTAAGTGATCATCTTGATGCAATTAGAGTGCTATAAGAAAGTTACGGTTAGCGTAGACTTTTCATGAGGAAGTACATTATTCCTCAGAGAATTAGATGCTTTTTCTGCATTTTTATAATGAAAAAAAGTTATTTTTCCCTCTAAAAGGTGGGAATTCAAAATTTCTTCCCTTATGCTGACTAGGCCTAGACTGAGTAAAAAAAGGAATTAAAGGAGCGAGGAAATGCGAGGATGTGAGACCACAAAAATGATTGTTAGATTACACATTCTGAAACTCAATGAAATAGGCATTTCTTGAGATACCACACATTTCCGTTGCGATGCAAGAGATAGGTGAGATAATTACTCAGGCAATCGAGATACTAATAAGGAAGCTACAGCGGTTTCTCGGCGTCTTTTTTCTCTCTCACTTAACCTTCAGCAAATTTATTTTTCCCCCCCTTTTGCACACTAATTGAGGGAAACTTGGAAAGAAACTCTTTGAATCTTTTCCCACAGAAGTGAGCTTCATTCCACAAATCATGCCTGATTCTGACTTCATGTGAGATTAATTTCATGAATTTCTACAGCCTGACTGTCAATGTAAGAAAGTGGGGCCTCTGGTCCATCCTAGTGTAGGTAGCTCTCTGATGCTGCAGTATTTTCTACATCAGACCCAAGAGGTGGTTGTAAACCCAGGTATGAAACAAACTGTTGCATTGAATGGTGAAACAATAACTAAACTTATTCTTAAACATCCTCACTTAGTATTCTTCCCCTTTTCAGCACAAATTAAAAAACCAAAGCATGAGACCATGTGGGAAGGAAAGGGAACAAAACCATCTAGCTGCACATCCCAGGAAAACATCTAAAGCCTGAGACCGCCGCAGTCAGACCTCCCTCGAATCCCTCTCTCTCTAGCTGCCACCTCTCCCCAGTCCCCACGCTGACCCCCTGAATCAAGCCAGATGGGACTGGTGGAGACATGTCAAGGAAGTGCTGAAAAGGTGACTTGGGTCTCTGGCAGCTAGTCTGGAGCTCGTTTCTATGCAAAATCTCTGGGGGCTGCTGCTTTGCAATTTCTCAGGAATGTTTAATTCTCCTCATCCCTTTGCTGAGTCTCTCTGGAGAGGTCACGGAGGCCTGTGACATCCCTGGAGGGCACTGCCTAACTAAATTAGCATGAGATAACTTTGGACTCTCTTCCAAACAAGAAAATACAAGGGAGAGAATTTCATTAAAAGCAGAAGACTAGGTGATCCAAGTTAATCCCAGCCCAGAGCTGCTGCAGAAATGTTCTCTGTTTATATTTTGACTTTACTCTCTGTTACAGAGTTCACTGACTATAATGGAAGCTGTGTTAAGTGCACAACTTGACCTCAGCTGACCAAACTTAGTTTCATAATAAAGACAAAAAGTGGGTTTGGCGGCTCTAAAAGGTTTGATTAGTTGCTCTTTTTGCCTCTTTGAGTGCGACTATGCAGGGCACTGAGTAAATGGTAAAAGATAAACACCGATGTACTTCACTCTATATGAGCTTTTAAATCAGGAAACACGAACTCTTTAATATGCAACAGTATTATAATTCATACATATATGTGTGTAGCCTTAGCATTCATCAGGAAAGTAAATATAACCAAGGCCCAAACTTGCATTGTCTTTATTTTTTTTAAGACTTGTGAACACAAAGCTTTGTTTAGGTTCCCTCAGTAGACGAAAGAAAAAAAAAAACTACCTCAGTAGGTAAAAAGAGTAAGGCAACTTAGTGAGAAGCAACACTGACATCTGCACACATTGCTGCAATAACATGTTTCCCATGCAACTGAAGGGAAGGGTAAGACACAAGAGTAGCTCAATGCACCCAGCAATATTCCACCTCATCTTCCAGCAATGAGAGAATCGTATCACTCCATCAAATACCTCCAAAACAAGGATTCGATTCACTGTATACAAACAGGGTAGGGAGCAAATTAGAAATTTTTCGCTTGGGCTGATTCTACAACAGGTAACTCCAGGGAAAGAGGAGATGAAATTTAAAATGTACCAAAAATCCCAAATTGCCTGAGCTCGGTCTATTGGAAAAACCGGGTTGGTGAGACCCAGGAATTCACACTTCAAAGTATTATTAAATGTATTGGTAGTAATAAACTGATAACACCTAACTTAGTAAAAACCATATTATTCCTACAAATCTGAGATTAGAAAGTGAAATCTTACTTTATTAAATGCTGTTCATAAGCCAGTCCTGCATGACAACATGTTTTGGATATATTGGGACAAATACCCCTCCTTCTGAGAAGACAAGAAGAAAAGGGAAAGGTACAAAAGTTCATGCAGTTCGCATTAAGGACAACCCAATGTGCGCTCTCTCTCTTCAGGAAGGAAATATTAGCATGGCCTCTTAGCTACACTCTGAGGGCAATGATTTGCTGGGAAACGACTTCAAGTCAACAGATCTAACATGCTAAACTAGGCTTCTTACTCCCGTCATAATTGCCTCCTTTTCACAGAAGGACTGCTGCTTTGCCATGGGTGCCACTGAGTTTGTACATCACAGTTAAAAACCAAAGCAAATTTTCCAGTTAAGCTTTTCTGGGTGGGACAACCAACTGTCTGCTTAGTAAGTGCTTTTTCTAGTCTTCTTCAGAAAGATGACAGGACACACCAAAGAAGAAAGTTATTCCAGCATGGCAGAGAGACTGGAGAAAATGCATGAAAATAACTCTTCCTTCTACTGTAAACACTCCGCCCCCCTCCCTAAAGCTCGTTTCATCACCAAAATCATACCTTGAAATCAGACATGTGGGCCAAATCCTGCCCCCTGCCAAAGTCAGTCTGATCTTTGCTACAGACTTCTGTGAGGATGGAATTTCATTCTGAGTGCAGGAGCTTGTCATGGCCAAAGGCGAAAAGAAAGGGTGTTTTCCACACAAGGCTCTGCTTTTCTACTTTTTGTGCCCCTTGGGAAACTGGTGCAATTAGATCCCTATTATTATATACTGGAAGGGCACATTTGGCATTGGATGGGAGTTTACGTATTTTAAAAAGTTTCTGTACTTAAAAAACAGAGGGAAATTTTAGGTATAAGCTACTTTCCTTCAAACACCAGACTTTATATATAAACAGTTCAGAGCTGCTATGGTCTGGTAAGTGAATAATTAGGCCAAAAAAAATACATCTGAAATATATGATAAGCTGGCAGAGAAAGATCGCTAAATAAGATTCTTCCACCTTTTTAATGCCAAAACAAGAGATAACAATTCACATTTGCTTCCAAAAAATAATCAAACGAACTTCAAATATTTAAATGAGAACCACAAGGAAGGAGACCTAAATTTATAGCTATCAGCTTTTCTCTTTATTGTAGGGCTTCCTGGAAAGGTGCAAATAAGAAAATTAATCCAAACAAACTAAAGGTGTGATCTCAAGAAATCTTCTTATAACTGCATTAAATGCATCCTTTGTCAGAATGAATGTCCTCCCTTTTATCTACCTAAATTCAGAACGCTTCAGTCCTGAATACAAGTCCACATTGGGGTTTAATGCAACGGAACTGATCTACTTTACAATTTCACCCAGGCTGATTTTCCTGGATCAGATCCACCAGTGCACTGCGCTGTGAGGAACAATTTGCATGATGAGTGATAGTCTCTTGGAGTTCTTACTATAAACACTGGATTTTCTTGATTTTATTTTGATCTAAAGACAGCTCAGCTTGTGCTCTGCTTCCTTAAAAACCTACTTTCTCCTCCAGGAGTTTTAACTGGATACATCAGTCTGCATTGCCCTAAATTATCAGTAATGGTATTTTGAAGGATTTACCAAATAATCTCTTTTGTTGCTTGAGAAAGCAACAAGTCAACAGCGAAGAAAACCCTTGCATTATCAAATACAGCATGCACAGATGGACACGTCTGCACACTATATACCCATCCTCATATACGATATGCACATCCTGATATGTCAAAAAGTCTGTAATATGCTTTCAGATGTTTCTGGGTAAAGGTACAGCAGAAACCTAAATAATTTTAATCATGTCTGAGCTTTTATGTGCCCTACCAGAACAGACCTAGATATAGTGAGGAAGTATTTTGTCTTTATGTCACAGGACAAGAAAGGAAGATGCCTTTTTCCCATTCCCCCAGCAATTCAATGCCTGGAGGAGCAACAGGAAAGAAATCACGGTGACCTCGCTGAACTTATGGAAGCAGCTGCCTGCTCAGCAGGAGGAGCATTGCTGATGGACTAGAATGCCTACTGCTGGAAGGAGCCTTTAAGCCAGTTCTCTGTGTGTGTGTGTCTCTCTTTTTTTTTTAAACATCCTCTACCTCTAAATTATACAAATGTAAAAGCAAGAGAGGACTTTCAGAAACCTCAGGAGTCAGCTTGTTATTAGACTGGATAAAGAAGTCGCCAAGTTAAAGTTTCCAGTTATCCATACAAAATCAAAATAATATAATTGCTATATTGAGCAAGCAAGGCATAACTTTGTTTAAGAGTATGATTTATGTATTATTTCAACCTTCTCTAACACTTTGTTTTTTGGCATATTAACATTCTTTCTCTCTGAATTTAAGCTTCTAAAAAATATTTAAAGTTCTAAAAAAAATTTAAACTTGGCAGATGTGAAGCGAACTTATGTTTCATCTGTAGAGAAAAATATCACACAAAAGGAAAAACCTAACTTTTCTAATTCTACTTTTAAAGGTACCTTTGAAAGTTTTCCAGGCAGTTATCACAATGGAGCTCAGCAACAACCTATTTCCTCCACCTTTGAGAAACTGGAGTTATTAAAAGAATACCAAACAAAATAAGCAGAGATAGTAAGAGAAATTCTTATTTTTAAAGATGAAATGTGTGAGCATGTCAGAAAAACGAAAACCCAGCTGATATCCTAACCCTGAATACATTAGTGCATTTAACATTAGGCATCACAGGGGTCTCGTACACATATACATAGGGGAAATACATACATGTACCAACAACACACGTGACATTGAATCATGACAGCTAGTCAATTAAGGTTTCTTTTTGTTTCCCCTGTTGTGAGGCCAATACAAATGTATCATCTTAAGACTCTGTTAGAGAGCTTTAATGGAAAGCACTTGTATTTGTAATGAGCTAAGAGCACACACAGAATGCTCTCCTGGCTCAGCTACATGAGGCAACTCACTAAGCCATAGTAACTTCTCCATGTAACTCACCCTTAGGTGCCCGTTCTTCTTGTGGGTTTGCTTTTTTTATTTTACTGTTGCTGTTTGCAGCCCAAAATCGAGGAGAGTCAAGCACAGGCCCTGGTTTTACAAATATTTCAAAACCCAAAACAAGGGCTCTGGCCAGAAGCTTCATCAAGCTCATACCTTTAAAGAAGAAATTCGGGCTCTGCAGTTAAATGAAAGAGGTGTTACAGGGCTCAAAGCAAAAGGCAGAAGAAGAGGGAGGGGGAGGAGAGGAGAACATTTTCTGGCATCTGACCCAGGTTTAAAACTGTGTTTCATTTTCTTAAACAAAACCAAAACAGCCCTCCAACTTTGGGAAATCCCTAGAAAAACAACAGAAAATGTTGGTTCAGAAGGCAATTATGGTCGCTAAAATGACACATCATTTATGAATGAAAGTACTTAGAAGAGAGTAAACTAATTGTTAAGGACAATAGCAAACATGCATTCGACCTAAATTTGCTGTTTCCTTGGCACTGCTATATTGGCAATTCAATTACTGAAGATTTGCACTACTGTAGCAAAAAGCAGAGCCAAGCCCGTTATTTCTATCAGTGACAAAGAAATACTTATATCTTAACTGTGCAGAAGTCTGAATAAAACTTAACAGAATGAATTACTTAATCAGAAAATGAAAATATAGACTGATCAGAAAATTCCCAATAGTAATAGAGGTACTAGCAACAATAATAACAACGATAATGATGTGGCCATATATTACAGGCACACAATATTCAGTTTCAAAAGGATGCCTCAATCTATCAGCTGTACATCAAGAATTTTATAGTTGTCCTGTTAAATGATACCTACAAAAGCACAGAGCTCGACTACTAAAGATGTGCTGAGCAAAACTGCTGCTGTTAATCAGTAAATTTAGAGACTAATGTGTTCTGTTTAACAGCATCCCAATAGTAGTGGTATGGCAATCAAACTAGTAGCCACTAAAAGTCAATCAGTTCACAATTCACACCTAAGACTCTACACTGTAACAAAAAGCTCATTCTTTAATATTTGGTAAAAGTAACGTGTTTGTTTATCATCAAGGTCAGATATAAGGCTTTCCATGTTGTCACTTTTGAGACTTCAATCTTGAAAGCAAGAGGATGAGCATTTCAAACTGTATTTATACCCAGTCACCTCTACTGTACAGTCCATCAAGTTCACAATGGAAAACTTTTCCACTTTTCCTACATATTTAGTGTAAAACAGGCATATCTCACTGATTTTCAGTCTAGTTTACTGATGAAACAAGGCTCATACACCCTACCTGCATGCAGTTGTGCATCCAATAACTCCTGCTCTCCTACTGGCTTCTTTCAGTCAAAAGGTGGTAAAGTGGCAGCAGTACCAAAAATATTAAATGACTGCAAGTCTTGCTGAAATAGGGGTTGTCAAGGGGAGAGATACCCTTTTGGATCACGGAGGGAATAGTCAAACTGGAATGCAACTCCTACTAGGTACCAGGCAACACACAGAGGAAGGAGCTATTACAAAAGACTCAGAATGCATGGAAAAACTTCACGTGAAGGTTGCAGCTCATTAGATACTAGAGATGCAATCATGTGTTATAAAACAAATGGTTTGCTTACAGAACCACATCTTCAAAAAACAAAGCTCAGTCTTGCCAGCTTTGGAGCAAGGTTTACTGTGCAGGAACAAGAGTCTTTGATTTTTTTTGTTTTGCTTTAAATGCTGTTGGCTTGCATAAAAACTAACATACAAAACCAGACAGGTTGAGGTTTGCTTGACACACCTGAGCAGCAGTTTGAAATTGTGTGCGAGTTTTCCTCCCAGTTGCTCCTGTCCTACGAAGGCAAGTGTATGGGATGCCAGCAGGGAAACCCTTTGCCCCTTCCAGTCAGTTGTATACTGCAGCATCACTGTCCCTAAGAGCAGATTAACCTGGTGGAGGCTGAGGGCCAGTACAGCAGCAAATTGCTTCCTGCCAGGAGCAAGGGTTAAACCAGAAAATATGCTGCTGTCTTACCATTGCAGTGCATGCTTAGGTCTGCTGACAGCATCTGCTTGCTGGCCCCTAATTCCAGGCAGGACCACACATGGATGGCATGGCCCCAAACACGACACTCAGTTCTCCATCTTCCCACGTGGAATGACATGTAAAAGTGAGTTTGATCAAGGAGACAAGAAAATGTAAACGACAAAATCTCTCCAGTTCAAACTGCTTTTTCATTTCCTAGCACCCTCCAATGAAACTGGTTCAGAGACATAACTTTCCTATACTCCCCATCTCAGCCCAGATGTCCAGAAAGCTCTCAGTGATGACCACACTGCAGGTTGTACCTGTGGCTCTGACTGTGGCAGCTCTGCTGGACAAAAGGAGCCCATAACATCCTTCAACCATGCGGGGAGAATAAATATCTGCCAAAGTCCCAAATAAGCTGTCAACAAGGCACTTGTCTCGGGATCAGCCCTGATCTCACCAGCAGGCATTGCTGCTCAGTTGGAACACAAATTCTTTGTACGTATGCCAAGATATTTCATCTCTTAATTGAAGTAAAAACATCCACGTATGTTGGTCTCCAAAGGAATCCACGCTTTCCTTGTGCAATCCCAACATACTCTTCTCTAAACACAGCTTCAGTCATGACTCAGACCTGAGAACGCCACTGAGGAAGAAGGATGCAGCACAGCACAAATGCTTGCTGGTCCAGCCAGATGACCGTGGGCTATTGGGTGGGCGGTTAGAGATGGAGAAACATCAGAGACTATATCGGTATTTGGGGTAACAGAAAGCTGCCAGATCTTTTATTTTCTATCACATTGTGGTATCTACCAAAATCCCTTTGAAATTTTTTGCAATTAGACACTATATAATATTTTACCATATATCAACAATGTGAACAGAAAGTATTTATAGCTGTTTGGAACAGTAAACCTGTATTAGTCCTATGGAAAGCATTAAACCATCATCTTTCCATAATAATTTCACAAGTAGGATCGTAAGGACTTTTCTTCAGATGCTGTCTGTGTGTATTCATTTTACAGTTCCACGCCATTAGAAGCATACAGATGTCCTTGCTTCTTGGTAAATACTATGTAAATTTGTTCCTATGATTACAGCACTTGCTAAATGAGCATAATAATTAGGAGGCAATCCTTACTTTATGAATTTTCCATAGTAGGTTTGATGCTCCAAGATAAATTTCCAGTTCATCAAAATAGCTGTGCATGTGCTTAATTTTAAACATAGTCTTACTCCACCACAATTAAGGAAAAGACTTAAGTATATGTTTGTTCCTTGAAGGGGTTTAAATCTGTTGACTTTAACTAGATTTATGTTCAGACTGAAGTTCTTCCCTGAACCAAGGCTTGTGAAGTACAGTGCTTTGAAAGAGGAAGTACTGAAGGAAAATTAAGAAAGCCTATTCTGATGATCATTTTATTATGAATACTTTATATTTTTACATACTCTGTATGTGCTAGCTATTGAAGACCTACAACATTATCTGTAAAGAAGATAGTAAATGTTTTTACTTTATTTTATGATATCCATATAAAATATCTCACACTTATATCAAGCCTCATAAAGAGCAATTCAAACTACAAAATGCAAACTCTTTTCCTTGTGAATTAGTCGTAGGAGAAGAGACAGGAAGGCCATTATAGACAAAATAACTGTGTGCTTCTTATGCAATTACTTGTGGTGTTTCAGGACAATGTCTTTATGGACACATGCATATATTTTAAATGGTTTGGTGGTAACTTTTCTAAGTATGCCCTGTATTAAATCTTAACAATTTTATTTTAAAAATACCTCCTAAGTAATGAACAGTGAAGCAACCTCCATAAAAGAACTAGATAATAATCATAATTTGAAATCAGACAGACAGGAAATTGCCACACCCTACATTAGCAAATGCATCCAGGTCCCATGGCAGTCTTTATAGCGAGTTTAGATTGTCTATGGGAAATGAAATCATGTGCCAAAGGCCAAGTAAACCCCAAATTAAAATTCACAGTAATGTCTCCCAGTTGCATTCATAATCCTGCTTATTACTTCTTACATCATTAGAAAGTGTTCTCCAGAATAAAACAACCCACTGCTGTGCTATGTATATCACTGATATGTTACAAGCTGTCCAAGTTGTGCTCCAAAGGCCAAATATCACCCACTCAGTTTTAAAAATTGTGCTCAGGGTCATCATTCATGTCTATGTGGTGGTCAGACTCTGGGATACTGCATGCCTTGGAATCATCTGCTGCAGATTTCCAGGTTTGTTTTATCACATGGCGTCTTATTCACTTTTAGATATTCTATTCTTTATGACAACGACAGCAACTACAAACTATGTGCTATTATGGAAATAAAGAGAGGCTCCTCAATTCCCAGAAACTTATCACTGGAATTACTTGTTGTAGTGTTTCTGGACAGTGTCTTCATGGACACATGCATATATTTTAACTGGTTTGGTGCTAACTTTTCATTTACATCAATTTGTAATACCTACCATCTCTCCAAAGTTCATACTCAGGGGTCTCAATTTCCCTTCCTTGTTATTTGCAAGAATGGGAATTAGAAACTTTGATGACCTGGTGAAATCACTCACTCAAGAAATTAAACTAAACAATAAAACTAAGCAGCCTAAATATTATTTAGCAGAAAAGTGGCACCTGCAATCAATTACTGAAAGAAGAACTCAGTACCAGAAAATATAGTGATCAAATTTTCAGATAGTGCAAAAGATGTTAGTGGAGAATGAAAATAGAGTAAGTTTATTTTCTTCTGGCTTCTAACTTCATTTAGATTTTGTAGTTGGCAGCATGTCAGGTCCAACAGGCTTCCGGCAGGAGATCATTATTTTAAAACATTAACTCCCATGTTAATGTTTGATTTTGCTAATGTTTAAATTGGGATATATTTCTGAGCAGCACAACAGAGGGGAAAAGGATCACACACAATGCTTTTTCTCCAGGAAAAGTAGCAAGACGTGGGTCACAGGAAAAAAAAAAAAAAAAGAAAAAGAAAAAAAATAGAGAGAGAGAGAGAGAAAGAGAAAAAAAATATTACCCAAATCTGATTTCTTCCTTTGTCAGAAACACTGCCTGTTTAAAATTAATTCCTGATATTACATTTAATCACACTTTTAAAACACACTAAAAACTTACCTACCTAAGCTAACATAATGTAACAGATGTAATAAAATTCACAGAGGTGACTGCTAAATCCAAGGTGCAGGGAAGAGGAAAATACCAGAAAAGACTTCAGTGGTAAAAGAAGCAATTTATTGGGCACAGAAACCTTTGCCAGATTGCTGCTATCCTGCTATTTGAGTGAGGACTCCTGTGGGGTGCTTTCTTTCCACAAGTTTCTTTTCCAGAAGCTTTCTGTCATCAGAGATGCAGAAAGGAAGAGACCTAAATCTCAGCCCCTAGCTATGGGAAGTCATCGGCAATCCCACCATACTTTTCATGAAAATAAGAGGTATCAGTGCCTGGTCAAGTAGTACCTGGGTTAAATAATTGGCAAGTTGGCATCAGGATTGCAAAGACAGACATGAATCACAAATAAAGGCAGATCTTACAAACAGAAATTCTTGCCTCTTGGGTTGCTCTCCAACTTAGTTCCCTGAAATAGGTGATGATTTCACATAAGTTCACTAATGCACTCTTCAAAACAAGAGAGTAAGTTTTTAAAGAACATTACCGATTTTAGTGACAACAAGGCGCCAAGGGACTTTGTGGTATCTAAGCTAAATCTGAGTTTGATACCTCGGGCATCAGAGTACACAGGATCCACTGTATGTAGTTCCCACCTGTGCCATCCACTCCCGGAGCACCACTTATCCCCATCCTCCTCGCAGTTCTGACGGCATCATATATATTTCATTCTCTATCAATAGCCTTGTGTAATACTACTGTCATGCCGTAAAATTCAGCTCACACATCATCTAGTTTCTACAATTTTTCATAACAGGAAATGTGATTTATACGTATCTTTACTTACATGCATCAATGTATTACACTATGTTGTTGCAATAGTAAAGCCTGGGTATCAAAACTTTTCCAAAAATTCAGAGTGGTTTTATAAAAGAAAGGATTTCTTGCCATGATTTTCCAGTGACACTCTGTGGGCTCTTTATTGTGAGTGCAATATTGGCATCCAGCTCCCAGCAATCATGAAATTTTGTCCTCTGCAAGGAGAACTTTGATCAGAATTTCATACTTCTTTTTACGTAAGAAGGCACCCTGCAGAGAGACACTAAATTTGGGTGCAAATGAGGCTTCATCCGAGTTTCAGAGGGCTGATGTTGCTGAAGCACACTTATGGGCAATATAACCAATAAAATATTTTACAAACCAGCAAATTAGAACAACTACTCAGATGACATGGATTATTCTCGTAAGTTTAGTCAGCATAATACAAAACACAAAGAACTCACGCTTCACTGAGAGGAAGAAGAGTAAATATTATAATTTTCTTAGCATCTGAAAGTAACAATGCAGATTTCTGGTCCAGTTGCACACTTGCAGAATGAAGTAACTGATAGTTCATTGAATATATCAGTGGGAATTTACAAAAAATGAAATTAAAAAAATAGAGAACAGATAAATACAGAATATTGTCCTTTTTGAGGACTTTAATTGCCAGACGTGTACAATTAACAAGCTGTCTCTGCTGTAAAATAATTGTTTTAGATAAATACGTTTTATTAACTAGTCAGTAGCTCAATTTTTACTTTGTTGTCTTGGGTCTAAATAATGGAAGTAGAAGCATAATTTAAAACAAGAAATATCTGTCAAGCAGGAAAGCTCAAGATACCTTTTATTAACATACCAGTGAGCTGCTTTACTGTGCTGCTGCTTCTTTTGAACTCGTAGATAATATCAGCTGAGGAACATTATACTGTTCTATGTACATTTCCCTCATCACCATAGTATCTGAAAAGCTTCCAGTAGTTCATTAAGCAACATGACTAACCTCCCTCATTTGCGGTTTCTCCATTCTCCCTCTCATCCTCTCCCCAAGGGAAGAGCTCTCTGCGAGTCTTTTGGTTCATTGTGTTGGTTTGTCTTCTTTTATTTAAATTTATTTTAAGTTTTATTATGTGCATGCTACTCTACATTTATAAGAAAAAGATAAATTGTTTTATCTCACTTAACTTCTGGCTTCGCTACGTGCATGTTATTGAGCATAACCCACATTCCATGCCCTACCTCTTTCTTTCAGTAAATGCTACTCCGCCACTTTTCCGTGCACCTAAAAGACATGCAGCAAGTTGATGCAAAGTACAAAAAAGACCAACTAAGTCAGAAAAAGAGAATGGAAGGGTGGGAGAAAGGTCTCATAAATTATGCAGGCCATGACTTTATAGCTGCTGAAAAGTCTTGTGCTTTGTAAGACGGACTGCAAAAATCGCTTTCTGTGCTATTAAAGCGGATAGTGAGCATATGAGAGTCTGCAGTAAGGGTGCAAAATTTGCCTACTGTGCATTAGACACATATATAGACAACATATATTTTTGTTGCTATTATGCAACTCTGCAAATGGAGATGGCTTTTCGCATATAAAAATGCAGATATGAAATACTCAAAAAACTAAGCCTGCCTCTTCCTCTCCATTACGGCAGCATATGCAGAACATAACTTCACTAGCTGAGCATATCCTTGTGCAAGAAAAGACTACATATTGGTAGCATATGTACTGTTTTGTTTTTTTTTTTTTAAAGTCCAGACTGAAAGACATTATGCTAGGTAAAGTGTTCAAATCAGAGATAGACTGCCCTAAGTACCTAAGTATTGCGGAATATTTTTTCAATTTTTACGCATTCACCATTTTGATACCAAAACCCTAAGGACAGTCTCGGTTCCCCTAGTCAACATTTCTGCTATCATCACTTCTCTCAATCCATGTTCATATGCAAGCCCAGCTGTAATAAGTAATCCAAAAATGCCCTCTATTTCTGCAGTGCTTCTCCCTGGTACATCTTGGAAAGGACCAAGAAAGAGCAACACCTGTTACTATTTTATTGATGGGGAAAGTGAAAAAAACCCAAAACCAAGAGGGTTCAAAGTCAGTCAATAGATCAAGGCTGAGGTCAGAGCGAAATTTCAGGGCTTATGCACTCCAATATGCCAGTCTGTTCCCAAAGCAACACAGTCACACAAAAGTCTTTAGTAACCCTGTAGAATCTGCTTTACAATGAAAGGAAAAATGACACTAATGTTTGCCGGTATATATACAAAATCAGCCTGGTTTATTTTTCTTCTGAAGACAAACTTCTGTGCAAGTTATCCGAGATCTAGCCCAGCATTACCTACTGTTTGATTTCTGTCATTGGGACTAGTTGCAGGTGAGTTGAGACCCATTCCTCTCAGACATGAGGAGACAGCTAGTAAATGACTGAATCTTCAGTTGCGTGTTGAGGATGCTTCTGGAAGACTACTACCCCAACACTTAAAAACCAGGAAAGCCAGAGTAGAGGCTAATATGCCTTAATATGAAAAAGACTAGGGACAGGGATAAGCTCTTTGGATGACGAGCACAAGCCTTACATCCGGCAAGACTCTGAACAGAAATCTCTGGGGTTTGCCTGCTGCCTTCAGACGGCATCGCATCCAGAAACGGCACACAGAGCTGGGCGTCAGCTGTCATTGCAAGGGTCTCGCTAAACGTTAAAATACTCCCGGCCTCAAGCAAATGTGATTGCTGGCGTAAAACCAGCCACTCAAGGGCCAGCTCAATTCCCCCTCAGCTTACCGCTGCCAGTGAGAGCAGACAGGCAGGAAAAGTAGGGGCCAATTTTTCCCCCCTCATGGTGGCTTTCTTGCTTGGGACTCAGCAAACTGCAGCACTGATGCCAGCAAGTGCCTCAAAAAACTCAAGCTTTCTCTTTCCCAAAAGCCAGCAACATCATTCTGACATGCAGAAACGGCACATTTCTAGGCAAGTTTCTTAATTGCTTAGGGATTTCTGGCTAAGCCTTCTGATAATTTGGCTTGCTTTTCACCTTTTCAGTTTTGCCTCTGAGAGACTCTCCTGGTCTTAATTTGTTTTGTCAAGTTGGTTTTTTTTCTTCAAACAAGTTTTCTTGGCCAAAATATTTTTTTTATGGTTTTAAGTTGCTGCCAATTACCTGAGAACTTTTACCTCAGTGTGGGTAAAATCTAAGATAGCTGCTTCTTAGCAGAGTTTGATATGCAGCAGGTATGAGGCAGACTTCCATAGTTGTCTTGGGTCCTTAGAAATATTTTCTATTTTTCTTTTTTTTTTTATTTTTTTTTATTTTTTTATAAACAATCATCATTGTTTTTCCCATGACACTTGTAACACCTCAGCCACTTACACCTTCTTTTGGTCTGGACACACTATAGAGGGAAGGCCTCTTATGCATGAATCAAAATTTTGCACTCAATGGAAAATAAAGCCACTGCATCCACTGAAGGTATCAGAAAAGGATGTTAAAAGATGACAAAGAAAGTAAAAGCTCAAATGATTGAGTGGGAAATGTGCTGCTATAAAGCAACACAATAATAGAAGCAAGAAATTGTTAATTGTTCTCATAAACAAGTAGCCTGACTAGTGGTTTTTTGTGTGTGTTTGTGGGTTTTTTCTTTTTTTTTTCTTTTTTTTTTTAAAAAAAAAAAAAAAGAGAAATAGCAAGTTAAATATTGTCCAGACATTTGCTGGCTTAAGCTTAAGGGCTTGTGTGCAGAGTATTCACACTGGGACTCTACTGTCTTCTCTCAATAACATTATTTCAACTATTGAGTCGTGCTGCCACTGGGAAAATATGAACATTTCAGCAAAGAAAAATAAATTGCATTTGTGTTCTCACTTCAACTCCCAGTTTCTCACTGGAGTGGTGCCAGGCCAGTGTTTCAAGGTGCTGACTATCTCCTTCTAGCAAAACAGAACAGATGGGAGAGGGAGCTAGGCTGGTACTCAGCAGTTAGATGCAAACATATTTAAGTCCCACATCAGAGCAAAGCTTTTTTCTCTCATTACCCTCTCTACTTTGAGTACCCTGGATTTCAGAATACATCCATCTAAACACATCATCTAGGAGGAAACCATGACACTTTTGGTCCATGCATTGCATCACATGCTGCTGCAGTTCGGGCACAGCCAGGTAAAATAAGGTTCTCTTCCCTCCTCTGCCAGCTGCAATCTCAGAAAAATCCCTCCAACACTCAGATGTAGTTTCCCTCCAACGTAATGGGAATAATCCCCTCTTCCTGGGATACAGTAGTAGACCAAGGCTCCATGATAACCTGATGCTAATACATCAAGGCCATGTAAACAAGGTGGGGTCTAGAATTGGTGCCTGTGTGCGTGCACTTCTTGTCAGTGGGCTCTGCCAGCTTTGATACAACAGGCACAACAAGCACATTTGTAAAAATAACCCTAGTGTGTATCCCAGCAAACTATTCACAGGAGCTAGTTAAATAAAACATGGCATTTGGTGGCTGTGAGCAGTGGAAGGAGGGAGGGTGTGAAACATGAGCCTAATCGGAATTGGGGAGCTGGGGTGAAGAGGGTTACAACTCACATTTGCAGAACACTTCTTGAATACCAAAAGCTTTCCCCTTTTTAAAACAAAAACTTCGTTCACTTCAGTTCATTCACCATGAATAATGAACTGGGGAATTAAAAGCTTTAAACCTGTTAAAGAAGTAATATTAACTTAGGTATAAATATAGCTGAAATAATCCAGACAGTTTTATGACCTTACACCCCCAAATGAAGGTGAAATGCAGAATTCTTTCCCCAGGAATAGTGGTAAACAGAGCTAACAGATGGAAGAGCTGAATGGAAATTTCAATAAAGTAGGCCACAAAGAAGCATTTGTAAGTGCAGAGGTGCTCACTTAAAAAAAAAAAGGGAGTTGGGGGGGAAAGAAGGCTAAAAAATGGAACTTTGTTTTATTTTGATAGAGTGCCAAAACAGTACTGCATTCCTTAAAGAGCAGAATAAAGGATCGAGTTAGACTGGCCTTCTCAACACCTCAGCAAAAGCCCCCATGGGTCTCATTTTGCTAGGATGACTATTTATATGACAGGTAAGGGAATAATTTTGTTGGATTCAGTTACACTAGGCCTCCATGACCTCTGGGTCAAAAGAGCAAACGCAAAAGTGACAATGTGGATAATTGCCTGTTTAGGATAATGGAATACTGATTGAGGGTCAATTATTATAACACCTGAAAGATAAATGAGCTGATGTGAAAGGTTCAGCAGAGATAGCAAACAAGGAGAACTGTCTGCATGCACCATGCCATGGCTAATAATGCAGAGTACAGACTGCTGCGTTTGATAGCAGGGAAGCATATTTCCTGAGCTGAACTACTAAAGCCAAGCAGTTTCCAAGCCCTCAAATATTTTAGTTTGTAAAACATGTCATAAAATAGAAATTCAGCTCAACTGCCCAAAGCTGCAGGATTAAAGTAATATTATTTAACATGCTACCCAATTAATTTCCATTAGAGCCCTTGTCTGTGCCTCATGTCCCAGACTCATTCTTTCTTCTGTCTCCTGAGTGAACTTTCTTCCATCGCTACACAAATAAAGAAAACCAGCTCTGACATTTGTGTTTCTAAATCCAAGCAAAAGGGAAACACCATTCTGGCTGCTACTGCAGAAGGGCACTGTGGTTCATAGGGTTTTTAAAGAACTGAATTTTGCCCATAAAAATCTTCCAAAACTCCTGTGCATGTCACTTTGCTCTGTATTGCTTCTAGGTAGTGTGATTCTTGAAATGTGCATTCCTCACCTTGTTTTTCTTCTTATTTCTTACGCCCCACAAAAGATGAAGATCCTTCTTTCCTCCTCTATACATCGTGATGGTATAGGGGTTGGGTTGAGAAAAGGCATTCAAGCACAAATCACCCCTCTTTAGACTTACAATCCAACGAGAGTTCAGTCACTATTTCCTCCACCTCATAAAAGTACATCAACACATGCAGTGCTTTGAGGGAGCAATATGCTTAGAAACCATCTTCCACAGAAGTGCTCTGGAATAAGCAGATGGCTAGTGTCCGGACACCTAGAAAGCCCACTTTGTGTGAAAAAAAATAAATAATTCCAGATCATTTTAAACGTCTGTCTTCTTGCAGCATCAGATGAATGAGTGATAAGAAACACATCTCCAGGAACAGCAGAGCTCTGATAAACTGCTCTCAACATGAATATTCGTGGTTCAAAAGTATGTCACAACAGAAAGCATTATTTAGAAGATACTCCACTCATGTGAGATGAAAAGATCTCAGGGAATCTTGTGCAATAAACTCACAACTAAATACGAGCCTCTCCCAGTGCTCTTCCACAGCTGCATGTGCAGAACTTGCCTGCTCTTTTCTCAGCAGCCTCTGTGAAAACGAGGATCTTGGAAAGAGTGAGCATTAGGCATATCTGGGTCTGTATGACACTGTCAACAGAACACATTAGAATACAACAGGCTACCAAGGAAATGAGAATACAAGACTATACCACTTTCAAGGGGACTTGATCACTGTGCAAGTACACTGCTAGAGGCTATTGCCCAGCCTGGCCACAACAATGTAGATCCTTACTGCCCTGTGCCTCTCTGCCAGACACCACTTTTCCATGAGCAGCCACATGAATGTTAATCTCCCAAATTTGTAATCTTGTATTTTAGCATAAATCTACCTCTGTAAAAAGTTTCAGCTACAATGACTATAAATGCAGTAGGAAAGTCATTTCTTCCCCCCAACTAGCTCGTCACACTTTTACGGTTCATTTGTACTCATCATGTAGTCTGGGAAAAGGCAAATGACCAGACCATGAGAGGAGCTTAGGGTTGGTTCTTATCTCTAATTTATTTGATGGAAACATCACTACCTCTTTGCAGTACCATCATGCACAGAAAGAACAGCTTTGATGCCAACCAGGAGTTTGAAATCCACAATAAAACTCCCATATCTCTATGATAAAGGATTAAAAATGATCAACTTAATAAGAGCCCAAATGGGAACAACAAGGATGGCAAGTAAGTCACATGACTTCGGGTAAGAAAACAAAACAAAAAAATCCCAGCCTCAGGCCAACGATCAAACAGTCTCACGGTGACTAATTTCTGACTAGAACCCTACTGCTTTGGTTTTCCTTTCCCTCAGATAAGATGAATCACTGAGTGCAGGCTGACAGAAAGAGAAGGCATCCTTTTCCTTTAGTTGCCAAACCCCTCCTGATTTTCCTGTATGACAAAAGTCCATCCAGCAGCAATGAGAAATTTGTAAAACTCAGTGAAGTCTTTGAGGCTTAAGAGATTATTGAGATCTCTTCCAGCATGGGGATAAATTAGTTCCCATTTCAAATATGATGTATTTTTCTTTTCCACTGTATTCAGCTTCTGCAGGGAACATACCTCTCAAATGTTCCACATTTCAGGAATGGCCCTCATTTCAGTCTCAAAGCTATTTATCTTCCTTGCAAATTTGTTACCTCTGTACTTTTGTTTTTGAAAGTTCTTCATAGCAGTAAAAACAAACCAAACCAAACCTTCCATCAGGTAAGTTTACAGAAAGAGATATACACTTAAAGGAATAAATCCCACAATGTTTTCAATTCCCATGCAAACATGTTTTCTGTCTCTTTGTCCCACATCTGGGTGCTGACACTCCGAGACATATACACAAAGGTTTCTAGCACAGACATCCAGTGCAAGTTTCACGGAGACCCAAAAGTTTCAGCTCAAGCCAGAGCACCCTCTTCCCTCTCATCTGGGTATGAAGGACCTGGATTGCTACTTGAGCTACCCTAACAGAGTAGCCCCAAGCAAAGTTTGTTCCTGAAACCAGCTGTGATGAGCTGTGCTAAGCTAAGCTATGCTAGATATTTCAAATTTGCATACGTTAAACACAGTCCTGAATTCTCATAAATTACAGGAACTGATTACTGTTGTAAAATAATGCAGAGCCTCTGGAAAGCACCATGCAGTTTCATTCTATAAAGGTCCCACAGGGGATTCTTGTTCTGAGGCTGCTTGTACAACATAATCAAGCCTTCAAGAGCAGCTCTGTGCACAACTACTGTCTAACAACCATCAGGTAAGATAGGGAAATAACAGTTACAATTATATATCTTGAAAGAAATGCTGTGGCTGAATGAGTAGAAAACTCGGTGTGAGGGCAAACGATTCAGTAGCATACCTCCAAAACCTGCAAACCAAATTTTCCTGCAACTGTGAGACAGACACCTTAGCCCCAAAAGAGACCAGCAGTGATTTCGCAAAAGATGAGAAAACTGGTGGGGTTCTGGCCATCCTACCGCCCAGCCTGTTCTAAAAATGCCACTGTTCTGGATATGCAGGAAGCTTGTAAAACCAGAGGCTTGGTTGGTCCTCTCAGGGACAAATGCAACACCTGGTTCCACTCTTTATTTTTTTTTTTTAATATTAGATTCTGACTCCTTACATCTTACTATTTGCATAAACTAAAAGGGATGTCTCTTATGCTGAGGGCCTCTGCAGTGTGGACCTGGGGTCACAGAAGCTGCCTCTGAGTGTCAGCATTTTGGCTGGTATTGATTCCTGGCTCAACAGTTCCTCTGCATGAAACAGATGTTGCAAAGGAGCCACTGGCTAGTATAATCCTGCTTGCACAGCACAGTCCTCATTAACCTGAGTAAGCTCTGACCTATGGGCTCTTTGCTTCTTCTCATGGAAATCTCACAAAGTCCAAATGACTAAAACTTTTAAATCATTCTATCAGAAAACTGAAAGTGTCTTTAAAGAGATTCAGTAGAGATTGTGCAGAAAAAAGCCCTGCAGAATAAGGGAAAGAAAATCTGGAGTGGCAGTGAACTAGAAATCTAGTGTATGGATGGGCAAAGAAGCAAATGAACCCTTTAAGTGTTTTAAATGAAGAAGAATATTTGCCATTAAATTAAGAATGAAAGAGGAATGTGATCTCTTGTATAGAAACATCAAACTCGAATGACTAACTCTGGAAGAAATCGATAGCAAACACATCTGCAGTAAGCTAGTTCTGTTCTACCTCAAACCAGAAGAACAGTCAATATAAGTAAGGCAGACCAAGTGCTGAAAAGCCAGCAGGAAGAAAGAGGAGACTCTGCATAATAGAAATAAATTCGTAATTTTATCCCATCTTCAGCTAACTTACATAGCTTGAAAGAAGGGAATAAAAATCAAACTGATCTTCATCAGGAAAGAAGTTGGTAAAGTCTACTCTGTAAGCTGGCAAAGTTCTGAAGATCATCCACAAGGACTTAACTCACTAGACATCAACTTAAAATAGCCTCATATTTGAGGTTTTGTTGAGTATGCTGCAGAAGACAATTGCTTAGTGTAGTTTCGGAGGAGACTTTTCAGAACGATGACAAGGTAAGAGGGGCTTTTTCCTTAAGTAGCAGCTGGGGAAAATTAATTCCCAAGAATTATTTTAATGCTGTTGGTTTTCATTGTAATACTAATTCTCATGATGTCAGGAGCTTATGGTTTTTTTGTTGTTGTTGTTTTTGTTTGGTTTTGTTTTGTTTTTAATTTTTTATTGCATCTTCTCATTTTGATTTCAGTAAAGGCAAACATTCTGGGGTGTTGAGATATCAAAAAAGACGCTACAGTAATTTGGATTGTAAGCACCTGAACTCAAAAGTAAACTTACTGGAAGGAACCAAGAACAAGGATTCTTACACAAAAACATGTTGTATTTATTAAAAATTGAAAAGGACTGAAGTCAAAGCAGTGTTCAGGTTGTTTATAGACAGGCTGCCAATACTCCGCACTTTCCCTCTTTTTCTTTGCGAGCAGTTCATTTGCTGCTGTTATACTAACTTACTAACATAACCATGATACAATGACAGAGAAAAGTTGCTAGCCTGACTCAAATGATTCTTAAAGACACTCGCATACCCTTTACCTGAAACAGAAAAGTCAACTGCCGGCTGCAGTCAACTATGAGAATTCTTAGTCAATACTACTATAAACAGCACACGCACCCTGACAGCTCTCCAAAGCCTTATCGTATGAAAGCCAGATATATGAATAAAGAGAGAGATCTGGAATAGCATCCCAATTTAGTTTCAGCACTGCAGCTTAATATTTGGTATCACCGCTGGCAACAGGCTGGTGTGACACAATAGGTTTCTCATTCTGATCCTTAAAATGATATACTCCACATTCATGTACCTCTCTAGCTTCTTCCCAGCCTGCCTCCCGTGACCTTTGCATGAATGAGGAGCCCAGAAGCTGGGATAGACAAGTGTAGTTGAGAACAGAGGGTTTCCCTTGCTGTGGTTTGGAGAAGTCAGGAGAATGAACTCAAACATGACGTGCTGCAAAAGGGAATACCTGAAAATGAACAAGTTTTCTGTTTATTTTGTGGAATCTTGTGGGTTTGGGGGCTACTGTGATGGGGAGAGGAAGAAGGAAGGAGCATGAATCATGACATTTCAGAGGAAGAATTAAAATTAACATCAATAGCTAAACTCCCTGATTAAATGGGAGGCTTGCAAGAAGAAACATTAATGAGCTGTTTAAGCAAGCCCTTGAGACTTTCAAGTTTTTAATATAGAGATTACAAAAGAAGTCATCTTTCCTGCTGTTCTTCATGAATTTAATATTCACAGAGCTTAAAAAATGGCGACCTACTCCTCCTTGGATATGCCACACAAATGCTGAGAACATATAGGACGGGGAAAAAAAATCATTAGCAGTGAAGGAGACAGCATCAGCAACAGAAGAATCTTCTGAAGATTTTATGTTTCCACTGCAAAAAGCTTAGGGCTGTTTTTGCCTTTTTCAAATCAGTATCTTTAAATGGTTTCTGAAATAAATAGGAGATTGTAACATATGAAATGTGACTAGTATGTAGGCTCTATTGAAAAATCTGAAATGAACAGGAAACTTGAAAACAGAAGGTACGGGTTCCCTAGCCATGTCGTGTACCATTTTAATGACCCAGGGACACCAAGGGGAAGGGACGTAAGCACCAGTGTAAAGTCTCTGTGTAGTATGAGTTAGTAATCTGCCATACCAGAAAATGGATGCCTAGTTTTCTCCTAAGGGGAAAAACATTTATTTTAACAATAGTCGTTTACTTCAACAGGTCTGTATCAATCCCTTTCCTTATTTACAGAGAAATAAACTGCTTGCTGTTTAGATAACATTCTCTTCAGGGCAGGCGTAGCTTATCGGAGCTGCCTGCTGCGAGCTCAGTCCAGGTTGCAAACAATACACTTTTACCAACTCTACTGCCTTGAAATCTGACAACATAAAGTAACGCACAAATTGCTTTCTGAGCCTTTCTTTGGCTTTCCTCAGCATAGCTGGGGCAGACTCGGCCCATTTGTATTGAAAAATGAGAGAGTGAGAGTGAGAGATTGAGACCGTCAACTGGCTTCTCCAGGGAAAATCCTGGCCATGGGCTGGGCATCCTGTCTAGGAATTTAACCAGACATGCTCTTCCAACAGGCTTTTAATCCATTCACTCAATGATGTGCACAGAGATAAAACCAGCCGAAGTTGGGAGCTAGAAACTAGTATTTTGTGCCACTCTGTACTCTCTCATCGCTTTCTATGCGCTCCCCTATAACTTGTCCTCTCTCACGGGCTTGACTCTATCACTGTAAGTTCAATGCACACTTAAGGCAGGTGAAACAGCTTCTCGTAGTTGCTCTGTATTTGCATGCACGTAAAAAAATAACAGCTGATGTGGTCACTCACTCACCTTAGAGGAGCTGCCCTCCCTGCCTGCCTACCTCTGGCAGGAACAACAGGCAACAGCGAGGCATCTGCCACCAGCCACTGGAAACATGTTATGGACAAACTCCACGGTAATGTTCACTCTGTGTGAACTGCCTGATGTGCCTGTCTTTTTTTCTCTTTTCATACTATGATCCAAATCAAGTTGGCAGCTTTAATGATCATTGTCCCTTCCATCTGGCCTACATACACTCAGATGTGAGGCATTGCTCTGGAGCAGGCTTGGAGAAGCCCACGTCTTTTCGTGGCTGACACCACTGCAAGATGTCTCAGGAAAAAAACCAACACCCTGGCTTGAAATCCTGTCAGGGCAATGAAGAAAGACTTGGCCAGTAGGCTCCTAGCTTTGCTGGCACCAAACCAAACAACACTTTCTGTCAGAGAAGTCTACCTATAAAGCCCCTGGAGGTCCTGCAGCAGGAGGCACTACTTCAAGGCAAGGTATAGCAAGCAAGGACAGCCACTCTATAGAATTCTCCTTCCTGCTTTGACAAACAGTCTGGTCTTTGCACCTCTTGTATAAGACTAATAAAATCTATAAAATATCAAAATTGCCATTACCAGGGGATACATCAATAATCCACGGATTTCTCTGTTGGCTGTGTAGTGGCTTGGTGTGCTGTGACCCACCGCCTTCAAAATTATAATCCCTTCACTGAACAAGACACAATTAAAAATAATATAATATTTCAAAAGACTAAGTGCTCCCATATGGAGATCAGTACTTTAAGTGTAATTTGCCAACTATAAATATGCTGGAATTGTTTTAATGAAATATCCTGTGCTATTATGTAAGCACAGTATTGTTTCCATTCCCACTTCTGTTCTACACCACTATTCCAGATGGTCTACTCACCATCTCAAGATATTCTTTAGGCAAAAAAAAATGTATATACACATGTGTACGCATTTAAATACATATGTATATTAACAAATATATATGTGCCTAAAAATCAACTTAATAAAATAAAACCTAACTTTAAATGTTTTTACATTTAATAGAGGTTCTCCGGGCATGTCTTAATCTTCTTTTAATGAACCTGCAATCACATAACTCAAACCCTTAAATTATCATGATCCTGAGTTGAAATAAAAACAAGAATAAAAGTTTACCAGAAGGTCAAAAACTGTCAAGTACAAGCAAGAGAAAATACAGAGATGCAGAAGCAGCAGAGAGGTCAAGTAATTTTGAAAAAAATTCAGGTACTGTACCTTCAAGTATATTGCAGCAGTAGGTGACTGGTTACTGCTGTTTTATTTAATAAGACTTCACATAAATTCCAGCTGCTAACCATGTGATAAGTCCATCTTAGAACAGAAGGGCTTCTATTCTCCTGCCACACTACGATCCTGACTTCCACCCACCTCGCTGGGAGTTACAGCTGTACCAAGGGCTGAATAGATCCCATGGACCATTTTCCTGCATTCACATTTGATTATAATGTGTGAGTTGTGTGAACGAACAATCTTCGGACTTAAGGAAAAAAACACCTAATTTTCTGTAACCCTATACGTGGGATGGCAATAATCCTGGGGCTTGACTGCACAGTAATTTTCTCAGTGTTTAAAGCAGTGATGGCACTTTTTTAAAACAATAAGCGTGGTAGGGGGTGGGGGGAAAAGACAATGCAGACAGGAAGAAGAAGAATGAGATGAAAATATTAGCACCTCCGACTTTTTCTCCTCTTGTTCCTGTCCCCATTCTCTTTCACCCCCCGACCCGTATTCCAGTTATCCTGCTTTTTACTATATAACTCTTGTATTTGTATTATGGGTCCAGTCCTTTGCAAAATGCTGAGGAATGCTGAATATTTCTATTTCCCAACAATTTTACCCAGAGAAAATACTTTTTTTTTTTCTTTTTTTTTCTGAGCAGTCTGTGCAGCTGTTCCAAAATTCCCACTGCAACCTCAGGTGGTGGTAGGCAGGTTCTGCTGTACAAACAAGTATTTCCCATTATGAGGAAGAGCAGAGGTGGGCTGGAAGATCCCCATAGAAAATTGTTGTCGAGCCCTAGCACTATGTGACTGATTGGTACATCAACTGAACAGAAATGCGGGAAAAATAAACAATGCAGATGCTGCTTGATTAGTGAAAATTTGCTTTTTTTTTTCCCCTGAAAAAAGGAACTTTTGTTGTTGACTCATCAGCTGTTCCCCCTCTTCAACGTGTCATTTTTCTACTCTTGGATAGTTGGAAATAAAACGTTAACAACTGGGGAAATACGGGGATACTTTCTCCCTGGTTTATAATGGAGGGTTTTGAAAATAAAAGTAATACCATAATCTTGGTGACGTTTTTCCCCCATAAAAATGTTATTGAAAAAACCAAAATTAAACCAAAAACCTATTCTACAAAACAGTTAGTTGTGAAAACATCATTTTAAAAAATGGAACATTTACTACTAGCAGATGTTTATTTCAGAACAAAATAAAAGTATAAAATAAATATTTCCTTTTTCTCTTAACAAGTATACAGGCAGAGCTGTGCATTAAAAGCAGTCTGCAGCGTTTTTTCATTTTAACATTTTTGATCTCTTTGCAATGTTCTTCTTAAAGGGAAAGAAATATTTCTCACACAGTGTATAAGCCTTTCTCTGGAGACCTACATCAAGTATCTATTGCATCTAATAACGTCCATTGTGCCAAATTGACTCTTTAAAAAACAAAACCTTTCAAATCACTACAGTGTGTTTAAAAGACGTGTAGCATTTTTTTTTTTTTTTTTTTTCAAAAAATTTGCTTTTTAGAATGCTGGACATAGCACATGTAACTCATCAAGAAAGAGCATGACAGCCTGGGAGGGTGGCGAGGACACCCCTGATCAGTGACCATAGAGTTCACAAAGAAATCCAAAGCTGGAGTCTCATTTGGAGCCTGCTAGATGAAGCACACCAAACATGCAGGTGTGAACTAAACTGGCAAAAACCACTAGTCCCAGCTATTTAAAGAAATAATAATAATTAAAAATAATAATTAAAAAAACCCTTTGGTGCTGTTCCAAATTCCTATTTCTCCTCTGCAAGCTGAGTTAAGCTACAGCTTCAGCCTTTTCCCTGTGGAGTTAGCACCCAGCAGCCCAGCTCCAGCTCAGCTGCAGCCTCAACTCAATGCTCTCAGCAACTCTGAGCACAAGGCACAGACACTTTTGCCAGGCACAATGCTCTTTTGGCATTTTTTTCCAGGGTCTTCACAGTAAGCAACTGCAGAGCAGGCTTGGTGTGGAAATATGCAGGGAAAGGGTGGGAAAACTGAAGGAGGCTTGCAGAAAGGGATACCACAGTAGCTTGGGATGATTATACAAACAGCTCTACATCTTTTGATGTTTCCTCTTTTCTAATAATAAGATGGTCATCTGCACGCTTTGCTTTCTGAGAAACACTGCTTCATTTCTCTCCCATAAAAATGGTCTGTTTCCTCTCAGTCAACAAATTAGAGGAAGAGACCTACAATAATTTACAGTATATTAGACAGTTATTACTGCGCAATGATATAAAATGGTGACTATACTAAGTGAGAACTTTGGTAAAATTCACATACTGGAAATGGAAGAGTAAATTCAGGTTTGGTACCATGGGTCAAACCATCCGGGGCAACATATAAATTCCAAATCCTAATCACCTTACTCATTCATGTAGTTTCATCATGATTACTCAAGCATTTACAGCATGCTCATGCCACAATAAATAAAGAAGATGAGAAATTACAAGGCTGACTTGTGTGAATGCAACAGGCACCATTTGGCCTCTCATGCCAAAGCATCATAGTGAGACCGTGGATATTGCTATTGCAACCTTTGCACGTACTGAGTCTTTCTTAGTACAGCTTAGGACAGAAAAATGAGGAGAGAGAACTTGTTAGCTCCTGCCTCCCACCCAAAACACGAGAGGCAGAGCTCTATTAAGTGGGATCTATTTCACAGACCTGATAAAATTCAAGAGTTCAACAGTGTCACAGCCTGGCATCTGCATTAAACCTTATTTTTTATTAGCTGGATGCATGTGTTACGTTTTAATGGATGCTAATGTAAATAGATGTGCTTATTATGACTTCAGTGCACTCACAACAGCTTAATAAAGCATTTTTATTGTCATCATTTATTGCCACATTCTTTTCGCACTTAGAGTGGTGAGAGTCCAAAATAGCCCCCTAGAAGTCACGGGTTTACCTAGGTGTAAATCTGTGGTCACTTTAGATGTTTATCGGCCTGAAAGGAGACTCTGGCTCACAGAATCTAAATATCACTTTGATTTAAGTGCTGCTGAGTTTAAGCAGACTGTAACCAGATCCTGAAGAATCACCCTAGCTCAGGACAAGAGGAGTAATAATTTTAAGTAGGGGAGAACTCTACTGCTTTATATAGCTTCTTAAAAAAAAAAAAAAAGAGAGAGAGAGAAAAAAGAAAAAAAAACTTTAAAATAAGATGTCTTGCTTTCTCTATGAAATAGCTATGAAAGAAAAATGATTTTCAGAAGGTTCTCAAACCATTTGGTGTCAGCTTGCAGCTCCTCGGTGCCTTTTACCTACTTTACCCTTGAGAAAGCACAGTCTGCCAAAGTCCCTTGTCTCCTCCTTGTTTTTCAGATTGACTATCCATGTCATTAATAGTTCCACACATAAAAACACTGAGAATTTTCATCCTAAGAAGGGTTTGCATATGAGACTACATAACGAAGGACATGGGGACCACACAAAGTATTGCTGAAATGTAATTGTGCCTTAAATGAGCGCAGCTGGGCTTAAGAGGGCAAAGTGACGTCAGAGAGTACATTACAGCCCTAAGAGAGAAATAAGGGGACCTCTCAGGGCCACGGGGAAGACCAGCAAGAACATAAAGCATGGGAGATCATACACATCTATGGCTGCAGGAACAAAACTGGCCCGAGATTTTCCAAAAGGTCAGATTGTGAGCACTCAAAAAATGTTATTTACACATGAGAGAGAGGAGCAGAGCGGAGCAGAGAGGAACACTCTAGGAACACAGTTCCCCTGAGCCAGAGCTGGTGTGCTGATCAAGAAGAATTCAGTAGCAGATCAGGTGCTATGAAAGATGCCACCTAAGTGAAAGCACAACCCACCTACCATGGTACATGCTTCTTCAACGACACAACCAACCAACAGCTGAGCACCAGAGACATGACAGGAGGTAATCTCAGAATGGGAAAGTCTTTAATAGTACATAGGGAGACAGATACTGGAAAAAGTTACCCCAGCGCAAACACGGGCATGGTTCCACGGCTCAGCAGTGGTACTGCAGTAGGACATGCATATAAAACCGCACAGAAAATGCTACATTGCATTTATCACAGAAAAAAAAAAAAAAAACAAACAACCAAAAACCACATGGAAGCACATACAAAAAAGGAGTTGAAATACTGTGGATATCTTTTGGTAAAACACTATATATCTGAGACTGGTGTTTTCCCCAAATGTTTTTTCCTTGTGTCAGCAAGCTCAGACAGGAGAACATGCTTTCGCTCCAACCAGTCAGAGGTGCTTCTTGCCTTTTTTCCACCCAAGCTTGCTTGACTTAATAGCTCTCCCTTACAAGACTTTACCATGACTCAAAGTTTATGAGGGAAGTTTTCTAAGGTAAAAGGGCAAGCAGGTGCCTGGTTTCCAGTGACTACCAACTTTGCTCCTACATGTGCTGCTGAATGTCTCCCCAAACTGGCTTTGTAAGTGCCTGCGAAAAGGAGGCTGAAGAACAGGCAATCCAGCTGGCACCTTCTGCAGCCAGTATGCCCACAGAGATGTGAGAAACTTCAGCAGTGAACTCCCAGACATCCTCTGGATTTCAGCTTCATTACAAATATGAATTTCAAGCCAAGTTTGCCAAAAGTTTTGCCAAGATGTGTGCATCTTTCTGCCGACCTAGCCCCAATTATGACTTCGGATAAAAGCCATAAGAAAAAGCTGTGCCTGTTGTTTCTTCCTGAAGCCAGGCAACCACTGGCAGTTTGGCACCAAACTCACAAGTCAAACACAAAATGCGAGACAGGAACAGTAAATGAAGGAATATTTCCTATCAACCTCTGCATGCCAGAGCTGCATATTGTTACATGCCTAGGAACACCAATTTGGAAGGCGGGGATAATAATGAAACACAAAAGAAAGACAGGAAGCTGGGGTGAGAATCTCCTGCTGTGCTAATTAATTCTTGATTCATTCTTCCGCTGTAGGCGTATAAGAAACTACTAGGGAATTGCAAAAATGTCTGTGCAAGCTGTGGGCCCAAATTCTGGTTTCTGTTAATCTGGCAGAAGCCTTTTAAGCTGACTATGGCAGAAATAAATTATTTAGAATGACGTAAACCTGTGAAATGCAAACATGCCTTACCCTTGACAGAAAAGAACATACTGATTTTTGACTATATTTTTAGGTTCAGAATATTGAATATGCTGTAATGTGAAATATTGGGGGAAAAAAACACACTCCAAACAACACCCTCATTTTACTGAGCTCAGATTAATTTTTCGCAGAAGTTAACACTGAAACCAGACTGAACCTAACTTTCTTTTCCACCTTTTTTCAAAGGTAACACAGGAATATTGGAAAATGGAGAGCTTAGCAAATCCTCAAATACTTCTTGCTCAGCAGTTTAGGAAGTTATAACCAGACCTTTTCCTTCTTGGTGGACTGCACATCCCACCAAAGAACTCATGTTGATCACAAGGCCTTATCATCCCATCTCAGTCAGTCATCTGTCAACAACGCTGAAGGTCACACCTCTCATCTGTCAGTAAGTGATGAGTTTGAGGATTTCTCCAAATGAATGATCTCCAGTCCCAAATGGAAGCAGCCTCAAAGAGCTGCTTTGAACAGGCTGTTTTGCTTGCATTCCCTTGCACCACCCCACCAGCTGCATCCCAATTTGGAAGCAGCTCTGAATTCAAGCCTTAGCTTTCCCATTGGCAGTATAACTTGGAGACAGCCCTAGACCTCAATGTATGTTGCATCTACACATGCAAATAGTCTCTTTAGTGGAATATATAAATGCCACTAGGTCACAGCACAATTAACAGATCCAAGGTGAAACATTTTGTATCAATTCCCCGTTCTCACACCTACACAGGCTTTTCGTGGCCATAGCTGCCGAAGGTCTGCCTCTTCAAGGAAATACTTTGTGCCTGAAACCTGTGCTGCCTCAGAGGCACATTCCACTTCCTCAAAGACCTAGCAAAAAGCCAGCTTAGTTTCGCCCACACAAAGCTACAATCACTCCCTAAGTCTTTGGAAATCCTGGCTTTGGCTTGGTTTTGTACTGAAGTTCTTGAGAAAGCTGCCGTCAAAGCAGAGACCCAGGCTGGAATCTGAAGAAACAAATCTGTTTCACTATTCTGTGTCCAGGCAAAGCCCTGAATACAACTGCTAGGTTTCATGGTACATAAGCACAGCTCTCACTCCATAGTACTGTTTTGCTCACAATATCAAGAGAAAGAATACAATTTTTTCCCCCAGATTTTGCAATAGTAATTTCTCAGAAATATACTTTAGAGTAGCACAATACAATGTATCTTTCCTGCAAAGAGTCAGTTCCGAGCTGAATCACTGGAAATGTTTTCCAAAATGCCTACTTTAAAAATACTTCCACTGGATGACTAGTGTTCAAACAATGTAAACAAAGATTATAAAAGGTATCTTCATGACATGGGGTATCCTTTAACACAGTCACGTGTTTTCAAGCCCAATTCAGGCTTCCTGAGATTACTTTAACAGCAAAAGCAGGTGGTTTGATGGTGGCTTATCTTCATATTTAAGAAAAAAAAGGCTAGATAAGGAGCCATGCAACACAGAAATCTCTTGCATTTTATAACTTCAGAAGCATACATGTATACTGAATCACATCTAGGTAAGATTGAGCTGCAGAAAAAAAATAGTATGTCTTTTTCACCTCCCATCTACCGTGTTGAAACCACTGAGATCAATCCTCCCCAAAACTCTGCAACCCATGGATATCACCAAAAAGAGCCTACTTTCCGGTACTTTTGTCCCCATGGTTCAGTAATAAGAATTCAATCAAACACTCTGGTTTTATCCCATGTCCGGGCAACTTTCCAGGACTTCTAAGCTCAACAGACAATGTTCAGTCCTATCTAGGTAGCATTCCTTTTTGCTACTTGCCTGTTTCCTCCCTGTTGACATTTGCACAAACTACAAAAGCAGTTGCACTGAGAGATTCCTTTACAAGGCTGCCGTGCTGTCTTTAAAAACATTGAAAAAGTTACCAAGAAATGGAGAAAGATTGACGATACTCTGGGAATCCAGAAGGCAGATACCAAAATTCGCACACTGCGTATAGATATACCTGTGTTTAACTAACTGATTCTTCATTTCAAATAATTTCTTCTAGTCAAGCACTACCAACACCTCCTCACCTGACCACGAAAATTACAGCAAAATATCGTTCTACCGAATTTTACCTCTTTGTTATCTGATTCTTCTGGGATTTAATTAGCCCTTGTGTGGATATAAAAAGGGATAGCATGCACATATATTGACAAAAGACAGAAAGAAGGAATGATCTCATTTTTAAAAGAGGAAATAACTTACGCAGCTCAAATGAAGACAACATGTAAAACTGATTCTGAATTTCTGCACACCTTTAGAATTCTGGACAGAACCAAAATCCACACAGAAACATAACACAGCTAAGGAATTTATTTCATCCTATGATTCACCTAGTGTTTCCTCTTCTACTCCCCCAGCTTTCTTACCAGCTTTCCATGTGCCCATTTCAATTTTTAAAACTCCTATTGTTCCAATAAAGAACTTTTTGTTTACAGAACACGTGCCCAAAACCTGCTTTTTTTATGGCATGAAAAAAACCCCACTAACTGAAAAAAGTACATTTTTCTACATCCATTTGCTTCTAAGATACTTCATAATCTTTGCAATGGTTCTCTTCTAATCCAAAACCCTTGGGGCATTTTAGAAGGTAAATGAGTGATTAGAGGCATTCCTACTGTAATTTATACGCTTTGTAAACCCTAATTGTTCTGAGTCAAAGATTTCATTTTTCCTAAAGTGCCAAGTTTAGCAGGCTTCAAGGCGCACAGCAAGATGTACCCGATTGGTCAGGTTTTAATAGATGCCTGCCCACCTCGATGTGTGTTTTGCTTCATATTTTAAAATACAGAGATTACAGTTGTTGAAGGAAAAATAAAAAGTCTATCAATCTTCTTGAATATCACCTTAAAAATGTTTTTCATCAAAATGAAAATTACAATTATAATTTAAGGGAATCTTGACCAGTTCTAATATGAAGTAATTACCTCAGGTCTTTTTAGATACTTCTAAAACTTGATATATCTTATAGCAAAGGTGAAAAAATATTAGTATTAGCTCCAATAATTTGCTATTGAATTGTAAAAACAATCAAAGGTACAAAACCAGTTGCACACCAAAAATGTTTGTTGCAGATTCACCGACTGCATGATAGCGTAGCATAATACATGGGTTTCAGTGGCACTAGCTTGCAATGACCCACAAGAGTGTATAGCTACAGATGAATAATATGGCTAATAAAAAATGCTAATAAAAAAATCTTCATCCTTTGTCATTAAGTACTATACATATTAATGCACAAATGACTAAGGGGAAAATGGCAGGTATGATAAAACCATGCAAGTCTGCAACACTAGGTGGTGGCTGTTTAGCGAGAACGAACTAGTTCGAAGGGAAGAAATATACATATAATTTATGTGCACAGCCACATAGTATGTATAGAGTGGTGTAATAGGCATATCTCAAACTAATATGCAGGAAATGCATACAATTTAGGTTTTTGCTTTAAGTACAATATACTTTTCTTTCTAACTACTGGGCAGCTGAAATCTTGTTTCCTCAGCCCAACGTAATTTCATGCTTAATTTACAGAAAGAGAATACCCAAGGACTGTTTGAAAGGGTAGAAAATATGGATAGTATAACATTAGTAGAGGGACCTGCTACCCTGTTATTTGGCAAGCAGAGAGGTCTGTGTAGTTTCTACCCTTCAGTGCATCAGAGTAAGATTCCAGCAAAAACACATGTTAGAGGGGAGAAGGGAGGGCTGGGTGTTCAGCTGAATGAACTTACTGTTACCTTTTTTTTTTTCCCCTAACATAAGTCTTCTTTTTCCTGATACTGTCTGAATTTGAAACATCTAATTTAATCCATTGAAGGGCCCCGTCTTCCTTTTATTTCCTGTCTGTACTGGAGCAGTCGCCTGTTTCAATTACGACTTTCTCCAGCTCCTACATTTTTCGTGCTCCAGCTGGCTCAAAGTGCACTTCCTTGGAAGGTAAAATGCACTAACTGTGCTGATCGGAGACTGATAGCTGAAAAACCACAATATTTAATAGCTGAGCTGATAAGAGGAGGGGTTAACAAAAACAAATACAAAAATAAACCCCACAACAAACCCAAACAAAAATCCAAGAAAATAAAACCAACACTCCCCAACACAATTTTCAGCCTAAAGAAAAGGATAGTATATAGCTGCATGTTCAATTAAGACCCCATTTAAAATATATATACATAGAATTGCAGACAGCTTACATAAATTCATACTTTTATAATAAATTTCATCCATTTCTATGCATGTGTGTTAAATGTTTCTTTCCTGCTTTTCAGTCAGTTAGTGCTGACTGGGGACTAACTCAGTGCAATTATTTCAAAGAACAGGATTGTGGGATTGATATGGCACTACTGCAAAACCCTTTCCAGCTAAAAATAAGATTGTTTTGTAGTCAAGACAACAAAGAAAAAAGAAAAAAAAAAAGAAAAGAAAAAGAAAAAAAACATCTCTGAGCTGTAAACACCAGTGAATGTATTTTTTCTCTGCTTTATGAAAACCACAAATCTTTTTTTTCCCCTTTCCTTCTTACTCACAGGGCAGTTTAATTACAGTTTAATCTCTTTCAGTAAGCACCCCTTGAGACCTTATTGTCCAAGTACTGTATTATCAAGGCTACAGCTACAATTTACTGCAGTAGGTGGGGGCTCCCTTTAGGAAAGCCGTAAGTTACCAAAGAAGTCAAAATAAAAAAATAATTTAAAAAAAAATAAAGAAAATGCAGTGCAGATACTTTATTACTAACTAACAGTGCAAAGCTTTACTGGACCCTAGAGGTACTAGTTCAATAATTAGAGAAACACTGCCGAGGCGATGGCCAACACTCCCCCTCTCTGAGGCTCTTGCATCAGCAAATGTGAATGAAAATTCGGTGTTAACAAAATTGTTCAGTTGTTGCAACAGCCTAGATACACCGAGGGGAAAGTGGGGGAGGAGGGAAAAAGTTAATGAAGAAAAGCAGGTTGTTAGGTGTGAAATGCAAAGCATGGATATTTTGCTTTATAGGGTAGTATTGAAAATAAGCAGGAATTAGTCATTTAAAAAAAAATATAAAAATCTACAGACTGTTGCCAGCTTTGTTTTCAAATCAATTTGAAAGTGTTTCCCTGAGATGGGAGTATGACTTTGGGTATAGAAAACCATATTTAATTCAAGCTAGCAATGTGCAGGACATTGTAGCAGCTACTTTCCCCTGCTGTTTATACTGGTACAAGCATTATGAAATAAAAGCAACTGAGAAGAGAACTGGTCCAGTATGAAATGACTCACGCTATTGAGGAGAGCACAGCTACCTGATCTTTCAGGTAGGGTTTAACTGTATGTTTGCGTAGGCAATCAAATTATATCCCAGGCACACATCATATAAACATAGTATAGTGAAAGCTAAGTGATGCATTACTAACATCCAGGAATGACATTTTTTTCAATTATTTTTTGTTAAAAACCCCAGCTCTACCGTTCCCTGTCTGCTCTCTCACAACTGCTGCACACGGCAGGAACTTGTTGCCAAGTGCACAGATATGATACGGTATGTAGACAGTGACCTAAAGGGAATATTTATTTCTGTGCAGCATAGTAGGTTATAGTTACAGCTATCAAGCTGTTTCAGTCACTGATTTATTCACCCAGAAGGACAGATACAATATTTTTCTAAATCTGTTTCCTATTAACTTTTCCTCCCCCCTGCCATGGCCACCCCCTTCAAGATTCCTAAAATGAATGAAGCCTCTTCTTTTCTCAGCCACAAACCAAGGTATACAGTATATAAAAAGTCCCTCATCCTTGAGGCGATGATCAAGGAACAGGATATCCTGGTTAATACCAATGCGGGAAGAAGGCTTGCTCATTCTCACAGACTTTTCAACCCGCTGGTGCCTTCTCTACCAGCCTAAGGCATGCTTTCCTTTTCTTCTCTGGGGAAAAGAAAGGAAAAGAGAGACGAGAAAAAAAGAAAGAGACGAAAACTGCAAAAAAGAAAGAGGCAGAGGTTATTTTAAAAGCTCAGTCTCCCATGGGATGAGGCAGCACGGCTCTGCAGACATGTGGTCCCTAACAGGCAACAGCATGTTGGGCAGCAGCAAGGAGCCACGCTGTGAATGCTACGTGTTTCCAAAGAGCCATGCTCCCTAAGCCTGGCCAACATCTGAGCAGAACTATGTTTTGAAGCAAATATTACTAAAAGTAATAATATCATCCATGAGAGCAGAAGATATTCCAAAATCTGATTGAAGAATGTGGAGAAGCTCCCAAGCTACCTGAAATTGCTGATGACAAAAAAATGGCCACAAAACCAGCCCACAGAAATAATGCTATTTCTCACAAACACAACTGGCCTCCCAAGAATGGCAAAGCAGCCTATGCAAAGAAAAGTCAGTAGTACTTACTTTTTACAGTAGTACTATCCATTTTACAGTGCAAAACCACATACCTCACTTGTTCAATATCCAGTATCTTGCTGTCTCCTGATTTCTGTTAAATTACTGTTGATTAAGATGAATGCTGAGGAGATAAGGTTTTTAATACCTGCTTTTATTTCCCAAAGCAAATGTTTATGTAAGTAGTGCAATACCTTGTTCTTTTAATTTGGTTTAAGACATTATGCAAATAGCGAGATCTAATCAAATGACAAACATGTTAGCCACATGAATAACCAAGCAGTCTTTGGTCTTATTCCTCTTTAACACACAGGATACAGGTGGGTCTTGATTACACTTGTTTTATATTGGTATAATCTCACTAACTGAAGGGGAAATAGTCCTGATTTATATCCATATAAGTCAGGAGGGCAACAAGAACCACAATCATTTAGGCATTTAAAAAAAAAAACAACAAAAACACAAACAGAAAAGCTTTTCCTGCTAGATACAAATCACTGTGAAAGAAAGAAAGCCCAACTTATTTACCTATACACACAACTATGAATTCATGCAATGAGACTATATTAATTCCCTATAGCATTACAAGATTTCCTTCTAGTGAGTCAAACAACTGTATTAGGAGAATTTGGCCAGGGAAAGAAAGGAATTAAGCCTCCACGTTCATTTCAGGAACGGCACTGAATCCATTCTCACTTATCACAGTCTGATTTTGCACTAGTAATTTTATTATTTTTTTTCCCCTCAATACTATTTTCCAAGATTAGTTTTATTCTAGTGTAAGCCACTAATATTTCAGCTATTTGCTTCATAGCCTGGACTTACTAAATACCATACCTCATAAAACTGCGATTTAAATCTTCCCAGAATAAAAGCATTTTATTTCTCGTGTTGTCCCCTTCTTCCCCACCCAAGGTTTCTACTATAAATGGCTGGTTACAGCCCAATCAAGAGCATAAAAGCAACTGAATAAATAAAACTATGAAGTAAGTGTAAAATATTAGTGTCCAGACATGCAAGATGTATGCAGGTACTATGAAACTTCCACAGCTGTATGGGCCTGGAGCTCATGTGGTGCCACAGGTTTAACAGGACCCGCTACCAATAAGAGTTTTATTTGCTTAATAAATTATATTCAAAAGCACAATAGTCCGGGCTCTTAGCTGTAAAATTGCCAAATATTGTCAATGACTGCTCTCTGGTTATAAATAGTAAAATAATGTACAACTCATTAGATTTTTTGATTCCCTATGCAATTCTTTCTAACCATTACTCAGAAACATAAAAAGTGACTCTACATGACATTTTATGGAGGTTATAAATTGCTATGAGGAGATGACATGGGATAAATTTGTAGGCAGGGTGAAAGAGACCCAGTCAAGCCAAATGTGTAAATTAAGAGTTTGGGCAAAGCGTGGGACTACATGAAACAATACTGAAATCATAAAGATAGACGGATAAGGATTAACTACAGCTAAAAGAGGTTTACACTGATGGAAAAAAACACTAATAGGCCTCTCTACTGAAGGCAGATAAGTTAAATGTTGTGGGTAGTATATAAAAAAAAATATCTTAAAATCAAATAAATTTCAAGTAACTTTAATGTCCAAAATAAGATTAATTAAACTTGGAGAACCATTCTACAATAGCTGTCTCATTTAGATGAGCCAAAGTTGCAGGATTTTCTATTTACTTTTCAAGATGAGTTTTGGCAGCTCTACAATAATTTTACTGGACCATAGGGAAGATAAATGCTTCACTGGACAATGTTCCCAGAAAATTAAACAAGTTCCTTATTTCTTTTTATATAAAGAAATTATTTTTTTTTAAAGACACACATAATAAAGCTTTGGTATTATGCATTTACACACTTGATCAGCATATGAAAAACTACTTTGAAACTGCCCAACACGGGCTTGCAGGACTCATCACAGTATTTCCCTTCTTTTGCATTAGGAAATTAGGCAGAGAAGCTTTTTCTTCAGCACACCTCTCAGTCTCCTTCAGTGACACTAACATTCAGAGGATACTGCAGAGCAGTTCTTGCAATCTTGTGAAATTCTGTGTGAAATTCATAGGCTAGAATTGCCTCAGCTCCCAGGATGAAACGCTGAGTCCGTGATCATTCTCTCACACCTTAATGGAGGTCTGCATCAGCAGGGCCATACCCATGAGATTCAACAGCGGTAGGATTTCACCTCAACAGGAGAAGCATTCAAGTTACTGGCAGTGTCAAACTCTGAGGCTGGTGTATTTGGTTCTCACTGAACATTAAATTGACTTAATAAAATTGCAAAGCTTCCCAGAGCAGCAACTATATTGTCTGCCATGCTTCTCATAGAGACTTTCAAAAGAGGGGCTTTCCTGCTCCATCTATACAGAATTAAAGCCCTCTTCAGTTCAGCTGAAGTTGGTATCTCCTGTCCAAATGACTCCATATCCCTAGTGTTATGCAATAAATGTGCACCTAAGCATTGTGATACACATTTCACTGCTGGGACAGTATCTAATAAACATCTCTCCACTCAGAAACGTGCCATTCCTTTTGGACAAAAGCCACTGTAGAAAACAGAAAGATATTTTGGCAATCTCATTCACTAAAAAAAAGCCTTCATCAACTAACATAATTACATCTCTAGCAGTATTAAGAATAAAGCAAGATAAAGTTTTTAACGGAGAAACTACAGGTTTTATGGAGCCAAATTATAGAAGCTGGAAGCGCCCTACCCGTAGTATTTTCACACATACAAGCCTTTTTTCAGGTCTTGGTCTACTTCAGTTAGTGCAATGCATGGTACTACCTCCTCCATACAAACTATGCCTCATCTGCAAGGCTTTTAAGCAAATTCACTCTCTCATGCACTCTCCTCCACTCTTAAATAGGGGGGAAACACCCCACAACACTGAACATTTCCTGCTAATAAATTAACATGGTGCAGAAAAAGCACTTCCAGTGCAATCGCAGCAGCAGGGTACTCCAGTGGCAGAATATAAGGCTGAATGTCAGGAGACATTTTCCCACGTGTAGCCCTGCCAAGATTTGACCTTTGGTATCTTTCTAACCATTCCCTCTTTCATCCGTTATCAGTCCTGTCTGTAAGAGATTGACAATCCTTTGGGCAGAGTCTACTCTCTTCCTACATATTTGCGTAGTGCCTAACACAAAGGAATCCCAATCTGCTTTTAGCACTGTGCAAACACACAACTGAAAATGCAGCTCCTTCCTCTGGGACCTTGCAATTTCAGGCAAAAGGCAACAGAGATACCCATCAAACAGATGAAAACCACAAGTTAACATGGAGCTCCGCAAAACCTGTCTGAAAAGCAGAAGCTGGTTTGCTTTGCAAAATATGGCTTTTACCTAATTCTGAAGCCCCCCATTAAAATTCTCTGAACTCTCCAGCAGTGATCATTTTTCTATGCTCTTTAAGAGAAAATAAACCAATTTTGTGGTAGAATAAACAGGATCCCTTCTTGGGAGACTTTTCTTGCTTATAAATTTGCATAGTGGAACTCCAAAATTGAAAATGGGATACGGTGGCTCTTCTTCCATTTGAGCAGTTTAGCTCCAGCATTAACTTGTACTTCCCTGGTGGTTGTTTTCATTTGTTGTCCCTTAGATCTAATGTTCTGAGAGCAGACTATCCTTCTATTGTACACATACTGTGTCCATAGACCAGAGATCCTGGACCAGGAGATCAGTCCCAAGGAACTACCTCAACATAAGAAGGAAAAGGCAACAGTTTGCAAACAAATTCAGTGAAATATCAACCACTGCTCTCATCCATATTTATGTGATAGGGGAACGATTTGAAAGAAGACACGTAAGCATTTGAATTCCCTGTGAGCTACAATGGTTATCTAAAAAAGTTTAGAAAATTCAAGTTATCTGACAAAGGAGCTCATGGGGAACATATGATAGATTTAGCCTAAGAAAAAAAAAAAAAACAAAACCCAAAACCAACCTGGAAAAATATCTGATGTAAGCTGGGACATTTCCTATGCTTACACACATGCCACGAATCCCAGCTGAGTCACAGGCCGCAGTAAGGGCATTTCCAAGGGAAGAATTTTGCAACATCCTATCAGCTAACATTTTTTTTCATGGCCGAATAAGTTGGGTCCTGTCACTCTAAGACCTCAAAAAATCGGGACCTTGTAGAGTTTGCTAACTGTCTTCTCCCTCATTCATGAAAATTTTAATCTGCTGTGCGAGTAAATAGCTATAAATATAATTTTTACCCTGTTTCTTTTTCATATTCCTGGCTCCTGGCCACCTGGATTTGAATAAATCCATCACCGGAAGATTCCACATGTTTGCTATTTGAGCAAACATCTGTTAGTTAAGCTGTTGTTCCCTTGGGAGCATGGCCTGGCTGCTCCACCAGTCAGTTTGGTGTCTTGGTTCCCCTTGTATGCAAATGCACATTGCTTTTATTAGCTCATTCCTATTCTCTCCAGCCATGGCAGAATCCACAGTGCGCTCTGACGTAAGCTCAAATGCTTGGTGCCCTTTTATTCCTCTGCTTAGTACGGTCCTAATATTCTTCTGGAGGGTTGCTAGCTTGCTGATTGTCCTACTAAGCACTTCACTGACAATTATTTCTTCATTAAGTATATTCTGAAGGATTTATTTTTATTTTTTTTTAATGCCAGAGAATGGCCTAGATCAGAAGTCTTTCTGTCAACACAGTCACTTCTATTTATTTATTTTTCTAAATTATGTGGACCTAAATACGTACCATCCTTGGTCTACTTTCATGAATGCTCCTAAGATCTTTCTCCCTTCTTCTTTTTCTCCACCTTCTTTCTTTGTTTCACTGGAGGTTTTCCCCCCTTACTACCTTTCTGCTCCTTCCTTCACCTTCCTCACTAACCATCTCTCACCATCTAAAATAATTGGTAATAAAAAAGTAAGAGTTGATTACAAAACAGTTGTATAACAAATAATAAGTGAAGCACACACATGTATATATACACACATATAGAATGTTTTTCTGAGCTATAGCTTCAGGCAGTTTGCAGACTCAGGAAGACAGTGTGGAATTGGTTATACACTGTGCTTTCATGAGTCATATCACCAGTCTAGACACCATCACTGTAAACTTTCCTCTGAGGATTCAGCTGCCTATGAATGAAGTTAGTCTCTGTGTACAGGGCAATAGCAGGCAGATAGCACAGAGATTTGTACTTTTCTGGCAAAAAAGGTAGGGTCTAGTGAGAAGAAAACGCTAATTTTATTCTTCAGACTGATTCAATCCTCTCTTTCATTGAATAATTTATACTTACTGTCAACATGCAGTTTTTTCCCTTACTCGTTCTCTCTTTCACATATGCTTTTCCACTTGAGAAAGTCCTTGAGCAGAGGATTATGACCAAGTTTCTATGGATGAAATACCTAGAACACCCCGTTTTAGACAATGAATCCACTATCTCCAATTATCCAGAATGATTTTCAGGCTTAGAAACACTTTGGAATATGTGCACATTAGATGTGATTTGGAGGTACTGAGACTGTCCTAAGTTAAAAGACATTCTAAAAATGTGATTTTTTTTTCTTTTAACCAGACAACACTAGTTATTGCACTTTCAAGGCAAAAAACGATTAGCTCTTCTCAGAACTGTTTCTATTTTTATTTTTAAAAGCAGCGATAGTCCCCTTCTGATGACATCTGGAAGGGTGGAGTCCTCACAACAGGAGCCCCGAGGCGGGGGGGCGCAGATTGGCCTGCGCAGAAGCAGTTGCAAGATAAAAGCCAGAAGTACTGAATGAAGAATTTGCTCCATCAATCAGTTTACCAAAACAAACTCTTACTTGAGCTTGAGGAGGCCAAGAGCAGGATTTTATCTCTGTCAATGAACTATTTTTCTGTCTGCAGATTTTTTTGTAGCAGAGGAAAATGTGAAGGAAAGCAAACAAATTAAGTTCAGTTTGCCTTTTATTTTTCCTTCTACTCTCAAAAATTTAGCTTCTGGGTTTCTCAGGAGGGAGAAACAAACCAGGGGAAAGAAAACAGCATTAGCTCTAGATTCACATTTCCTCTAGTTATCAGAAGACATCTGATAGTAGCCTAGAAAAGAGAGCTCATGCATCTGTGTGAAGACTGAGGCAAGTGTCTCCGAGACACGTGTCCCCCGTTGAGAAGGACGCTTCCCTGCATAATTCCTCAGATTCGTGGCCTAATCTGCTGTTCAGCAGAGAGGGAGCTGTATCTAACTTCGGCTAATGTCTTCTCGTCACAGTTTTCTTTTAAGGAGCCAACAGCTTTGGCTTTCTAGAGGTGCCCCACATTTCCTTTCTTCATGTTATGTCGATTTTTGGCAAAAGCTCTTATGACGGAGCAGAAGTCAGTGCATTAACCAGACAATTAACTGAATTCCAGGCAAAAAAAATATGAAATCAGAAGTCCTCACCGGCTTGCAAAATGCATTGCTGGTGAGTTGTCCATAAAGCACCTGGGCTAAACTGCAACGAGCACTTACTGCCAGCTGGCCTTGTCATCACTTTCCCTCTGAGGGCCACGGGCTGTGCAGCCGAAGAAGCAGACAGATGATAAATTGCAAAAAGAATTACAAGACCTGTTGTCCCAGCAATTGATTTTTTTTTCAGACCAAATAAACGGACATTTTTCTCTTTCAAGGAAGCAAAGCAGCACATCTGCTTCAACCTAAGAGCAAGAATAACTGGGGAAATCTCATACCCTCACCACACATAGATGGTGTGAAGGGAAGGGGGGTGCACCCATCAATCAAACGCAGCTGTCTCTGCTGAGGGGAAGAAGCTCTGATGGCTGAACTCAAGTAGTTCAGGACTCAAGGAGTCCTTTTCTAAATTTGTACTGGGTCTTATACTATTTTAAATAAGACCACCACAGCCACAGGAGTTGAGCAGCTTTAAACCTGTTTGGCAACATCCTCCTCCCTCCACACATTTAAGGCCAGACCCAGCAAATCATTTCTGCTTGTCCTTCTCTTTAAAGGTCTTGTATAGATCCTTTGAACTCAGTAGACTATTCCCATGCTTAAATGCTTTGCCAAACACCAGCTGAGCACCGATATGATCCTCCAAGGGCTGCACGGGTGCAAGCATATCTTGCACGCTGGGATTACAGTAGATGAACTCTGGGTCATCCCTACGTACATGAGAAGTCCTAAGGAAGTCAGAAGATGAGCACCTAAATATAAGGGCTACAGTTATACAAGCTTAATTGGTCACTACTCACACTACACCTTACACTGCTGTCAAACTGCTATTTTTTTGCCCAAACTTCTTTATCCAAAAATTCTTTGGCAGAAAAGCTCGCAGGATGGAAAGAGACACAGAAGCAGCAGAGCCAAACTCCTAGAATCCAAATTCCTAAAAGGTGCGTTATGGAATGAAATCTTAGAATAACAAATGAGCAGGGCTGCTTTGGAGATACTTCCCCACAGCTTGAAACGGAGATGTGGGAATGTCTATGGTTGTACTCAAGCTGTTTGCATGTACATTTAGTAGAACTCTAATATTCATCACTTGGCAGAAATTGGGCTGATATTAAAGCAAATGTTTCAAGAGGAGATTTATGCCCAAATCTGCTTCTACTTAAATTGTTTCTAAAATATGAGTTCATTCACCACGCGCCTAAAGCAAGGACCAAAATGAAACAGCTGGTGTACGGACCAGAGGAAAGAAGCACATGCTTGATGAGAACTGCTGTATCAGCACTCTTTTTTTTTTTATTTTCTCTCTTTACACATGACTCTGCACTAGTGAGACCTCTGCCACAGACATGATCCCAATGGTGTAAATTCAGGTTGATTCTGCTCCTCTGATTTCATGAGAAGGTGAGACAGGAAGCCAGAGAACACCATCAGCCCCTCCTGTCACTGGAGCGCAGTGAAGAATTCAGGCCAGAAAGATTCATACCCATTGCAAAATGACAAGACTTGCTCATGTTTCCAACTGTAATTGATGCGAATGATTTCATCCCCAACATGTCTTGTTCACTCAAAACGAACAGAAATCACCTCATAACTCCCTTGTGGTAGTGAGACTTACAAAAGAGACATAAAATGCGCATACAGTGCCAGGTTCTTATTCATTTAGGCAGGACTTAAACCCAGCAAATGGTCCCAGTAACTCCATGGTGCTGGTCACAGCGCAAGGCATGTCACGGGACAGGGAACTTGTCTCACTTCTTGCCTTAAATTATCTTATATTGACATTGACTGATTATGCACAGCACACCTCCTTCTCCCTGTGCACGTCACCCCTGGTAAATCACTGGCCGATTCATCAGATGTGCATGCCTTTCTACTATCTTTAATAATTATTCTCCTCAAAACATCTACCACCAACAAAGTTTTTCCAGGTTACAAGTTAACCACCTGCTGAGTGACCAAAATGCTGGCCCAAAACTTCAAACACATTCCATTACTTTCATATGTGAGTAATTTTATGCTTAGGAATAATGTCACATGAGTCATAATATCCTTTGAATTCACTGTCTGAAGGATCAGAGCCCAGAAGTATCCTCAGTTCAACAGTTGCCATGCTTTCCTCTCAAAGAAAAAAAAAAGAAAGGAATGCACTGCTGTTTGCCTCTTTCAGGAGGGAAGATGGCTAGAAATACTGGCGGGTTTATATTCGATGTCTAAGTCATAACTAGAAAAAATTACCTTTTACTTGGAAAATTTTCTCCTTGGTTATATGGATAAAAAGTCTCCACAAAGAACAAATTTGATTGCTTTTCTTTAGCAACATAAAGCTCAACTCAGCTTCACACATTAGCATAAAACCAATTTTTCAAATTCAGGCAAGGATTAAACTTACAAATTATAAGTTATTTTGGCATTCTAATGGGAATACTTTAATACAATCATAACACAAAATACTGGAAAAATCAGCACTATGCATGCTTGTAACAACTTTTATTTAATTTACTTTTTATTTTATTTATTTATATTTCATTTCCTGAAATTTGTTTGACTAGCTGGAATAGATCTTACCCTATCTAAACTTACAGTAGATGTAGCTGGTACCTGCTGCAGAATAATCCTGTAGAAGGAAGTATCTTTTCTAAACACATAAATATTTGGTGCTATTTCCAGACCCTTAACTAATACGAGTTATACTGCAAATGTGAAAGCAGTAGTAAGCACAATTAATGGGAAAATAATAATAATTTAGTATTGTTCATATGAGAAAGCCATTCCAGCATGGCCTTCTCTGGCTCTGATTCAAGTAAGTCTTCAAACATGCAGTTAAGTACAAGCACAGATGTTGTAAATAGGAAAGGGGTAGGCTACCCCACGAGAAACGAGCAAACTCTGCATCGCCCAACAATACGAAGCTCAGGGACTCCCTTTGCCTGCATTTGCCCTGACCTACACCATGGCAAATACAGAAGCTGCCTTCTTGGGCTACTAAGCCAGCCAAGTTTCCATAAATCAGATGGCCAAGCTGGCCAGTAGACAATCCTAAGAAAGCTTCAAGGTTTAGTGACTCAGTCATAAGGACAGCCTGTTCTGCAGAAAACACACGCTATTTGTAATCAAAAGGTCTACACATCAACTGTTCCTTGGAAGAGTTATTCTGTTCCTGGCACAATTACGCTATTACCTGGAACAGAGATATGACTTATAAGTTCATTATCCACACATTCTTTTTAATATCTCCTTGACAAGTAGTAATGACAATATTAATAGTTATAATTAGCTTAGTTACAGGATCCAAAGCAGTCTAACGAAATCAATCATCTGGAATACACCTCATTGCTTAGTTCAAAGAGGCCTGGACTTCTTCAAACAGAGGGTTTGAAAAAAAACCCACTTATTTGCAATGTGTAATACCTTGAACCAGAATAGCTTTCCTTAAAGATTTTTTTTAATTCTCTTTCAGCACAAAACACACAACACAACTTGACAAAAGGGAGACTCCCCTGCCTGGGATAGTGACTTGTTATTCAAATCCTGTGAGCCAAGCTGGAAGTGGGCCTGCCAGGAACAAGAAAACAAATTGCTAATTCTAATATCCTTGAAACAATCATTTTTCTCATTTACTTTCCAAATTTAAATTAATTATTTCAAAAGATGCACACTTTAAATTCAACACAAAATACATGTATTTGAGTAATGACCCTTGCATTACTAAAGACTGCAAGAGGCAATGTGCTTCAGAGCAAAGCCATGCTTTACTCTGACACTGGCAATTGAAACAATATCCAAACCCCACGAAAATCACAAATGAAAGTTCATTACAGACATTTGATTTGTAGTACGTAACTGCATAACTTCTTCTGCCCGTTTTCAGACGAAGTTCTTACAAGTCGACAATAGCCCCAGCAAGCACACCTAATTGACCTTAATACTCATCTGTGCCATTAAGCTGCACATCTGAAGATGACGATATTACCATCCAGTGGATGCTTCCAAACTTTTACGGCAGGACAGAGATTCAAGTCTGGCACTGACTGATAACTAGACAGTTGTACAAGACAGACATGCTGGAAGCTGCTTACAGTGATGCTAAGAAACACTGTCCTGAAGAATATATATAGAACCTCCAGGTTCTACAGGAGGCACAAGCAAACGGGGTTAAAGTCATGCTTGTGGTAAGGCTGGAAGAAATGCAGTGTACCAAACACTTCCCAATTCTCAGGCTGTTTGTTTCCAAGGCAAAATCCACTCTAATGTTAACCAATGTACCCTTAATAGGCTGAATGAAAATGTCGGTATCGAGCATTCCAGATGTAAGACAAGACTAACATGCCAATTCTGTGATGTAAACCCAACTGACCTTTTAAGAAATGCTGGGAGTACAGGGGATGACTAGATGCCTACCCTGCATTCTTTCCCTTAAAGTTAATAAGAAGACCTTCCAACAGAAATGAATTTTTGATAAAATTTAACAGTCAGTTGCAGCTACTCTTTACCTAATAAACAAATACATATTTGGAAATAACATAACTTGTCTGTCTAGATGCAGTATCTTAAGGCTGCCAGTTCTCAGGGTTTTCCTAAATTAAATGATTGCTTTACATAGTTTTCCCAAACTGTGGTCATTATACAATTCTGGTTTTTAATTAGTACACTGTTGGATCAATTTTATGTGTTAAATACCAGTTACAGTCAATGCTACTTTTTCTTGTCCTCTTAGGCAGACTAAACCTCGAACAGAAAAAAGGACATGACTTCATAGGTGACTAGCAGGCTAAATTAACAGATGAGAGATAGTAGCAGAGCATACTATTAACTGATTATCAAATTAATTCAAGTTGCCTTGCTTTTCACAAAATTCAGGCTTTGAATTAGCCCTAATAAAGCATTCACATTAAATAGGATCTTTAAGTATTTATTACGATAATGACCTTGGAAAAAAACCCCATAAAATACTTTCTGCACATATGCTAGCATGTAGCTGTTCTACACAAAATGCAACAGCCATAGTAGTAGTGGAAACTTGAGCAGGATAGGAAAATGGATGGTGCTGCAGGGAGGAGGTGGGGGGCGGATATGGAGAAGATGCAACAGGAAAAGAACTACGTGTTTTTGATAAAAAACAACAAAAGTCAGACTCTATAGACTAGAAGAGACTTTGTGAGAAAGTAAAAGAGGTAATTGTGCACATTCCAAACATTTTGATATATAAACTGCACAACCACTGCCATGAATAGCCCAGCTGTTAACAATTTTTTTTTTCCTTTTTTTTTTTTTTCCAAGATAATAATCTTGCTTCATGCCAAGCAACTTTTCTCCAAGTGAATGATATTTTGAAAGTCTGGTCAAAACATAGCTGTGACATAATAATTTTTTAAAGAGTGCAAGTGACTATGAAAAGATCCCAGTCTGGGTTTGAAAGAAGACCCAGTTTATAACCCAATTAGGAAGAAAGCGCTCTCAGGCTTTCGCTCTAGTGGAATTCTCAGAGAGTCTCCCAAAAAAGCCAGTCCTGCACGCACATCTGTTTCCAGTGTGATGCTGGTATGCAAACTATTGTCTATTGGAAGTGTGTTGTGGTAACGTTTGCCAGGGTTAAAGACTGGGTCAATTTGATCAAGAAGCTAAAATTAGCTTCTGTGTGTTTTCCTGAAAAGAAAAAAAAAAAAAGAAAAAAAAAAGAAAAAAAGATACTGTAAAGCTCTTTGTTTTCCTTCAAGTCTTGTTCTCAGATTTCTCTTCGGCTGTGTGAACTACCATAAAGCAGACGGTTCCAAAACCTACTTCTTGCTTGCTTGTTCTTTTTAATTGATGCAACAACAGCATCAGCCATTAGCTTCTACAGAACTTGAACAGTCTGATTCCATATTTCATTCATCACAAGAGTTTAAAACTCATGAAGACACTCAAAATACCTACAGGATGCAAGGAAAAAATTTTGTCTACTGAAACTAAAAAAAGCCGAATAATTTTAGCTACTAAGTGAGCTCAGAAGAAACCAAACTTTTACATTTCTGACAATGACAAAATTGTGGATGTTTCCAGAAATGTTTTAGCCCTTTGTCATATGCACCTTTAACTATCCATCACTTATGTCTGCTATATTACAGTTATATACAGGGGAACATTTTAATGTTTATTTTCATAAGAAACACAACAGCTAATTTATTCTTAAAGCACTTAATTAAAGGAAACAGCTCTATATGGAAATATTTACTAAATTAAATGCTGGTAACACTGTGCCTGTTTATGAAAGCCTTTAATTAAAAATATTTAAATTACTTATAGGTGGAAAAAAAGCATATTAAAAAAAAAAAATCACACTAAAACTGTACCTGTCATTGATCATTCAGTTCAATCTTTACTGACCTCAGCATAGAAGGTTCAGTTTGGGAAGAGGACTCCCCTTCCCCAATAAGTACAAAAACCACGAAGGCACATATTTTGCTTACATGCATTCTCCAAGTGAGGCTCCTACGATGAAGGCAATTGAAATGTTCATTTTAAAGCATTATAAAGACAAAGATGTAAGCATGAGAACATAGCATAGAATTTGTAATGTTTAATCTTACTCTTGGATATTTAAATGTAGAATACAGAATACTGTTACCTTCATCATTCTTGAAAAGAGAATTGAAAAAAACACATACGCACACTGAAGTTCCAGATCTACTCCAATAAACTGGACTGAGAAAAATTTATTGGTATCAGAGATAAGGATCCTGTACCCAATATTGCATTTCTGCTATTTCTCTGTCCACCACCCAATAAACAACAATTGTTAATTTCCCATGCAAATGGGTTTTTGGTGAGAATTTTATGGGGTACCTCACTCCATTTCTTAGATATGAGTTACACTTTCTGGGGGCTGTCACATAAAATCTCAATATTCCTAGTAAAATCAAAGGCCACTTGCTTAAGAGCTGGAACTATCTGGTTCTACATGAAATGCTTTCACGCAGAGTTTTCCCATGGGCTCTCTGGGCCACAGACTGAGCTGAGGGGAGCTTCTCCACGGGAAACAGAAATAGAGGCAGCTTTTGGTTTTCCTGGGAATGTTCACCATGTCCCTGGTTTTATTGGAGATAAGCCTATGAAAGTTGAGAGAGACTGAGGAATTCTACACCGCAGTGCAAACGCTTATCTGAAAATAGCGTAACATCTTTCAATTTCTCAATAAAGTTGCGCTTCAAGCAAGAGATGAACTTTAGCCTTTCTACGCCTGGGCCTTATCCAGAAAAAAATACTGGAAAAATATGTGGAACATCAGTAATGTTTAGAGCTGCTCTTAGCGAAAGAAGAGTCCATAATTACTGGAACACAAGCAGGGTGTATCACTGATGGAAAACAGGAAAGTAAGGGCTTTCTCTCACATGTGGCAATGAGTTTCTGATGTTTGAGTGGCATATATGCCATCCTCCAACCTAGTCTCAATTTACCTGTCTACCTTCAGCTGGGGTACAGAAATCAAGGGACTCGCCTGTTTCTTCTACTGAAGGTCATCTCAAGATCTTTACTAGTTTCCTGCAGGGCCTGAAGTCACACTCTGGGAAGACACCAGAGATAGCAAAAGCCATCCCCAGTTGCTCAGAGAGGACACCACATGCCCCAGCACAACCCAGGTTCTGCAGTTGCACAGCCAAAACAACACAGTGGGTTTCAGTGGCTTAAATTCGTGGTGCTTTCTGGTTGTGGTTCATCTGTCTGGAGAAGTGTCCTACACCAATGAGTTTCCAGGACTATGATCTTTATGGAGATTTTCTGGAACAGCTATTCTTCTAAATCCCACAAATCATGTACTTGGAGATTTAAGGTTAAATTACGTTTTGCGACTATCATTTTTGTATCTATGAAACAGAGAAGTAAGAAGCAGCCTTAAAACAAGACCAAAATCTTTGTTACTGCTTCCAACTGTACTAGGTTGCCTGTGAAAAGCTTATCTGTACATACATACCTCATTTAAGATTAAGCTAGTGTTTTAGGTAACAAGACATTCCCTCATGCTTTGTCCTGCATTTCATTATACACCTGCTCTGTTTCGGCTACTGAGGAGTACGCAGCCATTATTTGCTTTGGATAAGATACCTTCTCATTGTGCATTTCTCATTGTGTGCATTGCCCTGTTATTAAGGTAATTTGAAACAGCCACGTGCAAAGTAACAGGGGAAATCTCTCTGAGTCAAATGCTTCATCCTATGGACACAACCGTGTTCACGCTATTCAAGCTGACTATTATGTTATTACAGAAATATTCAAGGGAGATTCAGTATTTTTTCTTAAAACACGCAGGGTATTAAAAGACAACGTTTTAACTACAGTATTGGCTCTCATAAAAATACTTAAAGGAAGAAGCAAAAAAAAAATTTGCTAAATGATATATTTTTTTTTATTTAGACAAAGTGAAACAGACTGGAGCACCAAAAGGCAATGTAAAACTTGCTGAACAGCTTCTGTGATAGCACCATGATGAGCTCCTTGAGAAAAAACATTCTGGAAGAACATTACAAGTGCTGCACCATGTCCTGTCCTGTCCCATCCCCTCCTCCCCCTCCCCCCCCAAAAAAAACACACCACAACCCAACCCAAAAAACACCCAAGCAAACACAAACCAAAAATCCTTCACAAACAGAAGAGAAGTTATCACTTTCTACGGAAAGAAGAGTTACCATCTTTCTGTCTCCACAGCCACCATACAGATCACCTATTTATACAGTAACTTGAGGGCCACACAAGGAAGGAAGTCTTCAGCTACTGAAGATCATTAGCAGCAACGAGGGAGGCCCCTGTCAGTCGCTTTGGACTAGTTTCTCTGGATACTTGTACAAAGGAGGGAAAATTATCGGCGCCACTGGGCCTCTGCCCAGGTCATCCTACAGCTGAACACATGAAATGTTATGCCATGAGAATGAATGCCCTGGAAGAAGTCAAGGGGTGGTTTGAGCCCCAGAGTACATTAATCACACTGAATGTGGTCTCATGCTGGGATTCACAGCCAAGGCAGCCAGCAAGGTTGACTCCTCTGAGAAGGGGAGGCGTCAGAATAATATTAGAAGCATCAAATGTCCTCCCTTTCTCTGGTATGGAAAGCTCATCTAGGAGGTGTCAGGATAAAACATGAGAGCTGCAGTTGTACTTAGAGACATGAAGGAGTGATTCACTGTTTCGTGGCACAAGTGGAGGAGGCGGCTGCAATAAAAACTTTTACAATGTGAGATCTAAACCCTGAACACAGCGCAGGATTACAAAGCCTTTTTTGTCTTTTCTCAGTTGTTTTTTTTTTTTTATTTTCCTGAGAGAGCTGAGAGTGTTGTAATTAAACTGTAAATTTCTTTAAACGAAAGCGCGAATGATTATGTTTCTGACACACCTGCTTTATGAAAGTTGCCCACACACTCACATCCATTTTTGTAGACCTGTACTTTTTGAGAAGGAATCCAAAAGACCTGAACAGGAAAAGTATGCTGCAAACTACTAGCCACGAATGGCCACCTTTTAATTACTAAGGAAGATAAAAAAAGATGAAATGAAGGGAACACAGTAGCATCTCCTTTACATCTCCTGAGGAAAAAACCCAACAATCAAAACCTTGGTAAACACACAGTTCTGAGAAAAAACAATATTTTAACTTTTATAAATATTAAAGTATAACTGCTGATACATTAGCTCTTTACATACACATTTTAATTAGCACTTCTTGTCTGATCAGTTTTTTGGGAGGTGCTAATAATGGTAAGATCTCTGATAGGATTACTCAATACTTAATGGATCAAGGTAGAAATATAAGACAAGGCCTAATGAGCCAATAACAACACAGTAATATTTCACATAGACGTTCTATTCATTCAGGGATTAAATCATTTAATGACAGCTAAAAATCAGGGGAAATCACCACAAAAATGATAAATTACACAATTAAAGCACTACATTTTCACAGATAAACAAGAGAAAGGAGAAGAAAAGATTTTCCTGTGACTTGAATACTCTCACTCCTCCAGTGACAAATTTAGGAGTATTTCTTATTTCTGCTGTCCAACTAATTCCAAATTTCAAACAATTCTCTGTCTTGCCCAAACATAACAGAAATTTAACATGAAGCCACATCTAACTCCCTGACACTCACTTAAAAGCCAAAAGCTAAAATGTGCTGAGATTCTATTTTGAACACAGTAGTATAAGCAGGGGAATGTTTTACTGAAGAGAGAACACTGCTTTTAAGACTATGCAGGGCTAGTGAGAGGTAGAACTGAATCATTCCATTCTGGAATTCACTGAGCTGAAGAATAATTTAATGTTCATTAAAGTTTAAAAAAAAAAAAAGAGAAAAAAAAGTAAAAGGAAAAAAAGGAAAAGCTTATATTCAGCATTTGTTCCAAGCATGCCATGTTGTCCAAGATATGTACTGTATCCTCTTCCAGATTTAGTGCCACATCACTCAGATAAACAGATTATCTTCTTTTACGTGAAATGCTCCTGTCTTCCTTTCTCAGAAAATCTTCCAGGATCTTGGCTACAAACAATTATGTCATTTTTTTTCAGGTAATCTCACAGAGATTTGGAAATACAATTCCTTATGTAAGTGCTGAAACAAAGTCAGGCCCTGAAAAATTCACAGGTGTTGAACACTTTACTCATTGTGGAAGCTGGGAAGGATTACTTATAAGCTTGCCTTGTTCCTATGCTCTTTTCTCAAGCTGTCACTATTGGCCCCTGACAATGTCAGGGCATTTAGCAAGATGAAATTCTGGTTTGAGCCAGCATGGCAGCTCCTATGAATAGTTAATACACTGTTGAAAGTTCAGTATTTTCATACTAGTTACTCTCAAGATCTCCTTGTAATCCTCTGTGATGGCACATCTCTACTCCTTCTCACTCCATCTGTAGACCAGCTGGAGTCTTAACCTGATATATCCCTGGTCCAATGTTTCTTTGGCATATATATAAACTGACTTGCACACAAAACTTTTGCTGACTATTTTAGTTCACCTCTCTGTATTTTCCCTCTGGGTAGGAAAGCATTGGCACTTTGTGTATGTCACTCTGCCGGTCCTGGTTCAAGCAGGGTTCCAGAAGAATGCTCTGGAAGCCAAATGACTTTCTTTGAATGCAATGAGCCTTACTCCTACCTCCCAATAGAAAACAAACTCTCTCTAACTCTTTGTGTATCCTTCCTGTTTCCACTTAATGTTTTTAGCAAGAACATTCCGACCTTTCAAGCTGTCACTTGCTGTGGTGCCAGGACCAAGAAGAGATAGCAAGGTAAAGCATAGAAAGCACATTGATGAATAAAGATTTATGGGCTCCAGCTGAACTCCCCTAGAAAGAGAATGCTGCTCTGCATGACTTAGGACATCTGTGGTCCCAAAGTTCAAAACCTGTTCCCAGTGACTGTAAGGACCCAGACTTGGCTGACAAAAGCCTTCAACCAACTTTTGAACAGGACTTAAGCACCCTGCAACAACAAAGAGGAACAGAGTGCAAGGAAAGCCTGAGGTTAAACAGGATTCTTTTTTTTTTTAATGGCAAAAATTCAAACAGCAAGATTGAAGTGGTATGGATTGCAGGGCTGGCATCCTGACAGAAGGGAACAAGTAATTTTTGGTCTAGTGGGAGTTGTTCCTGCCCCATGGCAGGATGTTGGAACTCAATCTTTAAGTTCCCTTCCAACTCCAACCATTCTATGATTCTAAAGTCACTCAATTCTTTTAAAAATAAGATCAAAATAGAAAGGCACCGAAACATTTTTAGACTTCAGAGTCTCTCTTTGAGTGTGATTGATCCTTCCTAACTTTCTGGACTTTGTCCCTGAAGACCTTTAAAGGTTGGAGAACTGTCCTCAAATACATGTCTGAGCCTGAAATGACAAAGAATTTCAGAAGAGGGTCTTGGCCTCACGAAGGTTGCAGCTGGAGTTTGGCAGCCATCAGACCATAACATATGCTACATCTGTTGAAGAAAGCTTTCAAATGAATAGATGTAAAAATGGTAGTGTGGAAAAAAAGCAAAGCTAACGCAATACTGATCATCTGGCCCCTACATGATGACAGTATTATGTATTTTAAGTTTATGAGCCATACAAATACTATTACATATTTTAAAACACAGTTAAAAAATAAAAGTAATTACACTATGATGGTGACAGTTTATTGTTTGCAGGTGCACAGTGCTGGAGGGTCTGGCTCTCTGGATTAACAAGCGACAGCACTGGCAGATACAGACAGCGGTCAGTCATCTCGCCTAAACTAGACAAGTACCCAGAGATGATGCAAGAAAGACAATGCCACAACCAGAACTGAAAAGCTCAGGTGTAGACTGGGGAGTAGATACACAAGAATTCAAAGCTCTACGAAATGTCTTTTAAAAAAAATAAATATTTTTTTAGCCATCCTCAAAAGGATTTAGCTACAGGAAATGCAACTGCTCTGCCTGGTATTGTTTGAATTCCTATGTGAGCTATAAGGTTACAGTCAGAAATTATTAGGCAAGTGGCATGTACAGGCTGTGCTGTCACAGCGTAGAAAGGTGAGATTATCCCACAACTGATTGAAGAACTTCTACAAAGAATGAAGATAAGCAATTCTCTCTGTGAAGTCCACTCTTGCAACAACGTGTGCTGCGAGCAACGGTATTAGCGATGGCTGTCTTCTCACAGATATACATTTCTTAATATCCTTCCGCATCTCAGCTGCTACCTCACCCCTCCAACAGCTCCTGCACTACTTATGTTCCCTACAGCACCTCCGCAAGCAAGAGAGAGCATCTCTAGGGCCAAGCGAGATCATATGTGCGTGCTGTCCAACCAGGCAGCTCCTGTTAAACAGAATGGACAACACCAAAGTTGTACTTACCAGTCCCTCAGTGGGGCATTAATTTCAGTTCCTCTCCCTTCCCCAGCCACTGATTTTCAGACTTAAAGAAAATTAATTACCTGTGAGACTTTAATTTGAAATTGTCTAGCAGGTTCAAAAGCCCCTAGGGAGAAGGAAGGCACAGAAAAACAGCGTGATTGCCTAAGTCTTGTTTCCTTAGGAAACCAGCCTAAACACACATTCAAATGAGAAACACCAACTGTAGGCTTCCTCTGGTCTGGTCCCTTAATCAGCAAACATTAATACTTGCATGGAAACAGAGGGGAGTATAAAGAAGTTAATTTCCAGGGAAGGTTTTCCCCTTAAGATATCACTACTGTTCTCAGCCTCTTAGACTAACTTCAGCACCTCCACATGCTGCATAAAGGTCTCACTTGGAGCATTCTTACAATAAGAGCGCTGGAAGGCAGATCTGGGGGAGAAATCACTATCTTGTTCCTAATACCCTTGCTGCAATATTGGAACTTTCCCACTTTACACTGGTACAAACCCAAGTCTTTTCAAGCTGGGAGAGGGATGACAAAACAAAACAGTGGCTCCAGAAGAGACCTATCCCAGAACCACCTGTTGCTCTATGTGTACAGAGCCCTTTCCCATCTCCTAAATCCCAAGTCCATGAAAAACATACCAGGGGCTTGAAACTTACCCCTTCAGATATGTCCTTTAATCATCTTAGTGGTTATTCTCAAGTTGTGCCCATGCACCTTTTCTGTTGGAGCTGGGATACTTTTCTATAAATATTTCCCTAATTTTTGGACCAAAGAACAAAAAGCTCTACAGACCACAGACTAGAAATTTCAGGTGGCGTGTGGGAGATCAGGGTCAAGACATTACTTGCAAAATGATTCCCATGATATGTAAATACCCATTTTTAAATATCCAGCAATATGGTAAATCGTACTGCTGTAATGTGGGGTTGAACTTGTAGGTCATTGATCGAAAATTGGCAGTGCTGGTAGAGATAATGATGACTCAAACCTGTTGTTTCTGTCTGCCACTGAAATTGATACGATCCTATAAACATTTAAACAAAATAACATATTTTTCGTGTGTGATCAAACATTTCACCAGCAAAATCCTGAACCAGTCTAGTCACTGGAAATTGTAACACAAATCAGTGCCTTCTCACCCTAGGGGATAAGGGTAACAGTGCTCCTTAGGGCAGTGCCAGAGGCAGAAGTCTGAGTCATAATTTGATTTCTGTGGGGCTGAGTGCTGTACTAGTAGTGGACCACTCTGCTGGCTCCAAATTTCAACTACTATTTAAATAAATTAGGGAAATTTAAAATAAAGTTTAGAAGTTAGAGATTAACCACATCAGTTTATCAGGCACTGAATAAGAGCGCGTGCTATTTTTGCTTTAACAGCAATTCACTCATCAAATTATTTAGTTTTAACACATACAGAACCCAGAAACAGATTCACCATCAAATGCCCTCTCTGAACCAATGAAAATAACGCCGCTCTTTCACTGACATGAAATGATGGGAGGAGGGATGATTCAAGGTGTGGCTAAGAAAAGGGGAGTCATTAAAGCCCTTGTATAAACTCATGCTTTGTCACAGATCTTGGTAAATTTCATCTTTTTTCTCCAATGAATTCCTATTGGCTATACTTGTAAACCCCTCAATTTCCACTGCGGACATGCTTTAATTCAGAATGGAAGACAACTGAATTACATAAATCTCCAATACAAAGTAACATTTTCTGTGCAAAGCAAGAGCTGTCATGAAAAAGGTAATGAAGAAGAATAGCTCGTACAGAGGGCTCTAATGCTATCCAGCTGCTGCTATATGGCACTCACTGATAAGACTTTGTTTTAACTTTACAATAGAGAAAGTTTGGGAAAGGTTAAAAATCAAAATACAGGAAGTAAAACTCTTTATACTTCATCTGCTACATTTCCTCTTAAGTAGCATTTATTTTCTTACATAATTTAGTTTTCCATAAAGGACACGTATGTTGCCTTTTGTTCTTTTTTAATAAAAAGAGAAGCAGCATTTTAAGTTGTGCTTTTCAGGTGCATGATTTTAGGCAGTATTCCTATTTTTCTCGGGAGGTTTAAAGGAAAGGGTTGTGGAAGAATGGAGTAACACAAAAACTCCATCAGAGCTACAAAAAGCATAGTACAATTCAGAGTTGGTTTTGGGATACTCTAATCATAACAACATTGTGAAACTGCTACCATCCTGTATCTTTCATTACATTTTTAATTAAGGGGCTAGTTCATTCTAAATTTAAAAATGCCAGGAATGTGCAAATAAAGTGCTCTTATTAGGCTCATTACTCTTCTCTGTTTATGTAACAACTACTGGGAACGTGTTATTGAGAGACATTTTACCAATAACTCTGTTGGCAATTACATTCCCAAACCAATTTTTCCACAGAAATATGGAAATAAGTTTTAAAAATATGTCTGAAAAATAAGCATAGATGTTAAGAGAAATACTTTCTTTTCATGTTAAGGTGCAAATGTGGTAATATGATGCCCAGCCACAAAAACTAGGATGACCTTGATTAGAATCAGTCTGGAAGCAAAAGTGAAACCAACTAAATTATTTTTTTTTTCCAAGAGGGAAGAACCAACAAAAACTGTAAAAAATGCCCCTTGAGAAAACTTAGTGTTAGTATTTTAGTGACTATATCATGAATAGCTGGCACTTCGAAATATGTCTAAAATTAACCATCTCTTCAAGTGGCTTACCCTGTCTCAGTGATAAATATACATCCTCCTCCCCTCCCCGCCCCATTATTTTTATTTATTTTTTTTAATATATATACTATTATTATTTAGAGCTCTTAGAAGAGAGGTCAGAAGAGGCAGCTATCTACCTTACATGTCAAAAAGGATGCAGGCTGATAGCTATTACTATACAGCAACAAGAAGCTTCATTCTCTCCTTTCAGCTCACGTGTGGTATCTGATTAAATACGCAGGCTGAGGGAGAGCAGAACCCAGAGGAACAGAGCAAACCACACTCCTAAAAGGTTAGCATGCAAACCCCTTCACACATTGCGACCATTTACTGGTAAGCCAAAACTAACCTGTTGATACTATCCTTTAAACCGTTTTTATTAACCTTGATGACAGTCAAGATGTATTTCCAAATACTGGAGTCGACATCAATAATCTCCGAATCAAGCACAACTAATATCTCCCGGAGGAGAAGTGGGAAACACACTGTTGTAAAGACTCATAATGGCAAACCTCTGCTAGCAATTATTTCAAGAGACAATGAACATTTGGGAAAAAAAAAAAAAAAAGAAAAAAAAATCGAGGCGGCTTTGTTGAGGCAGTTTAATGAAGTAGGAGCCAAAGAGTTAAAGCAAAGCTGCAAAGTTGTGCAGACTGCTGAAACCTTCCTGTTGGGAGTTCCTTTCAGAAGGAGTGGGAAAGGAACAGTATTAATAGCTATTGCTGGGCTGCACTTTCCCACAGGTCTGGACAGGATCTCCACATCGGCTTGTGCCTTTCTCAAAGGAAGACCTAAAACGACTGCAGACGTTGGAAACCTCTGGGCCTCACAAGGAGGAAACAGGAGGACCTGAAAGACAAACCAAGGGCTGTGCCATGCATTACGACTGCCCACAGCCAAATGGCTTCAGAGGAGAAAAAGGGAGGAAGAGGAAGAGAAGAGGGCAGCAAGTGAGCGATAGCAAAACCGATGTCAATGACAGGTCGCTGTCACTTGGAGGCCACTCACACAAACTCACTCATGCCCCAAGGAACCTGGGGAAACTTTCTGTCCCAGCAGGAAGCCTGCTGGTACAGGAAAGGATTAAAAAACCCAAGAACCCTCAAAACAAACAAAACTCCCCTAAACAAATAAATAAAATTGTTCAAGTTTCTTATGAATCACCTCATTTTGTACACTTGAGTCAAAGTTGTTGTTCTCAAAGCGTGGTGCTTCTGGGAGTCAAGAAAATACAAACTATTGTCTTTATTACTGTAAGTAGGAGGATTCTGTCAAAAGCCATAGAGTCCTGCAAGTCTACAGGGATTTACTTATATTTATCCATGCTGACAGCAAGTTGCTTTGTCTTCGCTGCCGCTTACACGACTACCACTCCAGTTAACTCAGTCCAAGTTAGAGTTGTTGACCTGTAACCCAACACAAGCTGCCAGAAAGAACTGAATTATCAAAGACTAACACATCCTGCTCCATTACAAGCAGTAGTCAAGCTTTCAAGTCACTTCCCTATCTCTGCCACTGCTGGTCAACCTAGGTATAAAGAACTACACTTAAGACTTTTTTTTGGAAAAGGACCAGGATTTTTTTTTTTCAACACTAGAAATATATACCTTCAGCGGCCTTTTTGTTCATGACAATTTCTCAGGATTACATAAATTTGTTTTAGTTTGTGTTCTTCCTCTCAAATCCAAAGATTATTAAATCCTGTTTGGAATACATGTGAAAAAACATGCTTCTCACACATGTGAAGAGGCATTTGCCTTTCCAACCAAATAGCTGAACACAATCACAACAAACCTCTGGTGATGCAAAATGCCAAATAGACTCGAGTTAATGGGACAGCAGGCAGAGGCAGAGAAGTTTCTCTTTCAAACTTCTCAAAATAATGGGGTCTTAGCCACAGTTATTACTTTCTTTGAAGACTGGACATGAGACAGTTTTGGGGGATAGCACACCACTTGACTAAACACTTTGAAAGCTCTTTGCTCTATTCCAAGATTAAACAATATTCCCACCTCCACCTTCAAATCCTGCAAACTGACCTCTTATCCAGTCAGACCTTGTGCCAAGCACCTCCTTCTGCAGAGAAACATAAGCCACTACTAAAAAGTGAGTTTTGCCGAGAAGAAACTTGTGTCTACTTTACCTGATCACCTAAAATACAATAGAGGAGACTTTCCAATTAATAAAACCTCATGAGTTGTACTCTACTGCGCAACTGTTTCCAGTAAGTGAAAGCACATTGTCACCCACAGTTTTAAGAGTTTCTGGAAAATTTTGTCTAAAGCGTTCCACAAATGCAAGGTCTCAGCAGATCACCAAGGAGAGGTTATTCAAGAGAGGATTATCCAGTGGTAAAAATTTGCTTGGGAGCTTAGGCAGAGAAAGAAAAGAATCTGTCACAATCATTAAATGCAGATGTATCTATCCATGTTGCTTTCTAAATGTAAAACGACTCAGAAAAAGATATTACAAAGCCACTTTTGCATCACAACTTTAGTTTTTCCTTACATTCAACTTCAGGGAAGAGTTGAGGACCTTGTACCATGATTGCATTCACTTTTGAGATTCAAGCAGGAACAGCCTAAGGATGTTTATTTTAAACAGCAAAATGCTGAGTGAAGTAAAATGGAGGCACTTTAATGACTAGTGGGCTTCTTTTTCTCTTTAACACAGAGAAGATTTAGTTTTGCTTGGTACTTGTGATGTCTATGAGTAAGCAATCATTCTACCTATTACTATTATGTTAACAACTGTAAACCACCTACAATTACTAGCATGATCCCTAACCTCTGAGAGGTGGTAATCCAGTATTGGTTGTTAGCTGTCAAATTTATTTCCCTTTGGTGAAATATACCCTGGATTTAATTACCAGTCATTCTTGATACTTTATGGAGTTGAGCTCAAGTACTGTGGCTCTGACATTTAACCCATGACCCTTAAATATTTACCAGCTTTACTGGTTGTGTACAATTATCCCTTCAAGTATATCTCAGATCCATCATTCTGCCCATGACTTACTACTCCAGTCACTCTAAAGCAGATACATCTTCTCCCTCCCAATGAAAGGAGAACGTTTAATTTCCGCTCTAAAAAATAATAATAATAAAATACACTGTTGTACTGATGCAGTGCGGTCAGCATCTGCTAAATGCACTTTTACTGTGTTAGGGGATGACTTCCATCAGCAGGACAATAAACTCAGTTGTGTGCAATGTTTATTAACAGGAATATCAAACACTGTTTCTGTTACCCATTATGGGCTCAGCGTTCCTGTCTGGTAACAAGAGTGGAGCACAGGGTGAAGAACAACAGTTCTCTGACATGCTTAAATGATGACACTGAGCCCACACAAGCTTTTCCATGAGGTCAAGTTCCCATGGGTGAGAAGATGACAGTACCAGGGAGTAGCCATACTTCAAACACCACAAATAACTTCTCAGAGTTAATGCTTCTCCAAGTTACAAAAACTCCTCCAGATGCTTCTCTGTAGCAGACAGGGAAGAGGCCGCTGATGGTCCTAGGAAAGCCACCCATGCAGGGGGGAAAGGGTAATATGCGTCCTCCCAGAGGGGGACTCTGCTTTCAAGGACCCAGGGTGTGCAGTAGGGTTTCAAGCAGATACCTAGGGCTTTTCTGTGGCCACCAAAGATTCCTGGTTCTGCATATAGCTGGAGAAAGTTCAGAAGAGTAAAATCCTGTACAATGGCCTGGGTATGCTGTGCTTCCCCCAAAAGGCTTTCAAGAGTTAGTACAACATGATCTTTACTTTAGCTGATAGCAAGAGCTGGTTACTAAATAATCTAAAAAATTCCTTCAGGGAAGCAACCAGCCTAGTTTAAGACACACAAACTTTCCTCCCTGCTGCTAGTGCTGCTATAGCCCAATCTAAATGTAAAGAACTTAGTGAACAGCACAGGAAAATCCCGCTCAGCTGTGAACAGGCATTTTTAAAGTGTAACACATGGCAGTTTACAGTGTTTGCATATGCACGTGCACATACACAGCTTCACAAACAGGATCTGAGCCTGAAAAGATTTACAATTACCCTCGATTTTACTCAGCATGAGCTGTCACCTCAAGAGGAATGCTCACATGGCACAGCATTAAACATATATGTCAGTCTTTGTAAGACCATAGCCACTGACGCACATAAGGTGACTCGTAAGTAGCATTCAGCAGACTTACTGGGTTCAGGATATTCCTTAAATACAGTTAATCAGCAACCTGTCTGAAGACTGTGCAGCCTAACATCATTGCTTCCCCTCCAAAATTAAAGCCGCTACACAGAACACATATTAAGTCATCTGCAAGTTTGGTATTTATTTGCATGTAATCATCTTACTTCCAAAAGCATTTAATTTGCAGATAATATGCAGTTTATACAATGTACTTTAAAAAAGCATGATAGTCTAGATAATGCCCTTAAAATTACCTACTACTTCCATGCATCACCTCTAAATCAAAAGTATTTTAGTATAATTTTTCTTTTCTCTCATAAATATATAAAGTTCACTTCTAACAGGTAAGTTCAGGCTGATAGAGTGGATAGGTAAATTCAGGTGAATCTTTCTGGTATTTACAGAGTAACTTCACTCTAAGACAACACTCATTATAGCACTGAGTACTTCAGAACATCAAAAAAAACCAAACCAAACCAAAACCCCAACCAAAACAACTTTCTTAGCACTTCACACTATTATCATTACTCCAGCATTCACCATATGAATGACACTTCATATCTCTGATAGCAACTAAAGTCAAAATAAAAATAATTACCCTTATTTCTTTTAGACTTCTCTGATTATAACCAGAAATACAACCTTCTCGAGAGAAAAAGAAAAATCCCTCAATTCATGCAGTGTATGTCAATCCACATTTATGAGCAGGAGTTATAAACACTTTAAAAATGCAAAAAGAATTTATTCCTTCATTACCAGCTTCTAAAGTTATTAGTGGGCAATGATACCTATGAGATAATTACCTGTGTGGGAGGAAACAAGTAAGAAGTATACCCAAAGTGAATACATACACACTTCCATACTTAAATTGAGCAAATTAAAAACCAAAAAAACCCACCCTAAATAAACATTTTGGGGTTTTGTACTGGTATAGAACTGTCTTTTTAGAGATACAGCACTTTGAGAAGCTGAATCTTAAAATATCTGATACATATGACATTTCTAATTTAAAGGAAGTAGTAGCAATCAACTTGCATAATGATGAGACAATTATAGAATAATTCAGATTGTAATAGACCTCTGCACTCATTTAATCCCAACTAATCTAGTCATGTTTACTATTTACTATTCAGACATTTCTCTCTACATCCTCTGCTGGTTTCTGTTGGTTCTCTTGAAACCATCTATACTATGTGAATCTCCTGGCTTGCATTTCACACTTAGCAGTACAATTTACAACGTGATGATGTCTTTCTGGAAGCCCAAGAGATGCTTCAGACAGGAACACAGCTTCTAACAATGTATGCTCTGTTTTCCTGCAATTTCTGAATTCTCCATGAAAATTTATTTATGGAACTACTCATATTCAAAATTACGTTCCAATGTTTCTCCCCCACTCTCTCCCTTCCAGTGTGGGCACAGCTGTATTTATTACCATAGAAAAATGAATTATTGGCAACCATCTTGCACAAGGATAGCTCCCAGAATGCATAACTTATATATTGCCAAGATTATGGTGCTTCTCAACATCCTACAATACAGACAGTTCTGAGATACCTTAGCTTTTCAGTCAATAGTCCCAGCATCCCAGAATTGTCCTGCACGAGACTTAAGCATCAATTTAAGGAAAAAGAACCAATGACCTGCCGATTATTTGCAATGCTTAAGCAATCTGCTGCTGAAAGCACACACAAAATCAGGTCCCCTATCAAAGGCAGCAGAAATTGCTATCAACTTTGTTTTGCTTTAGTTCACCTTACCCTTACTTAAAACACTGGTAAAATTCACCAGTTCTGCAAAGTATTTTGCATTTCTACAGTGAAAGAGTGCATAAACAGGTGTAACCCAAGTAATCCTCCAGGATACAAAGAACTCTTTTGATGACTTAAAATAATAACAATGGAAAAAAATAAACACTCAAATACGTATCAGTTTATTCCTGTAAACAATGTTCCTAAATTCCCAGATCGACAGCTGTATGTTCAAATTTCAGTTACAAAAATGTAAACCACACCATGTTTTGTTCTTCACTGCTGGAAGAAATTCTTGACCAAGAGAAAAAAGTAAACATTATAGGAAGGCTCGAGTCTGGATAGTACATAGAGCAATAGCTCCGCAACCAAACAACGCCCATTTAATTTAGTGATATATTAATTAGCATTTCTGATATCTAAATGGATTAGTTCATGGTGACCAGAAGCATGAAACAAAGCACAAGGTCCCCAACAGAGATACACTTTGATTAGCATTTCATTCTAACGTTAAGGACATCGGTAACTGAGAGGCTCTTACCTCTTTCTACTTATCTCAAAGGCAAAGCCAACTCTGAAGCAATCACAGTCCTATGCAGCATCTTGAGTGACACAGGGATGCCAAGAGAAACACACAGATCTACTCAAACTTCATTAAGAGTAAGAGCATGAAAGACAAACTGATACCTGTGAAGCTGTTGGGAACATCCAGTTGCATTGCAAAAACTACAGAATTGATTAACTCAGAGACAGAAGCAGCCTCTCAGTCTGGTATTACAAAATGCACACCTAATCCTTCCACACCCCAAATCTGACCTAATCTATAAGGAAAACTATTGTCCTCGCTTTTGTAGGTACACCTGAATCCCTCAACTGTTGCTTGTATATCTTAACTAGCTCATCAAGCCCAAATAGCCATCTGTTCTTCTCTGATCATACACACACCACCTGAGCTACAAAATCAAAACACAGGTAGCCATTCTTCATATGTACTTTATTTTTTCTTCTTGTTTAGCAGGAATATCGCAGGATGCTCAGACAATCTTTGGAGCAGTCTAAATAGGAATGAAACCAACAGCAGTTTTAAATGTGAAAAACTTACAAGAACTGAAGTAACGGAAAAGATGTGAGAAACTTGTCAATGTAGATATAAGGAGTGGAGAAATCATGAGCAACGAAATGTCCTTCAACCAACCTAAATCTGTCTGTTCTCCCTTAACTTTCAGTGCAACTTACTCTGCTGCAGGGTCCTGCAGGAAAACACAGATAACAAAATAATTTCAGGTCTGCATTGATCAGCACTGACAGAGAAACAAGGAAGGGTAAGGAGTGTCCTCAGCTGCTCCAGTGTGCAGTGTGTCTTGTGATCCTCAGCATTACTGATATTGTATATTAGCCAACAAAACTGAAACGTGTTCTCCCTGTTTAGCCTCCAAAGTCACTTGGCGTATCAAAACTACAAAAGGTCAGGGGATTAGTTTTACAAACCTGCATTGACATCTGGAACAGCTAACCACATTTTGGAAGAGGTTATCAGGCAGAGTACTGGTGTAGAGATGACACCTGCATACTAAATGTATGTATTAAACCACCATTCAGCTCTTCACCGCAAAGGTATTACTGCCATCTTGATATTTCAGTCCTGTTCCATTCTTCACACTACAAATGACTCAGAGTTTTAGATACCAGAGGGCAGCCCTACCTGTTCCCCCGAGAACCAATAAGCCAGTCAACAAACACAAAAACAGCACTGAGAAATAGGTTTTGGAACTGATGTCACTGCTACATTTTATAATCCATTGCAAAACCTGCTGTTTTCAAGATATCATAAGGAAAAGCCCAAAGAATTCTTGCATCTTCCAGCATATCCTTATCTGCCAAACAGAGCAGTAATTATCTTCCGGTCTTATTGAATTCAGTTTTCTAAATGACCATTAAAAGGCTCTGATGCCACAGAATCTGACTGAAATGACAGATTATTACAAGGTCACTAAACAGCTCGTCATGAACTTCCTGATATTTTATAAAGTAGACTGCCTTCACATATTGTGACACATGAATGATTGCAAAACTCCTTTCAACAAAGAACTTTTCAAGGTCTTTTGTCTTTAGTACTAGAAGTGCTTGGAGGGAGGCAGCGTTCTCCAAAAAAATATGAGGTTTAGGTTTTCACAATGAGGAAGCTGAATCTTAAAGAGCTTTTGTCCCTATTGAAAAGCCTTTGAATATAAAGTGGAACTGGCTAGAAACTCCTGTAAGTGATCCCTAGATGAAGACATAACACACATCATAATGCATTTCTTCTTAACCTTTCCACCTTCTGCTCTGTTCCTGCTGAATTCCTCCAAATCAAACCAGACAAATGACAGCAAATGCTTTTTCATGCACTTTTGACTGTATTGTAAATGAATAATGTCCGTCAAAAATCAGTATGCGCAGCAGTAAAGGTATTCCTGTGTTAAAAGTGTTCTCCGTTTCAAATAAAGGATGAACCACTCTAAAGCAGAAAAGTCCTCTCTGAGTGTAATATTGTCAGCGAGGCTGATAACGGTTCAAAATGTTACGACTCATTAAAAAGTTGTTTTGGGGTTTTTTGTAGTACTACCTTCTCAACAAATCTAGATCATTAGTGTTTTCTGTCTTCACTATAGATAATAAGATCCTGGCACGGTAAAATGACCTTTTTAAAATGCCCCTCTGTTGCCATGAGAATTAAAAAAAAAATAAAATTTCAAAACTGTACCTATGTGTTAAGCGATACTCTCATCTTGGTCAGTTTTCAATTAATTTACAATACCGTTTTGTTTATCAGAATTGGAGCTGAGCCAAGCCCTCAGTGCATCTGATGAGCCTCACAATAACCCCAAGTACACCTGTTAATTTTGCCTCTGGGTAAACAGTTGAAAACTCCTCAGCTATTTCCTCAAGTTGGGTGGAAACAAAGAAACATGAGATTAAAATAAAAAAAAAGGGGGTTAGATTAGGGAATTGGAGATGCATTAATTTAAGAAAGGAACAGGGTCAAACTAGGGGCTAGGAGGCTAATAAGCAGAGAGCACACAGCAAGAAAGCTCACAGCAGGGTAAGAGTTCACTTAATTTATTCAAGCGATCTATTCCAGACGCAGTAAATGATACATTATTGGATCCAGACCTGCAACTGCTTACTAAGACCAACCTCACTTAAGTGTCATTACCCTCCCTTTTAGAAATATTGCTATTACCCAAACCTGTTCACAGTGAGGGCTTTACTCAGCTGGCAATCCACTAACTTTTGTTCTTTATGATGCTCCCCCTAATTCCCCCTCTCTGCTGTGGGAATTAGGCATAACAACCACCATGCTAACCGCAGAACACCCAAGTTGATCCAACTCTATGAGATTTTTAGTACTTTATTACACCGAAAACCAATCCCATGGATAGCAGACTATAAACAACAGCAAATGCTATATCAAGCAAGCAGTAAGTGGTTAAGGACTTAGAGATTTACTAGGGAGTTTCAATCAATCAAAGTCTCCTTCATACAAATTAAAGAAACCTGAAAAGGAAAGCAGAGAAACATTTATCACGGAAAATTATAAAGGAACTTCAATTTTATGTCTTTTTCTTTGAACAAAAGAAATAAAGGGCAGATGGTTTTACCGTAAAAGACAGGCTTTTCTTCCCTCCTCTCCCCCCTGCCTTGCTGAATTATGATTAATGCATTTATTAAGAAAGACCAAAAAGGAGCACTTCTATGATGGCAAATCTTTTCAGTAGCTGGCTGCTGATATCCTTAAGAACATCTTCTCATCCAGTGATCAGGTTAAGCAAGATTTTAGAATCCATTAAAACTCTACAGTACAGACAGAAAGTGTACAGACTGTGAAGCACATGGGAGACATAAACCTTCGCATAGTAGGACTTTCTTCTGTCCTTGGAAACCTAGTAAGGTCACACATTAAAGACTACTAACTACCTGTCTTCCCATCCCAAAGAGACAACCCATCCTTCTGGTTATCCTGGGAGGGACTCCAGGATGAAATGAACCATAAATTCTTGCTCTGTGCTTGGGCAGTCTCTGAAGATGGACAGTAGTCAACAAAGAGAAGATCGTAACCCACTGCTGCATCATGTAGAGAGGCCATAATGCATACTGGGTTGTGTTTACAGACCACACCACAGGTTTTCCCATGCTTGCTTCTGCACTGTATGGCGTAGATGGCAACCCCGATGAGATCTCACAGTCTGGGCAAGTCCCTCCATTAGACGATTGTTTTAACTAGTGCTTTCCACACGGCTGGGTCAATAATGTCCTTATTATGCTGATAGAAAAGGAAAGGCTAATCAGCCATGAAAAAGATAACCACTGTAAAATTTACCAAGTTCCTCCTCCTGTCTTCCTTAAGCCAAAATTAAGTAACACTTAGCTTGATACCAAACACAGAACAGCTGGAATAATGGGGAACTACTGACGGTTTTGTTTGTTAAAAAGTTAATTGACTGAAACTCATATATTCATCCATTTGCTTCCCATGTTTGTTAATTTCCACACTTAATAGCTTTTGCAAGGTGCTTCGTATTTCTCACTGGGAGCAGTCAGTTCTTTATCTCTGGAAATTAGCACCTCTGGAAAGAAAACAATAGCAACAGGCTGCTCAACAGAAGCCTTTAACCTGAGAGCGTTATGTATCTTTCAGATTTGGTGTCTATTTGCAGAACTGATTGCAAGGCTAATGACTGTGTCAGCCGCTATGCTACTTTATCTGTAGCAGAAGACCAATGGCTCTTCATAATGAATAAAAGAACATATTTAAAAATACATTTTTGGTCATCATTTTCTACTAGAAAATGTTACAGGTTACTCTTAAATGCTTTTGTAACAGGTTAATAAAAAACAAAGTTTGAATCACAGTGTGAACTTTCAAGATGGTCCAGCTCTGGAGTTTTAGATTGGGACAATCTAGAAAAGATAATTTCTAAAGCAGGATTCAAATCTGTCTCTGAATGCAAAAAGCAGAAACAACTAGCCCTAGGACTCTGCTTGCCCACGTCTAGGTGACAGCATTAATAATTGGAGTGCTGATCACAATTTATATTCCAAGCAGTTCTGTTCAAATTGATTATATTCAAAGTATTGCCACTGCAAGGCTTTAAAAGGCTTCTGCAAAAGCCATAAAACATTCAGAATTGTAGTTTCTAGATACTTTTTTTTTTGTTACTTTTGATCTTTTAGTGTTCACATTTTCAGTCTTTTCTTGGAAATCTCAAGGGCTGCTAAGAAAAAAAGAGGAGATCTTGAGGTAATCATCTACCTCCAGGAGCTGGGGCTTTAAGAAAACACCAGATATTGCAAGACCCACATGAAAATCATGAGAGCTGGAAACGCTGTGTGAGGCTTTGGTTTCTCTTTACATAAAGTACTGAGGAAAAAAAAAAGCACATTAAAAAAGGTGATTAGATCCACTAGTCAGATTTTTAAATGTAAGGGGGCTTAAAATACTCAAAATATATTAGTCTGATAAAGAATATTTACTACATCTGATATATCTGTAATGTACAAAAAAAAAATAATTAGAATATCATATATATAGACCCATACTAAAGCCATTCATTTAACACCACCACCACCACCCCCCCCGCCCCCGAGTTTGTATGACTCACATAAAGTGAATTTTAATTTTATTTTTCCCTTCTGATATCACTGCCAACTCTCCCCAACCCCTCAACATGATTAGCAGCAGACAATGCCACTACTGTTTCTAGAGCAAGGACATAAGCTAGGAACAAGTAATATAACAAAGTTGTTTCATGGCTCTACAGTTAAAGGTTATGTCAGCATTTTCATGATAGAAACCCTGTTTCAGAAGTCAGTAACTCTTCTGGAAAAGCGCACTCCATTTAGAAACTTGGCGCAGAGGGTTCCCGCCATAAGACACATTCTTTCAAGAAAACTTAACTACATGCATGTATGTCTGTGTAGCTACATATTTATATCTGGGTAGCTACAATGAGACTGTAATTAAGAGTGCAGGATGGTCTTGGTTTAAAGTGGAATTCTGTTTCCTTTCTAAGATTCAGACACACAGTATGATTTGAAAATCGTTAGGTCAGATCCAGGGCTGGATCATGACAATGTGACCTTACTTTATTAAAGAGTTACTACCATACACCTTCACTTTTTGCCTCCCATTACCTGGCTTTTTAAAATGCAACATTTATGTAAATAATAATTAAAAAAACAACCAAAACCAGCAACTAAAGTTTCAAACAGATTCACAGATTACAAAAACCTGGGGGAAATAGTTGATATTTTTTTTCCAGTCAGAGGTATCCTGACAGGTTGAAGGAATTGTCCAACAGGAACATTGTAAAATTCAACTAGGTCAGATGCAAATGGGACATATTAATCAACTGTTGAAATATAGCATGGCTAGCTATAGCCATGTTTCAGCTCTGCTGAAACAGACCACAGCTCCTGATGGTCAGTAGGCTGAACATGAGCCAGCACTGTGCCCTAGCAATGCTGAAGGCTAACAGCATACAGGGATATATTAAAAGTCCTGTAGACAGTAGATCAAAGGAAGGAATAATTTTCCTTTATTCAGCACTTGTTATACTGCATCTGGAATGCTATGTCCAGTTTTGGGTCCAACAGTACAAGAAAGATGTTGAAAAACTGGAGTGAGTCCAATGGAGAACTGCCAAGATGGTTAGCAGGAGCTGGGAAAAATTTTGTATGAGGCGAGACAAGCAGTAGAACAGGTTACACAGGGAGCATTCACAGTCTCTGTCATTAGAGATTTTCAAGATCCAACTGGACAAAGCCCTGTGCAACTGGAGTTGAAGTCAGTGTTGACCCTGCCCTGAGCTGGAGGTTGGATAAAGACCTCTTGAGGTCCCTTTCAACCTGAATGATCCTCTGACTCCCCTCTCAAATACACCGATGAGACCGGGACTTCACCATCACGACCCAGATAATGGACAGTAATGACAAATCAAAGTTAGGCATCTTTGGTTTATGAACACACGTTTCTCATTCTCCTTCTCTGTAGGCATTCCAATCATGCTCTCTAACGTGCTGCAAGGTGGCAGATGAACTAGTGCACAAGTCATCATGGCATGTCTACCCCTTTACTAATTTATGATCTGGACATGGAAATACCACACTTAGTAATGAGAAGGAAAGGTTATTCATACCTCCCAATTTTAAACACCTCAGTTTCATCTCTCCAAATTTCCTCTACAGTCAAGTGAGTCAATCATATTAGGTGCCTGATTTAGTGTTTTTACACGACTTTGTGGATGATCATCTCTGTCTTTCCGTCAACCAGGGAGGGAAAATAGGGTGATCAACTAATGCCACTTGCCAGTTAGGCTAGGTGCCATGAATAATGGGCAAATCTTTCTCCTTACTGTCCCACAAATTAGCACTTACATAGGTAGCAATTTCACACAAGTACATCTCTCCTCTTATCTGCTCTATCCAACCACAGACAAATACGTAAGGCTCTTTAAGAGACCTACAGGTAACACTGACATGCAGACAGTTTCGTAAGGAACCTTTGGACTGGCATGAGGCAATGGACAAGGAGGCAACAGGCACATCTGCCAACAGAGCACCTGGCTGGTAGTACAGCAATTCTTGAGATTGAGACTGAACCCCCTGACGCAACCACAGAACTTATTTGTGTTCCTGTGGCATGACCCAGCGTGGGCAAGCTACAACCCTTGTCATAGTAGTCCACAGTAGTAATTCACACACAGTAGTAGTAGTATAGTAGTACACACATGAAACAAAAGGTCCTGAGAGAGAGAGGAAATCCGCACAGACAGAGATTTCTTCAAGTGGCAGTGTTGCAAGAAGGATGTAGGAAAAAAAGCTTGACCCTCATGACAGGCAATGGTTGCAGTACATCGGCTGCCTAACCCTTGAGAAGATTCCTGTTGGCATCGCAGGCTGAGATTTGAAGCACAGGAGTGATAAAATAGCCTTGAGAGTGTTTACAGCAGGCACCTCCCAAGCCTGATCAGTAGCTTGGAAGAAAGAGAGATGCGTGTTTGAAAATTTAAGAAGTGGGTGCTGAATGTGGGTGTTGGAAGCTGGCTGCAGGCAGGAGTCAGCCAGTTGATAGTGAAGGAGAGATGACAGAGTGAATAAAAGACATGAAAGGCCTATGAAGTGACGACAAGTAACACTGGTCTGATGTGATAGAGGAAAAGAAGCCAGAAAACACGTGTGACATGCTGAAAGCAGAAACTGAGGGAAATGATCTTCCCAGAAACATTCTAAGTGGATATACACAATTTTGCATATCACATTCAACAAGTCCACAGAAAAGGATGCTGCCCCACTCAAGATGTGAAATTATTAGAGCCTGAATGTGCTAAGTAGATGGACAGAAATTAGCATCTTTTAAAGATGTGATGCACAGAGACTCAGCAAAATGTAGACTTAACCTGGTGCTGCCCTTGCTTTGTCCACCTCTTTGGCTGGAAAACTTCTTATGAGCTCATTCAAAAACCGGATTTCTTTTCCCTGACTACCAGGGAGACAAGCCTGGCCTGCCTTCTTCACACAAACATTCACAACATCATCACTTCAAAAATCCCTGTGACAGGTCCAAGTAGTTAGGTATGACAAAGGCTTGAAATTTACATTTATTTTCTTGGCAGATTCACAGTTTCCTCCTTTGTGTGTGGACAATAATTTCTTATTGGTGAGCTGCCAGTCCATTCTGTTCACTGCCATTTTTACTTGCGTGCCTGTGCTTATTTTCCTTTTATCTGACCACTGAAAAATATCATATGCATTTATTCTGTATCACCTCACTGTCTGTACATTAATAACAAATTATATTTCATCTGCTGAGATAAACCCATATACAGCAAATCTTGGACATATGCCAGAGGGTGCAGTTGGACAAACTGCTCCGGTTGCTGCTGATCTCAATGCTCAACCCATTCCAATTCCTTTTCTGCCTGGACCAGAAGTTTACCTCAGGACAGCTGGTTAAATTGTTTATTTACTAAACGAGATTCTGTTTTATTTTGAGATTTCAGAAGAAAAAGAGAAAGGCAGTACTAGTTGTTCCAACAGAATTACTCACAAGTGTTAAGACCAGTATGCATCCAAACTTCGGCACAGATCAGGTCAAATACATTAAGAGGCAAGCAAAAGCTTAGCTCAAATTTAAATTGGAGAAGAAGAAATGTTTTTTCAGGTACACAAAAAACAAGCAGAAACAGAAGGAAAATACTGGTCCGCTGTTAGACAGGAGAGGCTAATTAGTCACCAATATCCACCCAAGGTTGTCAAGAAAGCTGGCTGGTGTCATTGTGAGGCCACTCTTCATATTCTCTGAAAAGCTGTGGAGACTGGGGGACATCCCACAAGACTGGAAGAAGGCTTTTGCCAAGAAAGATTGAACCAGATGATCCTTGAGGACCCTTCCAACCTGGTATTCCATGATTCTACGGAAATACGAGGCTTTGGCAGTGTTCACCTCGGCTACCAGATATTAGGAAAACAAAGACAAAACCCAAAACACAGTTAATATCAACTTGCTTGGATATTCCATATAATTGGAATAATTCAAAAATATTTAAGTCACTAAGTAATTTGTTTATACCAAACAGAATTAGAAAGGTGATAATTCTTATCATACACCAGCAACTTGGCAGTATTTTTTAGATGAATTATTATTTTCCACACCTGCAACATTGCAAGAACTTCCCCTGAAAAGAAGCTATAAAAACACAGTTTCATCTAAAATTTGATCCTACTTTAACTGAAGTCTAGAACTATAATTGTCTTTCTTGGTATAAGGTCAAGATGCTGATGGGAATATATAATATCTTTTTCTTTCCTTATCATCCACTTGGAATAGAACATAGAATAGAATATTCTTTTTAAGCAGGCAGCTTTAGGAAATGACGCCCCCATCCTCAGCTCTGTGGTAACAGTCAGTCAAAAACAAAGCCAAGGATTGTAACTTTGACAAATTATATACTATTCATTCAAGCCAACTCTGAACTGCAAATATAAATTACACAAAACAATATATGCTATTACACACAATATATTTATATACACACACATAGATGTATATACACCTCTTAAAACTAAAAATTGCTATTCTGAAGCCTTTGTAAATTCTGGGGACTAGGATTCTCATGCAGCAGGTGTGGAATATCACTATTACTGGGTTTCAGTAGACTGAGGATGGACTGCAACCAAGTTTCAAAACAGGGGCACAGATGGGTTAACTCTGCTACTATAGCACCACTTAAGTGCTTAGAATTACACTTAGGTCCCTATGGAAGGTGAAGCCACAGGGTCTAACAAGACATCCTCCCCTCCAGCACTATAAAGTGGGTGAGAAGCTAAGAAAATAGGCAAGTGTCTCCCACCAGGGGAGAGGGGCCAGAAGACACCCTTGAAGACTGCTGCAGTAGTAGCAGAAAGCCAGCCAGGGAATTTGCGAATAATTTGGGACAAACTGGCAAGGAACTTTTGAGCAGAGGGTGTTGCAGGCCCCGCAGGGTGGTGAAAACAGCTGTGGTGTGCCCTGAGCAATGCCTCCAAGTAGGTGTTCTGCTCCCTCCCAGCCCCACACTGGTGCCTTGGGCAAACCTATTTTGGTTAGGCTTTACACAGGACTGTGAGTTTCACCTTCAGTGCCTGTATATGGAAGCTGCACTAATCCAATAAAAAGAGTACAGGGTCCCCAGGAGCCACCGTGGTCGAAAGAATGGAGGTCCTCTTAGCACTGCTTAACACAAGAAGTAGTGACATGGTGGGCTACTGTATGACAGCAACAGGAGACAGGGCTTGTAAACAGCAAGTGGTGGCTCCAGAGACCTTGCAGGTTTAAATGGTCCTCCTACCCATCTGCAAGCGACCTCAGTGTGATTTCACTTCCATCTAATAGAGGGGTAAAGGAAACTTGTGAAGCAGGAGGAAAAGATTAATTCATCGTCCCCCAATAATATTTATTTATTTTTAAATCATTTGCTCCTTAACGTGGCAAAATAGCAGAGTGCGAGTGTGCAAAATACCAAAATCAGAACAGCAACTGCACTGTGGAAGGAATACCTGCCAACAGTGAGCATGAGGACCACCTGCACAGCATGCCATAGGTGTCAGTTTTGATGGGGACTGTCTCAGGAGAGAAGAAATGATGGAGAAGCACCATTTCTGCCAGTGCTACATGGAAATATGCAACGTGACACAAGAGTCAGGCTGAGTCTTGCACCTCTGCAATGCTGTCAATTTTGAGCAATAATTGTAATATCTGGGAGGTTTACATTTTCATCCAAAGCCCAATTCCAGGAGTGAGCACACAAGAATCTCAGTTTTCAAAGGTAAATACATAATCTTTGAGGTTTTGTATTTGCAGAAAAATGCCTGACACTACGAACCCTAAAGGCTTATGAACCAGCAAGAAGACCCTAAGTGATAGCATTTTTAAAATCTCATCTTTAAGCCCCAGTGTAATGATTTTTTTTTTATTATTCTGACTCGTGGCTTTGAAAACTTGGGTGTTTCCAGTTCTACACTCATCTGCAAACACAATTTTGCCTTGAAAGACAGTCCAATACACATACAGAAATATAGATTTCTAAATGAGACCTCATTTTAATATTCGGTAATCTACTTCATCCTATAAGGCAGTGGTAATTCTTTTTAACAGAATTTCTCATGTCTTTCAATATTTGTTGGTGGTTTTTGGCTGCCAGTCCAAGACACTAATGTCTAAAAAAAATTTTCACTGCTTGTGAAAATCTTTAGCCACCAGAGAGATCACACACGTCATGGACTTAGTGCTGATGTCAAAGTCATATACAATTGCCATTTTATCATACACTGTTAATTTTTTTATATCTGTGCATAACTATAAAAGAACACATTCCTAATCCAGGGCTGGGATTGCCATCCTTATCGAAACTGTGGATTTGAATATCCCTGTTCAGTACAAAATGCAAAAACAGACAAAATGCAGCTATAAAGCAATGTAAGCCCTTAAGCAATAATAAAACACAAAGAAAAGTACTTGAGACGTTACCCCTCATTTCTTGCAAAGTAAGCTCATATTTAAGTTCAGATGGACCAGGTTAACAATAACTATTTTTAATGTTAAAATGCCCTGGGGAAGTTATAAACTCACCAAATATGCTGTTAAACTTACTCTATATTGTGTGCAGCTGTATGGCTTCATACCAGTGACCAAACTTCCTAAATGGGCCAGTGAAGTAAAAGACACTCTCCCTTCCCCCCTCACACCCTCCCCCCTAACAATGACTTACTTGTCACAGGAATTTAATTTATTTTGGTAGCATGTCAGGCTACTATTCAGCTTCGACTTTCCCTACCTCTCTTACCCTACCTTTTTGCATCTGGTAAGAGCAGGATGAAGGAAAAGACAAGGCAGGAGAAGTCTTAAACATGAATGACACTTTCTCCCTTATAGCAGTCATTACTATGAAAGATAAAGGTCAGATTCCAACCAATTTTGAATTATTCTATAGGTATCGCTTAATACATTTTTAATTTAAATTCATGTTATAAGCCTTTCTCTAGAACTATCCAGCATAATCGATTCCACTGAACTAGTTCCCAAACTAAACCCCACATTTTTGCTTTTTTCTCTGGTACCCCCACCCAGATCAAACCTATAAGCCTGTAACATTTATTTCTTACAGTAAATGTATTTTCCTGCAAATGTTTCTGTAGTCTGCATTGGAGGTCTTAAAGGAGGAGGTCTGGCCTGTGGATTCAGATTTTGTGAACTTAACAAGGAGGCTGTTATGAAACAGAGCTTTGGCACGCCATGGCTCATTGGCAGTGATTAATTGACTGACATAGTTTCACATGATCCATTCTGACATCTAGACACAGACCTCACCTTGGAAATCGCAAGTGGATATTGATACCGCATCACCCAACTTAGCATCGTGAACTCTTTAAGGCTATTTTAGGCTTTGCTGGCAGAAACTTCTTCTCCTGAAGCCTCAGCTACAATAAATGGCCATCAATGAAATAATTACTTAAAAATGGATTTCAAGTGAATTAATAGATAATAAATCCATGGAGTCAGAGCAATAAGGAAAAACTTTGTCAGGCTGAAATGTGTATCAGAAAAACAGGTTCTTCACTAAAACAGCAGACTAAATACAAATTAACAAGATAACTGCTATCAACTGTGCAGCAAACGGGAAGAATGCTCTCCCCAGTGTGGTTTGAAAATCTGTATTATTTCTGGCTACTAACAAAATATGATTATTTTTGCTATTTATTTTTTGCACAAAAATCATACAATGCATTTCCAAAGCTCTCAAGACACATCTAAAGCACAAAGATAAATATAGTGAACTAGCTTTTAGCTAGGTTGAAAAGAGATGCTTTTTAGATCCCTGGTCAACTGTTGTACTTCAGTTATAGCACAGAAGAAACAATTTATTTTGCTACATTATAGCCCAGTCATTTTTCACCATAAAGACATAGCTGTCTTATTCAAGAAGAACTCTGATTAAAACTAGATGCTTTTTTAAAAGAACTCAACAAGTTTAAATATACTATTAGTTCTTTAACTCAAGTGGATTGGAAGCATATAAAAATCTTCCCATAATATACACATATTTCTTTTAAAAGTAATTCTCTGGATTTCATGTACAAGGTCAGTCAGCTGCCCTCTCCTGCCGGTGACAAATCTGTTCCACAGCATACTGTTGGCAGTGAAGTGAAGGAGCTGGGCAAAATTAAATCACAACACTGCATCCTGTCACTAAGTAAACAGCATTGCATGAAGACATCAGAGGAAACTAGGGGATGATAAAATAAAAGAAGGAAAAAATTGCAACTATTCCAAGCTTGATAATGTGAAAATAAGCAGTAAAAATAGCTACCAAAATGTTCAGTGCCTGAAGCTGAGGCATCATCAGACTTTCAATCAAATGAGTCAGGGGGCACTAGTGAAAAAGGGATACTTCTCAGATCCACACCGACTTGATTAGCAGTTTACAGGTAAACAAGGAGGGCAACATTTGTATTAGGGTTAATAGCAAATAAATAGTTTAGCTGAGAGTAGCTAGTAATGCAAACCACAAAGTTCAGTATGTTGATTCTATACATTGAAGTATTCCATGGCAGGCTCTGTGAAATATTTAGTATTTATTATTTAATTATTTTTAAAGTTAGCAAAGCTTACATAGGAACAAACACTCCACAGGCCTCAGGTATTCTCAGGCACTGAGAATAGCTTTTGGGAATATTGATCCCCTTCCTTTGTTCTGGGTTTCAATGGAATCAGCAGTGCTGGAAATGGACTCCCTTGCTCCTATTATTACACAGTTCAGCACTGTAGTCATACAAAAATGTATTCCCGGGGTCCAGAAACCATTTTCAGCCTATAGTCTCCACTTAATAAAAATCTACAGATAGAGGAAACTTATTTGCTTTAGAATACCTTTTCTTTTAAAAAGCAATATTTCATGGAAATGTATCTGTTTCAGTGAAAATATTCAGAATGGAATTTCTAGTGGGTGTGAGAAAGAGTTCAGCATCAAAACGAACACAAGTCCCAAAGCTCCTCTCCCCTCCCTTAAAATGAAGTTGTTGGTCTCTGACTAGCTTTGATTCTGGTGGAATTCTAAAGGGATAATTGCACATTTGGAAAGCTAAAAACACAGAATCCAATCCATCAAATTATATTTAAAGTATCTCTCAGAAGAAAAGATACAGCTATCCCAGACTCTAGTCACCATTTCCATGAATCAAAACCTCCATACAGCACACAAAAATGATGCAGATCCACACAACCTCAAAACAGAAACCAACAATAAAAAGATGAGGGCAGGCTCATTCATACTCAGCCATGCCCTACCTACAGATGAACTATGTCTATCACAGAAAATGTGGATCTGCAAGAAGGCATTCAGGTCAGTGGAGTGAGAACTTATGGAGCCCAGGTTCAGGCAAAAGACAAACTTGAGAACAGTTCCCTCTAAGGAGAATATTACAGGCACTGTTTTTAGCATTGTACCATTACTGTGTACGTGATGTGAAAACATCTATATGACGTGTGAAGGAAGGAGATCAATCTGGGGCCAAACAAACAATTAACATAGGACATAAAGCTTGCAAAGCCAAAAATAATTTGTTTAGCCTTATGAGAAAAATTCTTCCTCAAATAAAAAACCCCAACATTGGGTCTTTTATGCCACAATGATTAGAAATCAAATTGAGATTAGAAGATAGTGGACAAAATGTGAACATGAAGGGCAATACTCCCTAGCCGGTGAAATCTCGTGAGGGCTACCGTGCAGGCACATGAATGCAGGAGAACTCTGTAATGTGCTCAAGCAGTAGCTAATAAAAAAAAAAAATCATTTATGGAAATTTCTTACATGTTGTAAATAGCTCTTGCATGTTGCAGCTTGTTATAATTTGGGTATTTGACTGGCTATCCCCCAGCACAGTCAGGCAGAGTGTAAAAAGCAGTGTGCATGAGAATGTTACAAGGTCCTTTAGAAAGTAATGGGCAATTTTTCAATTTTCCAATGCATAACAAGTAGGTAGTCTCACTTTGTTAGTACTGAATGTAATGAACAGTAATGAATAGCCTAGGCTGGTTTTGGTTTGACTGGTATTGCTCTCGCCTGTCTTCCTGCTGTTAGGCCACCCCTGCCCGTCACTGCTAGGATGGAAAGACAAAGGAAGATTGTAGTGAAGACCACGCAGGTCTGGTGGGAATGGATTCTGTCATTTCCACAATGAAATAACCCCCAAACTGAACCTTAACAAGATAGAAAAGTGGGGATAGAGGGCATGAATGTGCCAACTAAATCTCTAGCATAAGAGACCTATTTTGCTGAAAATGTACTCCCTATGCTCAGCCAAACATAGTGCAGGATGCTTTTGCCATACGCTTGCAGGTGCATGAGCACAGTGAAGCACAAGGTATTTTTCCAGACTATCTTCTGCTGCCTACCTCTTTCTAGAAGCAGGATTTATCTACAAAGGATAAAAATGGAATCACATTTGGAAAGATTAAACCAATTTGACCTCAGGCAAGATGCAGCAGAAAGATTTCCATAACCAGCAGACAATTTCTGCCTGACTTAAGGCAGGAGCTGAATCAGGACTTCACAAAACAACTGACGGGGAGGAAGATAGTGATTACAAGATGAAAGAACAGCAACCCTGCAGAATACTCATCCTCTCAAACCAGTGAAAACAGTATTCCGTCTGATGGTTGAAAGTATGTCCATTCATTAAACAACCTCCAGCTTATACAACAGTATTGCTGTGACTATGATATGTTAGAGAAAAGAAATCCAGTTCAGTGGCTCCTTTACTATATACAATAACCATGAGCAAAAAGTAATGGGGAGAGATATGCCAAACAATTTCTATACAGACTTTAGACCTGCATAAAGCTTTATAAAGCTTAGTCCGTTTTATCAGTTTGACAAACACTGAATCCAATTAATTCAGTATGAACTTAATTGCAAGAAGAATAACAACAAAAATGTCCCAGCATAATTCTTTTAAAAATTTGTACAGAAAAAGTATCATATGTGCAGCTGCATGTATTTAGGAATTATCTGTTCCAAAAACTTGATCCAAGCGCATTTTTCTACAGCCAGTTATTTATTAAAGCTTTTATTTTAAAATACCTATTCCAGTTTCTACAGGGACTCAGTAAAAGTAATTTACTTTATGATTAGCAGAGCTCAATCAATACTTCTGCTTGCATAACATTAGAAAATTTAATCTCTTGAGAGCTCATGTCTAATGCGAATGTTTCAAATAGAAAAGTAAAGTCAGACAGATTCTGATAGAGTGGCATTGGCCTACAGCAGAAACACCAGTGGCTGTATTAGACAATAATATTAGCTGATAGACCATTATGTATGATTTTAATGCTTCTGAGTAGGAAAGACTTTGTTAGAGAGACTAGTACAAAACACCTAGACCAATACCATCTATAAAAAAGGCCTACCCTGAATTTTAAAATTCATCAAGATAATAGAGAAGATACTTAAACACAGTTCTGCAAAATAATGCAAATGTATGCAGAGTATTTAGACGGAGAACAATACAAAATACTCCCAGATGAACCAAGTTTATTAAAATAAATGTCTATTCCTTGAATAAGACAAATCACAATATAGTATTAACTTGACAATGTGAATAGTGTAAATCCAAGGAATTACTACTTCACATAGTAGAAAGAAAAATGAGGAAACTCTGATTTTAGACACTAAACTTAACAACTTCTAATTCTTATCTCTAGGTCTTGATAACCTTTGTTACCTTTATAGCTTTCAACTATGTGTACCTAGGACCTGGAAAATGAATTAGAGTTGCCCATTAGTCATTTTCGGGTCTCTGAATCTTAAATCACACTTTTGTTTATTCTAACCTTCACATGAAAACCCTCCGTTAGAAATGTACAGCCCAATGTTTTACTCTTAACAGGGAAAATGAAAAAAAGTGACAGGTAAAATTAAATGTTTCAGATGTTTTCTTTGGAAAGTTACATCTCAACTATTTTATGGGGGAGGATAAATGAGGCGAGATCATTTTAACATACTACCTCAATAATATATGCAGAGTGCCTCAGGAAATGTAAGAACTGTTGGCCCTATAAATGAAAAATTAAGAGGAAGACAACTATTTATTTCATTAGTCATCTATATTTCTACCTAGAATCACTGAATAACCTGGAGGCTCCAGCTGGCTAAAGATTCCTTGTGATCTCAGAAATCAGGAATACTTAACCCATCTTTTAAGATAACATTCAGTTTATTTTTCCCTCAAGTCACAGTTGTATAAGTTTCCTGGAATTTTAGAATATGTTAAGATATTTCTGAATTGTCACTATTTTTATTTGCAAAAATACATAGTAGCTTTCTGAGCTAGAAAACTGTATTCCTACCCATTTCCAGCATCCAGCCATTTCTACTCTGTCTCTCCAAGAGTAATTGAGGAAAATAATATCTCTTTTTTACTAATTCTAGTATTTGCTCATTTCCTACTCACATTTTTTGGGTATTTTTACCAGTATGAAATACAGTACCACCAGCACACACATCCACTATTAAAATCTGACAGGCAGTAAGAACTGTGACTGCAAACTCCAGTCACACAAATGACTAATATGATGGGTAAACACCTTCAACATCTGTTCATGTCTTTAATTCTACACTTTCTTTATGAAATTACTGGTCAAAATACAGTTAATCTTTTCTAAATCTCAATGTAGCAGACTGTGATAACTGGTTTTGCAATCAGGTATTTCAAATGATCATTGCAGGCGTTTTGTTTTTAAGGAGATACACTTAGATCTGAAAACACAGACTAAATATTGCCATGTGTCTTCCATTTTTTGGGTCGTAAGAATATGCTAATCAATAACGAAACCACCTGAATTAAGTCACATTTGGAAGAGTCCAATATTTTGATGAGTCTTCAAAAGGAAAAAAAAAAGATACCTTTCAGAGGTTTTAAAGCAGTAATAATCATTTAAAAAATCCATTCTGAGTAGTCAAATCTTGTAAAAAAATATGCTTCACTTAAAAAGCAAAATCAAATCATGTCACTACACTGAGCGAGCTTTATTCCTTATTTGCGTTTTTTAAAGGTATGCTTGTTCCCAATTATTATTTGAAAATAATTTAGGATGAGCTAGTGTTGATGATTATAACCCATAATCAGAATATGCTAGATTGTAGCATACTTAATACTTAGTGGGAATTATACAAATCTCTTTTTTTTTTTTTTTTTTAACGGCTATATTCTGCATCACAGAGAGCCTCAAGACGTAGTGACCATGGTCAAGAGACACACAAGCATCCACATGAGATGAAACAGTACTAGGTGGCTGGCATCAAAAAAATTAACATAACTTCAGAACAAAAAAGGAAAACATATCCACTTTGATACAAACAATGAACTCTATATTCTATGACACACCCAGAATAAATCATACAGATTTGCAGGACCCAGCAAATCTCCATTAGGCATTTTTGCCCATAGTTCCTCTGAAGTTACGGGGCCTGTTCTTAAACACAGAATTATGGACACTTAAATTCTTCAGTGTCTTATTTTTACAACATCTAGTACATCCCAGGTCTGAAGGTGCCTGCTTCAGAAAACTTGATGATCCTTACTTATCCCTTCCAACTTGAGATATTCTATGATTCTATAATTTCAATCTTTCTACAACAAACAAGAATAAAAAAAAAAAGTAACTAACTAAACCTCACAGCACACTGCACAATCATAATCATACAAAATTTACCAAAATGAAAGTCAAGAAACACACCAAAAAAACTAATGATGATCTTATTAGGAATAAAGAAGGGCAAACTTTAGGACTTTTTGCACCACCTTTAAAACGAGAAAAGGATTTATCATCCAGTACCCCTCAGATACCAACTAATCTAACAAATTGGAAATTTGATCTCCGCCTTGGCCTCCACTCTGATGTCTATAAAATAAATTCTTGTCAAGCCCCAGGTAGTGAATCTCCTGTAGTCTTTTCCAGCATGATGTTTTTTGACTAGACAAAGAACACAGTGATATTCTATACACTGTAAATTTGGATGATCTTTCTTTCCCTTTCCCTCCTCTTTTTTTCAAACGTGCTTGTTTGTGCACAATTTCTTTAGTTTCTAACATAACTGTGATTTAAGTCTTTGGTATTACATAAAGTTTATTTTACGGCTACTTCAAATATGTTTGTATTAATTGTGCATTATGGAGGAATGGGAAAGTTAAGTTTGAATTTTTATTTTAGAAACTTGAGATCAGCTGTTACTCACTTTTTCAAAGCTTTAATACTAAGTAGTGGTCTTAAGAAACTTTTGAATTATTATTTTCTGAATAATACCTACATTTGGGATTGTATTTTTATGTTTGAAAATTAGAAGCAAACTGTGCCAGTACTTACTTTTGTTAATGCAAAGCCATCTTTTAGCTGCAGTTCCATGCAGCTTTTTAGCCCCTTACTCCATATATGTGGTTTTTTCCACTTCATTTGTATCCTTTTTTCCCTTTTTGCATGCTTCTTTTGCACTCTCTTTTATTTTCACGCCAGTCAGCTTTAGGAAAACTGACAATGAAAGAATGAAAGTGTTGTGAATCATACCTAAGAACACCTGGTAAAGGTTTATTTTATGGCATCAAATAAAAATGCTGAAAAATACCTGTCAAACGATATTTTTTTTTTAAACCAGAAAACCAGAAGCTTGAAATACAGTGAAGCAAAAAGAAAAAAAAAAAGAGGTGTAAATTTACAAGAAGCGAGGCAACGGTGATAAAAAGCAATTTTGCAAAGTCAAAAAAGAAAAAGAAAAAAGATTAAATGACATTAAAAAATACCCAAGTCTTCATTTGATTATCTTTAATCTAATTATAAAAAGGAGCTGCTTAGTTCCCTGCAAAACAAGGAGACCTTAGATGGTTTAAGAAGAAAAAACAGAGGCTAGAGCAGCAAAAATAGTGCTAAATTAAAGCACTTGGAGGCCAAGGGCTTTGAACCTGGGTTTAAGCAGTCATTCCAACCTTGTGAGGCAGGGGCTACAGAAGTTTGGGCTCCTGCTAACAGAGCCCTCATTGTTCCACCAGGCAGCTAGAAAAATGCTGCTTTATATCTCCTCACACCACAAGCCCAGCACACAGAGCCTAGGAGGAGAAGGAGTCCGAGGGTGTGCTATCCATTGAAAAGCCATTTTTCCGCTATAAACTACCCCATGCTCCAGTCCTGGCTCGCCAACCGCACTAACGGGATGTTATGATGGTGCATAATTTACAACTGGAAATTTCTGATTTATGTGGGATTTGGGGCATTTGTGTGCCCACCCTTCCAAACTTCCCTTCCTTCACTCAACCCTGGGCACGGCAAGGTGAAACCTTTCAAACTGCAGAGCCAAGGTATCCACCACGCTAGTAGATAAACATTGCACAGTTGAAAGTTCAGTTATTCCACACCTGTTTAATATGTTTATTCAGTAATTAAAGATTAATGCCTATTCCAGACCAGGTAAATATGTACTGTACACACGCATGCATTCTGTAAGGAACAAAGATTTTACTGTGTTGGGCTCCTTAAGGGTACTGAAACGTGCAACTTTAAAAAGCCCAAGCCGTGTCACATATAGGCTGTGCTATAAATTACATTACATACATTGGTAAAAGATGCTAACAGTAGGTCAGTCGGAAGAATTACTGAAGACAATTTAGAGACAGGTCACTATTTATTTGTATGGCTCATAATTATGGCTATTTACAGAGATGGCTACGGTTCATTGCTATTCCACTGCAAGCTCAATATAAGGCATATGTGATGATGTTCACATGATTTAGACTTGCTGAACCTGTAATAAAATGTATGAGGCTGAAGCACTACAAAATGTTTTATTTATATATATGTACATATATAGAGAGATAGATAATAAGTATACACTTTTATACACTTAGCTAGACAAAAAAATATTATTCATACGTATATACACACACAGAAGTTATATATATGTATACACATATAGACACAAATAAACTAAAAAACCTTTCATGAGTTTTCCAGATGTAAAAATATACACAAAATTAAAAAGCCAGATGCATTGCAATAGGAACATGATAATAGGAGACCTAGTAGGATGTGTTGTGAGAAGAGTGTTTTCCCAATGATTGAGACAGACTGTCTTTTCCTTAACAAATGTCAAGTTTAAAAATGTCATGTTTGGCCAGGTTAATAAATAAATGTAATGCAGTGTATCATGGAGGTTGGAAGTAACATCTTTACAGGCCTGACAGGCCATGGGAATAGCTGAATCATGGCTGGCTGCTGAATTCACACCAATTATGCTAATTCTGTAATTTCAATTATTTGAAGTAATCAAATACAATTCAATTAACTCTACCTCTCATAAAGTTCATAGGTTTATAATCAGAAGCACCCGAACAGTGAAAGAGTTTTTTAATTATATCATTGGGGATGTTGTTGTGCTCAATTAAACCTACAAACCTAAACCGACAAAGCTGACAAACCAGTACACCTGCCATGTTGGAACTAAACCGTGGCTAAGGAACGCATTGAAATGCATTTTAGGGGGCTTTATTATTTTATTATTAACGATGTTCTTAAGATGAAATCAATAGTTTCTATGCAAGACTGAAAGAACATACTTCAGCAGACTTCATGTTTAACCCTCGCTCTGTACGGGACTATATTTTCCACTGGTAACACTCCCAGTCTCTTTTAAGGAGGCGGGTTCAGCCAGTACTAATATTTTTGAATCCTGTGCCCACTGCATGACTTGATCTGGCTTCCATTTTAGTAAGGGCAGAAAGGTCCACGGATCTGAATGTGGAGAAGGGCAAGCCCTGCATGGGATGAAGAGTAATCTCCAAAGTACTCTCAGTCCACTCATCAGCTAGCACAAGAGGAAAAACAGGTCAGGACAATTCACATGTAGCAAAGGTCTTCCAAGTTTGGTTTTAAACTTTTTTTGGATATACCTGCTGTTGCTGAACTCCTTGCAGTGCCTCTCACAGAAGCACCTTGGTTTTTCTAGCATTTTACAGGTGGCACGTTGAACAAATCAGAGAGAGGACAGCATGTACAAGACCACATGATCAAAAAGAACAAGTTTACTAAAGCCTTACTCTAAATTCCCAATCTGCTCCTGTGTGCAATGACATAGATTTCTTACTGGTCATCCTGCCCACTTTTTCTCAGGGTAGTAGGAGAACCATTCTCAGTTTTAAGACAACACAACCCAAATTGCAGTAGCATACACTTTGCATGCAGGTAAAGATGACATGAATTTGTGCTAGTGTGTGCACAACTGACTATAGAGGTCCTTCTCAGGTCATTAAAATAAAATAAATTAAAAAAAGAAAAAAGCATAAGGATAAAAATAATGAAATCGAAGCCACAAAAATCACAAATTAAAATCCAAACAGCAGAATTATTTCGTGTTCTAAAGTTTGAAAATGACAGCTTTTCTTCCATCACTTCCACAATGCAGCAAGGCAGAAAGGGAAGCAAACAGGAAGAAATTGCATATTGTAAAAGCCCTGACCCATTCTTGGCTTTCATGATGTCCCTAGAACTGCAGAGAACATCAGCAAACAGACACAAAGAAAAAGTCCTGCAGATCCAAGTCTCAAATTAAATTTTTAGTGCACAGAATCACAGGCTGGGTTAAAAGGGACCCCTTGAGGTCATCTGGTCCAGCACCCTGCTCAAAGCAGAGCAACTTTAAAGTAATACAATGTCTTTGTTAAAGGCACGTGATGTAGAATAATCCAGCTATTCAAATATTCCAGTCAACCATCAATGTGTATCTTTGCAGAAAACAAAACTGTAGAGGAATAGTGCACTATGCTTCCACTTCGAAATGAAATAGCAAAGACATTTTGCTTATATTAGTAAAAATGAAACTTGTTAGCTCTTTCTTGTATCACCTTTTTTAATAAAGGGCAAACCTGAAGAATTATTGTTATACTTCCACTATGTATAATGTGAGCCTGTATTATCCCTGTAACAAAAAATGTGTTTAATGCAATTAATTTGCATTAAATTAACAGAAGGATCTGGTTTTTCTTTTTTTCTTTTTTCTTTTTTTTTATTTATTTTGTCTGTTGTAGTAATAGGACTGTGAAAATATAAAGCATAAATGAAGAATGAGTTCTAGCAAGCTTTTCACTAAAGCACATTGTAGTACTAGACTTGTACATTGAAATGCAGATGTAAATTGGAAAAGCACATGAGAAGGTCTCCAAAGGTCTTGACTTTTGGATACATTTGGATGCTAAATCTGAGCTTTCTTGCTGAAGAATATCTCTTATTTTAATGTTTTGGCCTCAAAGAGATCTTATTTTTGGTAGCATAATAGAATGAATTTCTTAAGTATTTTGTTAAAGGCATACAGATGAAATCTACACACGTATGTATCATAAGGTAGGATATATGACTGGCAACAAGTCAATATAAAATTGTTAAGCCTTGTCTAAATGCAAGAATTCAGTTGTAGAATATATAGTTAAGAACCAGAATGTATTATATCAATAATTAATCAAATAACATAGATATGTCTCTACCTATCCAACTACTGAGATTTAATTATAAAGGGAACACAAGGAGGCATAGCACAAAAGGACACTGAAATCAGCCCCACGCTAAATTCCCCACGAATGCACTTGGTACCCTTTTCCAGGTCAGAGAGGGCAGGAGGGGACTAACCTAGTCCTGTTAAGCTAACAAATATGACAGAAAACATGAAAGCAAATAGACATCTCCAGATTAATAGGTATACTCCTCTTCTCCACCCTGGGCAAATGCCTCCTATCTTGCCACATCTGCAGCAAGCACTGGATTAAGCAGAATCCTGAGGTTTAAACAGAGAAATCACTCTTCACACAGGAGGGGTAATTTGAACAGGCATTTAATAACTGAAGCCATCCAAACTGTAGTGAGGTAAAATAGTCTTCAGGGGGCAAAAACCCAACCAAACCAAAACCTCCAAACTCACAAACAAGTGAAGCCTATAGCAGCTGGCTGCTGCTTGTGACTACTCTGTTTCACTGCTTCAGATTTTCTGGCATTTTTATTGCCTGTTATCCCAGTGATAATATGTAAGCATGCAGATATATTAAATTGAGAGGGAGGGAAAAATAGGGGCCACATAGAAAGCAGCAGACTTGCAGTATCTAATAACCATTATTTTTTTCATAAGCTAGAAGCTTAGAAGTTAGCAAATAAACTGTTATGATAATGTTCTGATGGAAAGCCTAAAGGGAAGGTTAATATTTGTTAAAAGCAAGGATTCAAAAATCAGCACTTTAAGCTCCCCTACCCCATTGCTCATTTAAAAAAAAAAGAACATACATCATGTAGTCTTTTTGCTTTTCTTTTTGCTTTTGTGCTTTCAGGTTTCACTCTATAACCTAGAGTGCCATAGTCCTCCCATGCCTTTTTTCTTCCAAATGGCAACTGGTATTTTCATGAAATCATTTGACTCCAGTGCTGAGGTTTTAAGAAAAACAAAAAAAGCACATACTCTCTTAACTAATGAGAAAATTGAAAAAAAGTTGGAAATTATAGGGTTTGGTTAAAAATACCTTTCTCATTTAGAACCAGATGTTACCATAGATCTCACAAAAGTCTATGGAAGAAGGATGGACCAGATTTCAGTCAAAATTGCAGGATTTGGACATACTGCTTTGCAAAGGTGATCTAGCTAGAATATTTACCATGGTTATATTTGTTTACTTGCTCAGCTAATGAAATTCTGGAAAGTTCTTTCATAAACATAAGCAAGCTTGGAATGCCTGAAAGTGGGCTTTTTGCCAAACTAAAAAGAAGATAAACTAAAAGCAAAGCCTTAAATAAACCCAGGCCACATGGGAAGAAGTTTTGATCTCACTGACTTCGTGGGTTCCAGTATTTCACTTCTATATAATGAATCCACTAAGAATGAGGATAGACCTATTTTCATTATTGTCCTCCATTCAAAATCAGAAACGCAGCCTCATTTTCTTCATTGATGGGAAGCATCCTTAATGAGAAGTCATGTATCTCTCATTCAAACACCATAAAGCCGAAGGCAAAAACAGGAGTAAGGCTGTCATTGGAAAGTGAGTACCCATTAGAACCATTACTGCCTGGAGCCTTATCTGAAAATAACACTAAGCTCCCAAAGCCCTCAAAAATTAGATAAAATCCAGATCTAGCAGAAAGGATCCCACAGAAGATTTTTAGACTAATTCTCCAAGCCCTTGTGCATCAAAGTAAACAAAACACCTTTCCCAGTTTTCTACAGGAAACAGATAAAAGGTGCAATGAAATAACCAGCAGCTCAGTGGGCTCAGCAGCCACCCGGGAATGCCAAAGAGAGAGGCACAAGTCCTTGTGGCATTTGATCAACACTAGACATTTGAACTTCTTCTCTCTGTGATCTGCAGCAAGTAGCCCAAACACCAGCTTATTAATTAAGCCTGAGGCTGGTGAGCATTGGCCTCTTTTGTATATCAACCATCATTTTTATCCTTGTCAAAACTGATGTGCGCAATCCATCAACAGCTTTCCCTTTGGATGAGACAATGCATCAGAGTAACTTCTCACCCAGCCAGTCAGAAAACACCCATGTGGTGGGAGATGCAAGAGGATGCAGAATTACAGGCAAGCTTGGAAGTCTTTTGATAGTTGACTTTGGGGAAAAGCACAACACATCTAGAAAGAGCCACAGGGACCACTGGGATGCTCGGCAGAGATAGCCGAAGGGGAGTGTCCTTCTCTCACATGAAGCAACTGCAGTGGGCTCTGCTGAATTAACACGACTGAAAATTAAGCAATTGAGAAGTTGGGAACTAGTTTAACAGCATGAGCACCTGAAAGTTCAAATAAGAGGAATGCAATAGCAAGGGTCACTGCAGGAACAGGCTTGTAAGGGACTGGTAAGGTTTATTAAATGCCACTCATCACTCTTCGTTTAGCACAACTGTGGGAAAAGAAGATTTTATAGCCCAGTAATCCAGTCTACAACAGGAGTCAAATGTGCAAGACAAGTCCTGTTTCTTGGGAAGAAATAACCCTTTAGCTGTGAGAGAAACCACATTTGCTTCTTTGGCAAAACATCGGGGACTCTCCTCCCACATAGAAATCAGACAAGACTCCCATTTAACTAAAGATGCCAAGAACTTATTTATATATACACGTCACCGTTCTACTACATTCTTTTTAAATGCATCTCTAATGTTACATGTGCACAACCCCTTACAGCAGTACCATATTTGTGCTTATAAATTAAGTTGCTTGGTTTCTAACAGGAATGAGTATGGAAATGTGCCACCTGAAAAGCACACAACCAGAACTGACACCGAGTCTCAGAAAAAATATGCCCTACCTATCCAGATAAGCTGTAGAGATCAGATTTATGAAAGAAATCCCACAATCATGTTTCAGAAGCTACTAATAGTTGGCTGGGAGGATACTCACTTCAGAATTCATCAGAGGATTCAGGATATTTTGAGTAACTAGGAAACAGTTACCTCTTTTTTTTCCCTTTGTTAATTAACATACATTGAAATAAATACATTCCACTATAAAATTGTACTAACTTTTAATTAGTTACTTAAAAGTAAAATTACAATCATGTTTTACTAATAACATGAAAAAGAAATTAATGCAATTTTCATTATACCTCAGGAGGTGGGTTGTTTGTTCGGGTTTTTTTTCCCCTTTTAACCTGCTGCCCTGTCAGGCCTTATTATTTTCACAAAGGTCTGACAATCGTAGGGTCATATTTGTTAGCTGCTTGTGACAACATTCAAAAGGGGCACTATATATCACCCAAACAGCTCACAAACGGGCTAGTCACATTATTTATTATGAGCCACACATGTGACAAATTATTTAACTCAGTGACTCCTAATAAGTCAAAGAGCAAGCAATTAGCTAACGCAGTATGAGGGCTGTTTGTGGCAATTTATAGATGCTCTCAAGCTGTCACAGCACTTCAAAGTACCATTGGAGGGGAGGGGGGAACCTCTTAATGACTCACTTGAGATGACAAGCATTACACAGCACACATGGCAGCGATGAATTTGGCAGCCGATTCTGTTACTTGCCGCTTCCTCTCCTTCCCCCAACAGCTGTTTACATGTTTGCAAGTTGCTCATCACTGGGAATGCAGAGAGGGAGGAACTCGCTCCGTTCCTTTTCAACAGAGCAAGTGCTGCTCAAAGCCACTTGTGGGTAAATCCTCTGGACCACAGGAATCTCAGAGAGCTGTAGGACTGTTAGCTAGCGGAGATACCACCAGTAAAATCTGCTGGTTGCATGTACAATGCTGTTTCCACCTCACAACTGGATTAGAATGAACCTCAGGGAAGTTAGGGTTCTTTTTCAGTTAGCTGGGATTACTTTTTGTAAATTATAGTAAATTCAAATGAGGACATTTGGACAAGATAACCTCTAGCCTTTTCAGCCTCAACCGCTCTGTGAAACCAAAGATTATCACTTTGAATTCACTCAGGATCTGGGAAAGATCCAACCTTTAGATCAGAGACCAGCTTGTAAAGCTTAGTCCCTGGCCTTCTGTAATGAATTGCAGCAATTGGTGACTATCTTGCATGTTCTTCTTTGCACTGCATTGGCAAAATAAATGTGCCCCTTTCTCCTGAGTCCCATCTTGTATTTCTAGTGGCACTCAGATATCCAACTCCCCAGCTGCACCAAACCTAGGCACCTTGGTTAATTATGGACCAATGCTGAAGCAGGGGATAAATCTAGCCTGGGCGTACCCATTTATACGAATGCAGTGACAGTGTATGATGAGTGTAGGAATTAAAAAATAATCTGGAGGCATCAGGTTAAAAAACCTGGTGATGATTAGCAGATACTCTGTGTTGGAGAGTGGGGAAGTAAAGAGAGGTGAAAGAGGGAAGTCAGGGAGGGGGCAATTAAGTGTTTACTTTGCAGGAACTCAAGGTGATAAAACAAAAGTCAAAGAGAAGAGGAGAAAGATACAACTTGAAGCCACTGTTACCTTAAAGGTTGTACCTGAAGCTATGACAGCATGACATAGCTATGCTTGGTGAAAGACAGAAATTAATCAATGAGAATGAACGGGTGACACTGAGAAAACACAATGTGCTGCCACAATTGGATGTGACCGTACTATTTCAGGAGGGGAGGAGAGGGTAAAAAAAACCAGATGTCAGACCCACATTCAAAAGCAGTCACTCCAAGCCATCCAAGCAAAGTCTCCCCCACACTATAAGATATGTAGCAGAAGCAATTGAACCTCTCCCTGCCACACACATTCCTTTTTAAAATGCAACGAGTCATTGACTGTGCTTTAGCATTCCTCAGCAGGCACAGCTGTATTATAGCAACTCTGTTATTCCAGATAGCTTGAGGGGAAAGAACCTGCACAGAGGAGTGTTAACCTCTGCCTTTAATTGCACGGTGACATCATCCACGAGATTTAACTTGTGCTTTTGACACATCAGACTTTCAATGCAGAAGCTTAATTTAGTACACCACGCAAAAGTGTTGAAATCCTCTTCAGTATAGAAATGAATAAAGCTTTTATCAGGGACAATGCACTTCTGAAAATATAATAAAATGTTTTGTCTATCAAAAAAGTTTTCGATTTCCAAGCCTAAATTTGAATATTGAGATTGTCTTAAAATCTGGGAAGTAAAAGTTAGAAATTATTTTAAAGTGTGTAGATTGAATGACAGCAATACCTTTATGAGTAGCTGTAGCACAAGAATGCATTTTCCAAAAGTACTTTGTAAGTTCTTCCCTCTTACTTGGGAAAGAAAAAGCAACACATTCAAATCTTCATATAAAATTCTTCAAATAATATGCTTTAGGGTTTTTGTTGGTGTTTGGGTTTTTTTTTTGTTGTTGTTTTTTTTTTTTTTGCCAGTGTTCACTGCAGTCCTTAACTACCTGACATTTCATCAATCTTCTGGCACCTTTTCCTTTTCTGTTTTTTTATCACTTCATCTTTGTCAAGGTTTACTTTTCTTCTCATGCATTTATGCCATGCTGCTGAGCTTTTCAGAAGTTACAAAGCAGAACTATCTGAACAGTGCGCTAAAGATCATTTTACTGCATTAATGTAATAACTCATCAATCAAATTTTGGATATCCAGGTATCACCTATTCTGCTGTTCTAACTTATAAAAACTGTTATGCTCTAAGGGAAAAGAATTTCTAGAAGGGATAGATTTGGGTAGGGGGGGAAGACTCCAGCTTGTAGAAAATGGACAAGTAGAAAAGAGAAGAAGTAAGAGAGTGTTTCTTGAAGTGGCACTTTTAAAAGTAATGGGTTATCAGTTTGGCTGTTTGACCAAAAGCCACAAGTGGTAGAATACAGATTTCATGTGCTGCAGCACAAGAACAGAGTTGTGATTTTTGCTCCTGGTCTCAGAATCTTTGGTCTTTTCCACAAAGCTTTTTCCGCAAGAGTCATGAGATTCCAGATGCCTCTCAGCTTTCTTTTTAAAAGAAATGAAAATGACAAAATATATTCAAGCCTCTTTAGTTCCAAGGGAAAATTTAAAAGCAAAACTGGAGTGTTCCCTGAAAACTCAGAAAACCAAAAAGGCAAATACATCAACACTTACTCTTTAAATTAAATAAACAATGCAGTTTTTTTTTAATCTTGTTTGGAAGATCCACTTCACTTTCCATTTATCTATTTAAACACAAGGGAAGAATCCATGGTGAATGTAACAAATCATATTGTGGGTAACCTCATACTCCTCACAGGTACTTTTCATCAGGATAACAATTCTCAGTGAGACTCAAAAGATGTACTCATATAATTAAATACCTTGAATCATCATGACTGCTTTTTCCCAACATCTGATCTCTTAGTAATCAAGGAAAACAAACTGCCTTCTTTTGCAATCCTTTTCTAATCTGTGGAGAAAAGGACTAATAGTACAATGGTGCCTATCCAGAAACAGTCAAAATATTATTTGAACACTAAGCACTAGGGCAGAAACCCTTCAGGCTCTCCTGCTTTCTGACAGAGAAACACATCTTTGGCAAATGTACATCAAGTGCTTTTCTGAGGTGAGCAAAACTAACCTCTCATCTTTGTTTTTGAGATATTCATACTTTAAAAGCAGAACATAGCATGCATGTATAGAAAAGTAAGCTGAAAACCTCAGGATTTGGGGGCAATGGTAGGTGTCCAGGTGGAAGGGATATTTTACATACCTTGAAGATTGGGGTAAGGAGACACAAAAAGCATGTGGAAAGCATTGTAAAAATATGTTAAGGACAGCATCTGGTCAAATTCATGCCACTATGAATGAGTCCTGAGAACCTGAAAATCCTTAACACTGCATTGATATGATAGACAGTGGTTCAGCAAACCGAAAGGACAAAGTATTAGTCACTCTGCACAACACAGATGGCATTTCAACCAAACAAGGCCTCTGGTGGGCCAGCTGTCCCACATTTGAATGGGTCAGCTAGTTTCTAGCTAGATGCATCATGGGGCCATGTTCCCTTTTCTCTCCCACCAAATATGATTGCTCTGCTATCTTCCTCCAAATATTTCAGGACAGTCAAGCACAGAAAACATTAGCTTTGCTACCTCAGCATCATTAGTTATTTTTTTCCTTCTTCCTCAACAGCTCTGGGTAGAATAGAGACCATCTTCATAAGAAATCCTGCCAGATCAAACTGAAATCTGAGGATTCAGATTACACTGTATGATCAAGAGCATCTGCTTTCATCTAAGGCACAGCAGGGACGAGGCAAGAGCCATCATTCAAGATCTGCAAAATGAACCAGCAGCAAGTGTGGCACAGCGAGCACTCCACTCTTGTGGGAATGGAGACAGAACAGAATCAGCAAACTTTGTTTTGCTTGTTTGCTTTCCTGCTTGCTTTTTTTAATAAAAGAATCTGCAGTGTTTACGTGTAGGTGTGCATGTGTAAGCGTGCACACAAAATCATGCAAAGCATAATCTGGCTCAACTCATGGAAGAAAGTGTAAGAGAGTAAAAATAGTCAAATTGGTCTCAATTTACAGTAATTGTAAAAAGCTCATGTCACAGAAAATTTAATTCCTGAAGCTCTACAGGATTCTTTGCAAACTAGTTGTATGGAAGAACTGCTTTACAAAATAACTACTTAGAAAGGGATTGTACAGATTGAGAGCGCACTGTGTACAGACACACCTATACTCTCCACTAGACAACTACAGGGCTAATTTCTGAGTTATTCAATACTATTTCAAAGATATTTTCATACTTTTACTTATTTTTTTAAAGTAATGAAGTCCACTGATAGGTGGAAAACATAAATGTAGCAAACACCCAGCCCCAACAAAACCCAGAAGACATCAGTTTCAGCTACTGATCTGTACTACTTGAAAACGGAAAATCTGAAAGTTTTCAGATTGATATATAAGGTTCATATTGCTATATAACACAACGTCCCTTTTCTCTTATAACACAATTATGATAATACTGCATTGGCCCCTTGAAGGTCAATGGCAGCCTTTCTGGTCACATTATGAATATTAAGGTATTCCACACACAGCAACCAACAAACAGCTCCAACAAGGGCACACGTTATCTCTTAGGGGATGAGAGCTGTGATATTTGTTCAAGATCTTTGCAGTAGCAGCAAGAAGTCATCATCATCAGGATTTGTGTGATGACTGAATTGCACCTGAAGTGTGGTGACAACAGACTAAATTCTCAAATCTTTTTTAAATATTGGATTTCCAATTCTACTTACACATATAAAAATCAATTCCTTGTACTTTATAAAGAAAGATATGTTATTTAGAGAGAGGTTATTTAGCTCTATCACATCAACAATATTTGCACCTAGATTTTCTACACTGAATTTTTTATGTATGATAAATATGTCAACACAGAACAGCCAATTCTCCTTGTAACGCCTGACCAGCATTAGCTGTATTTAAAAAACACACAACTGGAAAAAAACCCTCAACCCTCCACAAAAGCTTGGCTTTGACTCTTTTTGCTTCAGGGCATAAATGAAACTCTAAAAGAAAGAAAGCGGAAGAAATTTCCCCCATGACGCATTTATTCCACAGCTGCCCACACCAAATTTCTCGTCCTTTCTCGGTAGGCATAGCGAGCTGGCGGCTGTCAGAGACACTGGACTGAATGACGGCTGGGCTGGGCTGCTACGGCAAATCCTATATTTAAATGTAGAAGAATTTGTCCCTTCAACAGTCTGGGTCAGATGTGCTGTACTCAGCGATGCAAAGAAACTTTTAATTTTCCTCTATTTTTAAATAACATGAGCATACACACACAGGTCAGAAGGATTTGTACAACAATTTACAACAGTTTGTGGAGCAGATTAACTTGATTCTTCCCTGCTGAAAGGATTATATAAAGATTAAAACATTCAAAGTACAGAAAAGCATGTAATACATGAGGGTAATTTACGGTAAACCCATTATTAAGGAGACGAAAGTGTTTAATTAAAAAAAAAGAAAGAGAAGACAAAATCTGAGTCATGAAGCAGTGAGATGATACCCCTTTAAATGAGGGCAGTCTTCAAATAAAGCTGTGGTAGACGTTATTTCTTCACCAAAGTGGCATTTTTGCCAACAAGACTCTTGGCAGCCTTCAAGGGTCGACACTAGCACAATTGACCAAATATGGTTGGGAATTTGAAAACATTGAAGATCTTAGCATTTGTTCCTGAGTCTAACATAACACAGTCCAGTCTTGCCACCAGAGCCTATAACTACTAAGTGATAACTTAAGCACTGGAATGCAAATAATCCATTGGTTCACATCAGTGTCATTTCCATTTGTTGATGTTCCCAGTCCCCTTCAAACCCTGGCAGTACCTTACTTGACTTCTGAGGGGAACAATCTACAGGAAATGTACTAAAAAAAGTCAAATGACAAGACCAGAATTAAGCGGTGGCTTACTTGCAGAAAAAGGAAAAAAGATGATACATTAAACTACACTGTCCAGAGTTACTTGACCTCAAACTGATTGCTGTTAAATTGCTTGAATTGAAGTTAGTCATTTACCTACTGGCAGCTACTCAAGATTTATCTTTACAGGCTACGAGGTTTTATCATTTGTCCGTAAACTCCCCGTCAAATGTTAACTTTCAAAATACTGATTTAACTCTAAAGTGTGGGGAAGCTTTGCCGAAGTCTATGAAAAATTAATATAAGTGCCTCATAAAACATTAAATACTTAAATAATTTGGCACCTCTCCTCTGAGAAGTTAAAAGGATGCTCAAACACTTAATGGGTAAAATAGAACAGCATAATAATTTTTAAGGAACAGTCTGTGATCTGAAGTCATCTGACCTAGAAATGTCATAATGGGCATCTGTGTTGGAAAAATAATAAGGGCCTGTAATTTATTAGAATATACTAGACAAAAATTAAATTATGGTGGAGATAAGCTTTATGCTACAGAGATAAGTGCAATTACATCTCATTTTAAAGAGAAATAAGAAAAGTTACCATGGGAAAAATGAAGTCCTCCCACACTTTTAACTACAACAATTATCTAGCACATATTTCAGTTTAATGTGTCCATATATCCCAGCAAAGAACTGCAACCTTTCATTTAAACCTGCATTTGAACAGATACAAAAAACAGGAGGGTAAGCAGTTAAACTAAAAAACCCATCAACAAAATCTGAACTCTGGATTTCAGCAAACTCTGCAGAGGGGAGGGGANGAAAGAACGTGAAAAATGACAGTGATCTTACAGAAAACCTGATGTGCCTTCTTAAACTCTATCTTTATGGAGACTGAGCAGCTGCAGGAGGACTCCAGCACTTTGCTGGGCTGGATCCTGAAGCTGTACCCTAGAGACCACCAAATTATTCCCCTAATATACTTTGCAGCTGACTTAGTTCCTTTCTTATTGAGGAAAATCAGAGATGTAGGCAAGGGCAAAATGCAAGTAAAACAAAAGACACTGAACTCTGAAGAAAAACTCCACACTAGGCTGAGCTTCCTCTCCTATAATCCATTGATGTGGAGCATTAACCACAGGAAGGGCACTACAGCCCGAGCCCATGGCAAAGTGTCTCAGCTGAAAAGCCCAAAGTTACAAATATGTTCATAGTTTGACATATTTCCCGAGCTGGTGCTCCATCTGGAGCCGAACAGGTTGGACAGACCTCCATACCTGAAAGAGATACAAGTGCACACTTTCCAGGCCCAAAAGAAAATCTCCTCAGAAATAGGCAAAACTCAGTTTTTTCCAGCTATGTGCCATACTGCTAGATCCAATTATTTGTTACGCCATTCTCCAGAGCATCACAACTAAGTCATAAGACACATCAGCCTCTTCAAAGATGTTCTGGTCCATGTAAGAAAACCAGTGTCTGCCTGGAAAATGTTTGGGTTATTTTTTTCTTTTTTTTCTTTTTTTTTTTATTTTTAATTTATTTTATTTAAAAGCAGTAAGGTGAAGAAACAAGCACTTCTGTATTTTCAAATGTCTCTTCACTGTCAAAGGCAGTCCATTATTCCAGGCACCTCAGGCTCCTGAATGCTCAACTTCAGAGACTGAAATGGAACTTGATTTCCTGAACTGAATGGTCCTAAACTTTTTAACAGGCAGATTGAGGCTGCATACAAAAGTGTAAGCATTCAAGATCTAGTGCACTAATATCTTTTAAAAATCAGAATAAAATGTAGGAGAGTGTTAGATTTATGTTTTGAATAAAGGTAACTAATCATATTCCACCTGCCCCTTCATAAGACCACTGAAAGTCAGAATCCATGCTTCCAAGATGCATCCCATTCCAAACTCTGGAAAGGGATTTTCACAGTTTCCATGGACATCCAATGACTTTATTTATTAAACAAACAAACAAAAAACACAAAAAAAAACCCACCAAAACCAAACCAAAACATCAACAAATAATGCAGTTGTATCTAGATGTCTGCAAAGACAACAGAACTCTCGATGGGTCAACTATTTTTTTCCCTGTAAATCAGAAAGAGATGCGCTTTTCCTGCTCTCTATTCAAGTATATAATTCATTTGCAACTTTCAATAAAAAAAAAAATCTCATTGAGGGAGATGCTCAATGGAAAAACTCAAAGGTGCCCTGAAGTGACTGCCCCCATACTTTCCTGCAAGCAACATTTCAACTAATTTGAATGCTAGCAAAGACTTGTATTCATCTGTATCAGATTGTTCCATCAGATGGCACTATGCAGATGAAACAGTAACTCTTGGCACGGAAATATTTCTGTGACATGGACTCTACGTAGTTCAAGATGCTTTAGAAAAGATTTGTTAAAACATTGAGCTGGCTACACATTCATACTTAATAAATAATGTGTTAGTAAAAGGAAAACCAGAGATTGTTGTAAAACTAGAATTTTAGAAGAAAATCTAAGCATCTTCAGATTAGCTCAACAGTTTATTGAGTCTAATGGAAAATGCTTCCATTTTCTTATACACTGGCAGTTTTACTCAATGTATTCAAGAAGTAATTACTCAAGAGTTACTACTTCCTTTCCTTTCTTCCTCCCTCTCCCTCCAAACTCCTAGAAATTCTTTTTAATATGATATCAATACATTCACTAAAAAGCAGAAAATTGCATTCCCATGGAAAAGGTAACGCTGCCTGGTATCTTAACTGAGAGATTAGATTTGAATGCCCCAACAGTCTATGTAAACTTAGTTGTGACAGTCTAACACAGGCTTTAATTTTAATAAATGAGTATTTGCATAACATCCCTCTTTCTTTTTGGCATAAAAACAAGTATATAAATTGGTTTCCCATCAAATATGCCAATTGGCTTTGTCATACTTATCTTCCTAATCTATGTTAGCAATTATTTTTAAGAAACTTTGCCTAATGTGTAAGAAATTAAATCAAATGATCACATACATTTTGTATACAGACTTGTAAATCGGTTTTCTCATTTCTTTTTGGCTCCTAGACACTATTCAAAACATTTCTAGAATAACATAACCATATTTCACAGATAAGGAAAAAGGGTATGTGTGCCTCAGAAGAAAGAGAAAAAAAATACAGCAGTGTTTGAATGACAATGTTTTGACATTCTCTAAGGAAGACAGGAAAGGGTATTTGCCCATAGAATTCAATGATTCTTACATTTCCACCTTACCCCATTTTCCTGTAACATACCGCAGCTAGAACAAAACGCTAACTTTCAAGAAAGAAGGCAAATGGGAAAACAGACATGAACCCCGCAGGAAATCCAAATTCTTTTTTCATTTTGGTGTGCTTACAGAAACGAAGTCTAGAGTTTTATGCAGCTCTAAGATGCAGATCTTGAAAATAAAAATAAAAAATTATAAGCAATATTCCATATAGAATTTCTGAAATACACTTGTGGCCAGCATCTTTTGTCAGAGGCAATTTAAGAGACCTGTAACAGAAATTTGCACAAGGTATTGAATGGCAAACCCAGTATGAATAATGACTCCCTAAGAGAACTAAAAGAGAATTCAATGGCAACAAAGGCTGTAGAAAAGTATATAATACCATGAATTCATAATTCTTAAATAAAATATATAGTTACACCTTCTCTTTAAACAAAGTTTTCCAGAAAAATATTAAGAATCTTCTTTTTGCCCCTAGATATTAAACTGAAATGAGTTTGCAACCTGATGTTATTTTATCCTCACACTGCCTCTTTCAGAAAAATGGTTTGCAGTGTACAACCACCTATCTTTAGTTAAGAAGCAAGGAATATCCAACTATCTTTTATTGCTGCTTTCCTGTTTTCTGGATTGAAACATCACTAGTATTCAATGAAACATTACACAGCATGTCTTCTACTGAGAAAAGTCCATTGGAGATCCCATTTCAGATCCACCAGAGATGAAGTAGCCTCCTCATTTCCTTTGGCCACATGAACATGAGAAAGAAAAGCTGCTGAGAGAAAGAAGCCAAAAACCGAGCTGGCAAGATCCATGACAAGCAGCTGAAAGAGGGATCTTGGGACAACAATGTCGTCATCAGTGTCCAACTACTTTCTCTTATTATTATTATTTTTTTTTAAAGCAGCACTCACATTTTTCCCCCATGACTAACAGCTGTTTCCAGAGGTCCCTTCCCACTCCTCAGTCTCAACACAGCAGCCCTATTCCACGTGTCTGCTATATTCTACTTTTTCACGTCATATTTTCTTGCCCTGTTCTCTTTGTACTCACTCCCATTTGCCATGTCTTTTAAATGTCTCATGATGTTCATGCTGCTCAGTCTGGCTGTGTGGAAGTGTAAATTCCTTCAACTTGCCATGATCTGCTTCAGGAGTTCCTGCAGAACTCAGATCTCAGTCTGGAACCCAAGACAATGGACAATGTATAATATAAACAATCTATTTCATGATCTTAAACGTTTGCACAATTAGTAATTGCTTCCCACACAGAGCCATACTCCAGAAACAGCTCAGTAGTAGGTAGCTTGCACTGAGAGGTTGTTGAGTGATGAGGAGATCTTTAAAACATCTGGGGACATAATTGGATGATGAGCACTTCTGAAAACCTGTCCTCAGTGCTGTTCCCTCCCTGAAAAAGTGCAGACTATCTGCAAATAATTTTAAAGACGATGATTCCCACAGTGTAGTTGTATGGGTCAGCTTCTCAAAGACAACACTGAAGTTAACAGCTACTATGAGTCAGCTGTTCCAAAGTGTCAATTGCCCCAGCAGTTTTGTAGCAACATACTAGATGTCCATATAATTGAGATTACATGGAAAAAACTTGGAGATCATCATACTAGACATTTTTGCAAAATTACATTTCTTCACTGATGGAGAAGTTACCAAAATCCTTCAAGCTATAATAAAAATAAGCATGCACACAGAACAATAGCCAGAGTTTCCAAGTGCAACAACCAGAATAAACATTGTTTACCTACATAATAGTTCCACATAACAATTTAAAGAAATACACCTGCAGAAATATTTAAGGTTGTCTTACTTTAGTACATAACCACTCCTAGGCTATTTTTATTTTTACAGTAAACACAAGGAGAAGGAATTTTCTTTTTAATTGTGCTTGATTTTAGATGCAGTGATTTATGTTATCATTATCATCCTTCACCATGAAGCTGTAAACTTCAAGGTAAGTTGTGAAGGCTTTTTGAAATTTGATTAAGAAAAGAAAACACCTTAAGCAAATGGTTAACGTTAGGCAAAGGTATAAATTCACTTCATTAGAAATGGTTATCTACTTAACAGTACCAGATGGTAATATTTTTTTAATTCCTTATTTACCCATATACAGATGCTGACATGTAATTGTCATGACCCTGAACTTGAGCTTTTGCAGCTGAGACATTCTAAAATGATGGTGACCAAGATTTTACAGGGAACATAAACTTTAGAAGGCAAAGGAAGACAAAAATGTGCATGTGGTGAAGGTAATGATGCATACAGGCATACATTTGAAGCTATTAGTTAAATTGTCAGTAACAGGCGTCAAGAATTCTCTTTCCCTTCCTTTGGAAGCCAAATAACACTTCCTAACTAAAAATATCCAATTGACCAGATTTTCTTTTCAGAGCTGCATTTTAATCCTATGAATATTTAGAAAGCATTGGGGAAAAGAATTCCACCCCCACAAACATGTATGAAAGTATCTGAGGATGCTCATACAAAAACCGGTGCTTTTCTTCCCCTCTCTCCTGATTGTATCTTTGTGACTTCCATCACCCTCACCAAGTTGTAAATCAGTTAATGACAACTAATAACATATTTTAAAAGACTGTGACTTTTTTTTTAAGGGATTTTACTACAAACAGCAGGAAATAATCCCATTTCTTTAAATATAAATATGGTCTACCAGACAAAGTGTTATATGTGGGCACATAAGTCTTGTGCTCTGCTCCCTAATTATTGTGATCTATACACAGGATCAAAAAGTATTTACATAATCACAGTGTATATGCATACTTTTCTTCTTAGCTGCAAGACCAGTCGTTCTGAGTGTTGCCTATTTTAGAATTCTAGGTTTGCCAAAAGGCTTTCATTAACATGTCTGTCTCCATAAAGTGCACGACATGCTAAGGTTTTCTATAAAAGTGCAACAATAAATCCATGCTTAATCAACCCTTTGTTGAGCTGAACACACATGGACACTGTAAAATACAACTCGGATCTAATGGCAGGACCTCTGTTCATAGCTTCAAGTTCAACGGTGTTTAAGACGTGGAAGTGTTACTATTTTTTACCCTTAGCTGTGTAAATATGAACATTGGATGCCTTGGACTTCTTTGATTAGACATGCATTCTCACCACACAGCTGCAAACTTTTCTTTCCCCTTCCTACTATTGCCCCTAGATAAAACCAAGCTATTTTGCCTCAATACTAAACTCAATCCTGGTCTTCACTGCCAGTTCACCTCCAGCTGCCTGTACAGAGTTTCACACTAAGCCCCTTGTTTATATCAGTGCTGCAATTAAGCCCAGGCCAAGAAGAGAAGTCCCTCAGAGGGTAGCAGAAGTGCAAGGCTAAGAATTGATTTTCAACTTCTGCGACGTAGCCCATACACATCCTTTCGCCCCAGGAAAGAAAAATCCCCAGTCAGAGCTCTTCATGCCCCACCTTTCTTTGTGTGTGTTTGTTTTGGTTTTATTCTGCTTTCGGTGGCCATTTTTTGGGACATTTTTCACAAGTTGAAACCTGTTTCCAAATTGGCCAGTGAAAAGTTTTAGCCATGCTGAAATCATTTCCAGGGCTAAATTGGGAAACCTGAGGCAGCTGGGCAATCTTACAGCTGGCTGAACTGTGGCTTGCAATAAAAGGCAGTGTGAATAAGGTATATTGAAGCTAAATTGGATTCGTGTGAAGGGCCGTTTATTCTGAAGGGGGGCGTGGAGGAGGAATTAATGAACAGAAATTAAATTAGCTCAACCAAGCTTTTAAAAATATACTGAAAAATACCTGACCTGCTATGAACCTTTTAACAAAGCAGGAACTTTGGGCTAGCAGGACCGGCTCAGCTCAGTTTCATTTCCCTGCCAAAGGTACAGAGGACGTACACTACAACCTCAGCCTGATAAGAAACCAGGTTTACAGTGGATGGGGCAGGTTTTATTTCTGTAACCTGAAATCAATGCAGCACGAAGTCACTGCTACAGGAAATCCCTTGTAAACCAATATGTGGCCCAAATGCAAGGGTCATTGTCACTGGTGAAAATATTTAATTAACTAATCAGTAGATACCTAGAGACAAAATAAACAAGTTCTTTCATCCTTGTTGCCAAAATTCTCTTCGCTGAAATAAAAAGAAATCACAGGCTACTCTGTTTTGGAAAGATTAGTAACCTTGAAAATATTAATATCGTGATTAACTAGACTAATATTTTACTCCTTCTCTAAGCTAATCTAGGAGCTCTTTCAGTGAAAGAAACTCAATATGATTGCAAAGTGGCTGATTTTGGAATTGAAAGCCAAAATTTCTTTAGAAAGAATTGTTTTGGGTTTTCTCTTGGGTGGGTGTGTTTGGTTGGGGTTTGGTTTTTTTCCCCATAGAGCAATTAAATAGTCAAACTGCATATTCCTGAAAAGCAGGAGTCAATTCACTGATACAATTAAATAAACCATAAAAGCCACTTGGCTACAAAAAAGTTTCCCTTTGAATTGTGACCCATATTACACCTAACTTTTATATCTATATATTTATATCTATATCTTTTATATTTATATTTACAAGGGCTAGTACTTTTTCTGAAATTCTGCAAATTTGTACATGCACCTGCAGAGTAAAAGTATTTGTAATTAGCTATGATAATAACTACTGATGTGGCAATTTGATCATCTTTGTGAGGCACCTAGACTGTGTTCCTTTTACAGATGTGAAATCCACGAACCAAGTTCTGAAGGAAATCTTGTTCAGACATTTCTCCCACCTTATCTACAGCACTCTCTTTGGTGGGCATGGTATCTTAAAAATAGGAAAAACTCTCCTGAAGAATACGCTCAGGGATCAGATGCTCTCAGTCACATTTGTTGAGGCAAACTTCCAGAAACACCGGTATTTTGTGCCACTTTTTCCCCAAGTGTGAGAGCTTTTTAGGGTGGAGTTTGTCTGTTCCTCCTCCCTTCTTGCCAAGAGGTGCCACCTTCCCCACCACCTTCTTGCAATTATGAGTCATAATATTATGAACTCGATGATGGGAGAAATCAGATTTTCCATCACTCCACTGTAATCTTGACCCTGGCATTATTCATCATCCTCCCAGCCCCAATTCTAGCCACAGGAGAGTCAGTTCCTCCAAAGTCAGTCAAAAGAGATGTACCTACAGTATATCTGGAAATAAAATATAATTTATATGTCTGCATAGTGACATCTTTTCCACTATACCAGTTGAAGATTTGCTCGGGGCATGGGGACTAACTTCCAGGTATCACAAGCAGCCCTACAGCCTCTCTGTAAGTTGTGGTCACATCAGATCTTAAATTGCTTGAAGTAAGGCTGAAATCTGGAATCATAATTTAGTCAAATAAACTAGGTCACTGCACATGCAAAACACATTGCAATGGGTGAAAACTTAAAATGTCTTCATTTTATTTTGTTTCTCAATGGAAATGTATCCTTTGTGCATGAAGTTTTGCCTTGGGTTTTAACAGTGGGTGGGAAGGAAAAAGAAAATGGTTTCTAAGAGGCTTCACCATCACTTGTATTTATTGTATTGATTGACTCCTATGGTCACTGTTATCTGGCTGTGGCAGGCAACAAATGCTCCTAAACCTTACCCCTTTCCCTGCCTGAAATTCACTTTTCAAGTTTTCATACAAATTTAAGAGACTAACAGAGCATTCCAGGCAGCCTTTATTGTATTTGACTATCCTCTGATTGAAACTCTTCTGTATCTTGTACTCAATCCAATACAGTCTAGGAAGAGCCCAAGACAATTTACATTGCATCCTGAAGGCTACAGATCCCTGTTCTGAGATGTGAAGGAAGCAGAGAAGAACAAAGGCTGTCATCAGTTCAGCTCTGTGTGGCTCTCCAGAATTTTGGCTAGCATCCTAAGTGAACCCCTAGCCAGTTTAAAGGCACCACAATGCAAAAAAGTCTGAATGGACTCACTGAACACTTCTTCCAAATAGGCTTTCAGTGTAGATCACGTGTTGTGGGGGCTGTGGGGCTGAATTCAGTTGAGCTCTATTACAGGACTGTATAAATTCACATTGGGAGCTTGCAATAACGGCTGCTGAGGTTTCTCCCTGTTTTCATGGTAAGAATTTCAAACTTCCTTCCCCTGAGTAAATCCTGGTTAAAAGAAATGGAATTCATAATAACCTGACCCAAGTGCATCTTTGTCCAAAACTGTAGCTGCCATATGTGGGATCCTCAATGTGTGCAACCAGCACGTGCACCATGGCACAAAGGATGGTGAAGAAACATTCAGTCTGGCCTGCCTCTCTGGTTTTTGGAAAGGGCTGCTCTACTTTCCAAGACCGAATAGTCAAGCCAGCGGATTTTATCCAACAAGGAACCCTTATCTGGTGGCTTGACTGAGCTGACTGCCAGATCTTCTGTGCCAACAGTAAATTGGTATTTAATTCAAACTACTTTTTATCGGTTTATAAAAAAAAAGTTTAAATCACTATACAACAAGCCTAGAGGGGGGGGCAGCTTCCACAGCACTGCAAACCAGACAGAAAAAAAAACAGAAAAACTGCTGAAATCAAAGAAAGGGAGGTCTCCGGACATCACAGAGACCTCTGAGCATCATCACTGTCCTCCCCAGCTTCTGTAAGAGTCATGGTGCCTGGAGGGAGGGCAGGAGTAGAAGCAGACAATACTTGATACCTCACGGCACCTGGCTACTGCAATGAATCCAAGGGCCCCAAGCACAGTCTGTAGCCACCCTGAAAGTACTGCTGCAAATAGATGCCATTGCCCTTTCTGTATGACACAACTTAGCAAATTCTGGGCACAGCCAAGGATCCTGCCTTTATATTGAACACTAACTATTCATAATAGTAACTTACGTGCTGAAAAATGATATTACATGTTATAAACAGAATATGAACTCAGGCTAAATTCAGTACAAAACACCTGGGCTCCAACATTGCTGGTCAAAAAAAGAGCTGGGTATTTATTTTTTTTAAATTATTTTTTTTCTGTTTTCAGTGGTAAGTTAAAAGCACAAGAAAACACTCTCTGGTAATGGAAATACCAAGAGACCCCTAATTATAATGACACGAACAGGCAGCACCATGTAAAATTTCTGAAGCACATTTAAAAAGCCAAGTTACTAAATCAAAACAAAGTTAACAGATCTACTTGTGTATTTTTCTAATCCCTACATGTTTCATTATTTCACTCATGATAATTTTCATCACTTATATTCTGTACTGAAAGAGATTTTTTTTAAATAAAACATTACAATGGAATGAAATACACTGACATGTTCCTCTTTTTTCCATCTGAGTTACCTTCTTTAAACTGTTGCAAAATTTCTATTTGTAAAAACATTATTACAAGGAAGGGACTCCTCACCACCCACTCAGCTCCCAGAAGCCAAGAGAACAAACTCAAAGATATTGTTTTTCTAATTTTACACTGATACTCTTTGGCCCTAAAAAAATGTTCCAGGTCTAGTGTGCATTTTAAAGGGATTTATAAAGAATTAGTTCAAGCAATGCCAAGACCTAACTTCAAGCTTATATTAATTCAAAACATGGCATATAGGACAAATAATTCCCTAACTACTTTTTTCCTCCCTTCCCAACTTGCATGTTGGGAATGCTCTGTCTTTTCTTTAGGACAGAAACATTCAAGATCTATGGAGTAACCTAATTTCTACAGCTTTTAACACGTATCATCTGTACTATGGAATTCTGATGTTAGAAATATGAACAATCAACCAAAAGACCTCAGTCAACTTGATTTGAAGCAGGAATGTGTGGGTTTTTTTTCTTTCTTCCCTCTAGCTAATGATGAATTATTATATTAAAAATACATATTCCAACTTCAAAGAAAAGCTAGGTTGTTATAAAAAGCAGGCGTTCAGAATTAAGTTTGAAAAGATTTGACCTTTTGCACACAAAAACTAACACCTACATGAATGAAGTACTGTAGTAAGTGATGATATATGATGGATCATTTAAAATGTGTGTATGGAACCATGCACATTTTTTAAGGCAGGGGCAGATGGTGGTTACAGCACATCCAACATTTTCCAATTACTTTGTTTTTTCAAAATATATCCAGCCCATAAAAATATTAGCAGAATCCCTGTACTTTCATAGAAGTAATACTTGTCAAATATAAAAACTTTAAAATATATTTGAGTTGAAATTTAAGTTCAGAAAATATCCTAAGACAAGCCCTTTGTCCCCCTCTTCCACAGTTAAATAGGCTGTAAAGGAAGAGGAAATTATGAGGTGCTAGACCCAGAGTTTTATCCTAACACGTTAACTAGAAATTTATCCTGCCTTCTTAAATAGGAGATAGGAACTAAACACAAAGAGCTGATCCAGCCTGATCTGCTTTGAGGGCTGGACCAGACACAAGGTTTTGGTTTTGTCCAAACTTCAACTAAAAGGTAAGTAATTTGAGACTGAAGATAATGTGAAACCTCCTACCTGCACGAAGAGATTAAAAGCAAAATGGGGAAAACAAACACAACACTATTAACACTTTTATATAATGAAATGAATATTTCTTCCAACCCTTATCCAGCTAGATAAAGCTCTAAGACAAGTTTTCCACAAAACATATATTGGGATGACAAATGAGCAAAAACATCTTCAAAAAAAAAAAAAATCAAGTAAGAAATATGTTGGAATTGGACCTCAGTGTGAAGGGAAACAAAAGTTCACAAACACAGCTCCCTTCCAAGTCAGGCTGTAAACCAGGAACACATGGAGAGAAGAAAAGGCTGTTTGTATTGTTCCAAGAAACTGGACCAAGGATTATTCCATAATTGCATTAAGCAAATACAGTATAATATCTTACATAGTGAAAAGTTCAGAGACATCACAGACTAAGTGATTGACAGATCACAATACACTGCAGTCCTGTAAGCCATTAATTCCTTAATTACCATAGAGACATTCTTGCTTTAAGAACAATTTTTTTTTTTTTGTATGTTCATTTTCAATTTAAGGTCCCATCATGCCTATGGTGAGGATGCTCATGAGCTGATGAGTTGTACACAATAAAATTCTGAAGCAAAGATAAAAAATAGTTTTTAAAAACTGTTACTGAACTGATGGAGCTGAGACTCACATTGCTGCTTCAAGCTGAATATCCGTTGCTACACTAAGCAATTTCGTACAGTGGGCTTTACTTGCGCCTTCCAAAAATCACATTAGTACTATCCTTACTGACAAGAAAACTCAGGCAATGCCTTTCTGCAGGTTTTCAAGTCAGCAGGAACTGCTGGGCTGGGCACAATATCATTGAGACCCTGAAGGGAGACTGAGGATAATTTGTTTCTGCTTCCAGTGCTGCAAAAGACTTCCTTGGTGACTGTAACAGAAGACCAAAGTCAATAATGCATCTCCCAGGAAGTCTGGCCTGTGTATACCCAGGACAAGATGTGCCACCATACCTTTACACAGACCTAACTGCCTTCAGGCTGCAGGAAAAAGGGGAAGAAGTATTGTACTGCAATAATTCAGCTGATTTAAGTGAAGCAGACCTCTAGAGCAGATACAGCTAGACCCAAAGCTCCCTCCGTTTGCTTTCAGAGACCCACCATGAAGACAAACCTGCAGCATGGTACATATAACTTCCTTGTCTGCCAGCCTCACAGAGACACACTGCCCAGGCTAGTAAACTTTCTACCAGCCAAAAAGGAAACTGAGAAAAGTCCACCTGTAGATTTATGGTTCTGCATCCACCTTACCCTAGCAACCTATGCAGCCATCATAAATTAACCTAATACTATTGTTTTGAATGGGACACACTGACTTGCACTAGATGAACAGCCAATTCTCTAAGGAAGGAAGGAAAGATTTGTTTCCAAAAGTGCTAAGGACATATCACTCGGCATCCCTGACAGCCAGGACACGCTCATTCTGCTGTTCACCTGGGCCCAGCTTTGAGAAGTTCAAGATTCAGCCTAATTTCCCACACTAAAAATCTGACATCTTATCTTCTGTACCACTCGTCTCTCTGGTTCTGCAAGTATGAAATAAAGAACCTCACTGGCTGGCTCCCAGAGGGGTCTCAGCCTTCCCAGCAGGAAGGACGGTGACTGGGATGAGAGGGCCCCCATTACAGGAAGGGCAGAGATGAGGAAAAGGGGGGATGGGGTCTTAGAAGAAAGGACAGGGATAGTACGGACCACCCAGGAGATAAAGAAAACATGGGTTGAGGGGAAAGCTGGGGAAGCTCCTGAGCATGTACAGTAGCTAACTGTCAAATTTTAACCACTTAGCCTTTTAAATCTCTTTTTTTCCTTCCCTTTACTTGCAGAGCAAAGGCCTAGTTCACTTTCAGAAGTAACAGCTTGCAAAGGCATTTAAAACTAAAGTAGATCTTTAAATTTAGCACAGCCTTCTCAGTGTTTTCTAATCCTGACTCAAAGGCTGAACTTTGTTAAAATTTGTTACAAACAAAAATGTTAAGAAGTTCCCAGGCTTTGATGGGCTTTGCTAAATTTAAACTCATGGTGAAATTTTTTATAGGAAATTACAGACTGAAAATGATATAGCCATAAAGAAAGACCACAGTGGAGCTTCTTGTATGTGCTCCCCTCTCGCAAAGCTCTGCAGTACTGATATCACAGCACCTTGTGCAAGCAGTTTCTCTCCTCCGGTGCTCTAGTCCAGGTTTTCTCCTGCACAGTAATGCATTCCCAAGCATGACTTTACAGCAGCCCCCAAAAGGACAGGGGAGCTGGAGAGCAGAGAGCATGGACCAGGCAGGTCGTCTGAAAGCCAACTATTTTTCCCAGAGGCCAGTGTCCCTGCAGCCACCACTCAAGGCACACCAACTCCCTGTCTCCAGCAGGAACGCTCACGTGGGACTTGTTCTCCACTGTCCAATGTGCTGGGGCACAGAAACACTGTAATTTGGTGTTAATTTGGTAAACCCCCTACTTTAATTCAAATGAAACTCCAGACTCTTTCCATTCTGCCTCCAGTTATGTTTCATTACTGTTTAGCTAAAATAAATGTACACTGGCAGTGGTTCCTTCCCTTCACTGCACAAGTGCTTCACAAGAAGCCTCCTCTCATCTTGCACCAAAGGCTCACTTTACATCTGGGTCCAGGGGCTTGATTTCAATCCAGAGCCAGGCACCCAAATCTTGCCTGAGCTGAGTTGCAGGTGTATCTTGGTCCCATCCCATCCCTTGCTGTCCCAGCTTGCTCGCATGGTCTCCAGCCCCCTTCTGTTGCTCCTGACTGAAGCCCAGACCTTATTCGTCACCTCACCTTGGCTGGAACTGTGGCTGAGATCTTATTAACCACACCTGGCTCTTCCCATCCAGTTCAGATGTTGCAGGGCATCTGGTTGGTGAAGGCAGTCACTGTGCTTGTGCTGACAGTGCTGGCATCACTGTCAGCAGACAGCCGGTCCCCTTTATGGTGCAGCCCTGCTACTGCTGCTCCCTGACACTAACAACCTCTGCAACATGATGGGAACCTTCTCTTCAACTCTCCCTGGCATCAGAGAAGCCACCAGTTAAAATCCTGGCATATTTACTCTTTTAGCACCTGTAACTAGTGGCAAGAAGAGTGACTTCCATGAAGGGTCCGCTATCTAAGATGGGTATGGTCAACACATCAAAGACATGAAACAACATTCTTCTGGGAGAATGAATTAAAAAAAAGGAACTGCTGTTGGTAGAAACATGGTGTGAGTAGGACAGTGTACTTAAAGTCTATTGAAGAAAATGGAGAACGTCTCAAAATCAAGAACTGTGTGGAAAATGCAAAGGGACTGTGCCAAAAGAGTTGAGATACAAGACTAGAGTTTGACGGTGGCTGGAATAATGCTGGAGGGCTCCTTTAAAGATAGGATCACACATGAGACAACCCAATATAAACTGTTCTTTGGTGAGCTATGGAAGACTATATACAACTACTATTGCAAGTTTCTCTGAAGCACAGTGACTCTGCAGAGGAAAGATACCACAATCACTGGGTTTCTCCTCACTGCTCAGGAGGTGGGACTGCTGACATGCAAAACCTGTTACTTGCTAGCCATCTGACATATGTGTTACAGCCAGGGCTCATCATGGTTCTCCTTTGTCAAGATGGTACAAATGTGAATTTGCCATGTGCAACAAGGACAAGCCACAGAGGCAGCAGGACTGTGAAGCCTGATACTGAACTTCCCTCAAGTCCTGGCTTTCATCAGACCATCTTGGGGCCTCCTTAACAAAGAACTGTTACACTCCTGGCTCACATTTTGCAGAAATAAAACCTTAGGTCTAACCCTTTTGTCTAGATCCTTATCTCTCCACTTTTTTGCCTCCTTTGCAATGTGGTACTCATTTATCCTGGGCAGAGGAGAGAATAGAAAGGATGTCACCTCTCTAAGAAGATATATAAGCAAACGAATACAGAAGTGCATACATACATATGCATGCGTAGAAATATCCAGAGTATCATGACTGACTGCTATATAAGTAGTGGCACAACACACCAGACTGAAGAGCCAAGGTCAGCCCTGTGCTGCTTGGTGGATCTCTCCTGCCACCCCAGAACCACTAGTCCAAGTCTATGACATTTTAATGCCACAACTCATCAGAGTATGTATGCGTATTTATTACTTACAACAGATTCAAAGAAACGGAAACCAATTATGACAATAAATGTTGGATTAATCTTCTTCAGGTAATTTATTTATTTTCAATATAAACTATCAGATACTGTTATTTTACTTCCCCCCCGTCAATAAATTGTATTTCTGTTCATGCAAAAAAGAGTGAGCATAGCCACACACCATGTCCCACAGCTGAGCTGCAACACTCTTTCAGTGCCTGTCATTCCATGCATCCCATTCAATTAAATCCCTGTATCTTTGGAACTGAAGTTAGAGTTTTAAAAAAGCCATAATGCAAGCAGCATGCAATTTAAATGTATTTTGCATATTTATATTCAAATATATCGACTTTAGATACATGCACTTTTCCATATCTGACCCTATCAGAGCCTCAGGAATCTTCAGCTAAACTATTTTAGCCAAGATGACTTTCAGGAATTTAATGTAAAACAGGCACCGAACAAACTCAGTCACTGGGCATGCCACATATATATTTTTTTGGACCATAAAAAGTGCAAAAGTTCACTCACTGTGCTAGTTTTCTACCACTCCTGATTAATGTTGAACACTTTAACAATTATGTTCTCTGCTGCTGTTAGGAATACACACATGCCTGCTTTGTATTTTTTCAGAGGTGCTCTAGCATAGACCTCGTCTTGTTTTCCGCCAACATAGATGCTATAAAATCATGCTTGATTCAGTTTACTTCTTTCCTCCCCTCCCTTCTTCCCTTTTCCTCGAGCCTTATCCTCCTCCATGTTCTTGGGTGGGCAGATTCATGGGGAGACTTGGTTTTTAGTATAGCCACCACCAGGCAGTTTGCTACTCTCCTGAAGCACATCTGGGCTTTATATCAGGCCTTTAATTAATCCTCAGTGAAAGCCAAGCTATGACATTTTGACTGGGCAGGCTCCAGTTTTGGACAGGTCTTGATTTATTGCGACTGAGTCTCAACCTACTTTGATTTATTTCAGCTTTGGGGAGGAGGGCAAGCACTGAACAGAAAAAGCACTGTTGGATGCAGAACATGTGATGCACGTAAAGGACCTCCAGAGTACTGTGGCCCAAATGACAAACAGCTCAGACAATTTGCAGTAAAAATAAAATAAAATAATAAAAAAAAAAAAGGCTAAGCAATGAAAAGATTTTGGTGAAAGAAATCACTTAAAGCAACAACAGCCATCACTACCAAAAAAGCAACAACAAATAATAAAAGGCCTAGTGAACTAGGATCAAACTATTCAGCAGAAAGTGCCAACAAAGGAAGCCCGTGCCTTATCTCTAAGTAAACAATAAATCCCTGGTCACTCATTAGTGTTAATCGTGACTCTCATCTGCATTCAGCTAAATACAGAGAGGCAGGACTAATGCTTTCCTGATGAGTCGCTTTCAACAAAAAGGATGTTCTGCTATTGTCTGCACACCCAAAGTGGGTGGATGTCCTTTTGCAGGTCTCCCTTTCTAACCATACTGTGCATGGCGTGCAATGTGTCAAGTCTTCTAGATAGCAAGAAAAAAGGCAACCAGAGCCAAACTCTTCACCTAAATAAAGCAACAAACATCACAATAATAGGAGCCATGAGTAACAAATCCAGACTGCTTAAGGTATAAAGCTTTATTGTTTCTATGGGCAGGCTTGCTCTCCTACTTAGGCCCTTTTCTTGTTCTGTTTTAATTGAAATTCTGTTGGACAAACGACTCAGCAAGTTTATTCTGAGTTCCACTGTAGCTACTTCCAAATAATTCCTGTTGTGTGTACACGCAACGAAACTCAGTATCCTGAAAATTCTGATGAAAACAAGTAACTTTATTGATTTCCTTTAAGTGTTTTTGATTACAATTCAGATGCTCTGATTTCTTCCTCCGTTGTGATTCCATTTCAGCAACTAAAATTCAGGTTTTGGTGTTTGCTTTTTCACCCTCTGACTATGGGAACTAGAGGATTTATGGTTCTATCAAATGAGAAGAAGGAGTGAAGTTCCAACAACTGAAAAGCAAAAAATTTTTAGTCTAAGCAAACTGGCACTTTCAATTTGTTGAAGCCTATCAGGCTCTGGTGCCTAGTGAACTTCCAGCAGAAAGGATGTTTTTGTTAAAGACTTGGCACCCGCTGCTATTAAAATATCAGTAACACCTCAAATACTACCTCAAGAGTCCCCACGCAAAGCCTTGGGAGGACAAATCTTTACACTCCTGTTATTCCCTGTAACACCAAACAGAAGGAGTTACGCAGACACGGCTTCTATCTGTAAGTGTTATAAAGCAGAAAAGAACACAAATTAGGTATGAAAATGTTACAAGGGTTGTCTTTAGAAACGTTCAAACTGAATGATTGAAGACATTAGTAAAAAGACACCTAATGTGTTAACTTTTAAACTTCAGGGTGGAATCTGGAAGAAAAATCTACTATAGCTGGTTGATCAGGTGCCTGTGTAAGTGAAGGCCACAGTCCAGCTGTGCATTTTGCCAGCAAGCAGGTAAACAGTAGGATTGAAATCATCATCTGGCTTAAGATGCCTTGGGCCTTCTGCTAATTGAGAAGCAATTGCATGGGTGTTCTCAGTCTAATCCATGTCACATTGGCTACTTTTACCATCTATAAAAGTTGCATTTATTTTAGCAGTGGTAGGCTGGTAGGCTACACAAGGTACGCGTGTTTGTTGTCTTGACCCCTAACTGGGTGGGCAAGCTGAGGTGGCTCTCTATGCCCAATGCAAAATTACTAATTCTGCAAAATTACAGAAAATTCATGCCCCAGTATCCTACAAAGCCAGTCCCTTCTAGTTTCAGCAGCAGAAGTCAAATTAGCCTTAAGGACAATTTTCAAGTCAAAGTGTTCTACTGAGTACATCCTTCCCTCACTGCTCTTCAATGCAAGAAAACAAATCATCAAAATCTAATGCAAATGTTTGCTAGAGCCTAGGCATGTTGTGCCCCACTCAGGTTGGAAAATTTCAGGCTCCTTTCACAGGGAGAACCAAGAGCAGTGGCAGCTGGTGGTTCACTTTGGCCCAAGAGCAGGTGATGAAAGCACAGCATTCCCTTATCAACTCAGATTTTAATCCTCCTGTGTTGCCCCCATGTTCCTCAATATGAGGATGCACCATTTCACCACTGGCTGTACTCCTCCTAAGTATAAATTCGCTTTTCTCTGCCAGATGGTGCTCCTTCTAGCTGCTGAGGAGTTAGTTTTGGGTGGGATTCCAGATGCTAGCTTTCACCCTGAGCCTGAACACCACCGTTTTACCCTTCTTTACAGGCAGCTTTATTTTCTAGCTTTTATCTGCCTTTGTGAAATATAAAAAGTTTGCGTGATTTTTCTTCCAAGAAAATCTAATAATACTGTAAGCTCCAGTAGTATTTTCTAATATCAACACAGACGGAATTTGCAGTGACAAGTCAGTAGGCTATTTCAGTGAAAGAAACTTTATACGGACCAGCATCCTGGTGAAAGCCCATATCTAGGCAAAAAGGATCATTTTAAGATACTACTAATAAAACTATCAGCTTAGTTAGGAGTCAACCATTTTACAAGCAAGTTCAGAACATAAACAACTATTCCAGACATCGTTAAGATAGTGTTTTCAGAATTTGGAATTTTTTTTCCTGACTTGAAATATTTATTACACACTGTACTTAAATGATGAGACTGTCACAAATTAGTGCAACTAAATGCTTGTCATCAACATGCAATTTTGCTACACAACTTGTTTAGAAACCTTATAAATAAATTAAACTAAGGGAACAGATGCTTGTTTTTCTTTACCACCTAGCGTATTTTAAAGGTAAATGTCAAGTGTGTATGATTCTGCTACTATTTAATACTATTTTCTGTAATCATTTCAAAATTAATTTGGTAACAATGATGATTAATTTATTTTTGTTTTGGGTGGACTTTTTACTCAAGCTTGCCATTCTGCCAGCTACACTTTTACACAAGTGCCTGTTGTTTTTACATTGCCCTTCTTTAGATCTGACCTTATGAAAATCAGCAGCAAAAATGCCTTCTTTGAGGAAAGTCTAATTTACTTAATTACAAGGAGTGGGCAGTTGTGCATCAATTTCATCATTCTGCTGTACTTGAGGCTGAAAACTGGCACAGAGCAGGGCAGGTGAAAACTCTTTACTATGCTTCCTGTTTATATCGGTAACGCGTTAAATGGAATTTTAATGTCTCCTGAGGTCATTTTTAGAGCCAAACTTGTGGCTGTCCCCATCACAGGTGTACTGAGGGCACAGAGCCTCTTTCTCTTCTGCCAGGCTTAGACTCCCCATGTATAAATGTAAGATGTAGTGGATGAAGCCTAGTTTCACTGAAGTCAATAATCATATTATTAGAACAAGATTTCACTCCAAACCAATTCCCGCAGTTGGCTTGCGGCACACTCAGTCCACAGGCTTGCTGGGAGAGGAGGGAGGGAATTCACAGCCCTCCAGTCCTCTTGGGACTTGCACACTTCAGGCATGGGCTCTCAGCCTTTATTGCTATCAGGGTCAAATAGAGTATTTTTAAAAAAATGTTTTCTCAGCACCCATGTTTGTAACACTGCATTAAACCACTGTACATTATATGAAGTGTTACATTAAGTGTGCTCAGACCATAAGAACTTGCACAAACCTCCAACCAATACAAGTTCTAAATCGTTACTCACCTGCTCCCAAATTACTTTAAAAACAAAAACAAAAAAAAATATTCTCCAAGAGATGAGGCACCAGATAGTACAGCTAGCCTAGAAAAGCTTCTCAGAAGGCAAGCTCCATTGTGTTCCACCTTGGCATCTCTGGAAAGCAGAGCACAGCCAGGTACTGCTCCCCAGCAAGCTCTTCCTAGCAATCCAGTATAATTTTTGCTACTAGTACTACCAATTCAGAAAGCCACTTTCTAGTGGTGCATGCCACACTTATCGCACAGGAGTCACCAGAACTGGTTTATGAGGTATTACTGGGCTGAAATAAGACATCAAACATTTACATGCACCAAGCGAAGCAGTGGTGATGCGCTGGTTGCACTGAATATGGCACTTAAAACACAACCTCCTCTCACCAGAAGGGTTTGGGAGCACAGCTGCCAGCAACCAGGAGATTATGGTGGTAAGAGGCACAGTGCTCAGCAGCAGCCGAGTGTCTTTTGGGCTTTCCCTTTTCAGGAGGCAGACCTAGTGTCTCTTGATGTACATCTGTCACGTAGCCTACAGACCATCCTATCTCATCCCTCCTGACACTTTTCCAAAACCCCAGATTTGCTTGGAATCTGAGAGACAAACAGTTTTAAAGTACTTGTAGTACTTTTAATATATACCTACTTTGGCTATCAGTAATAACACTGGCAATAAAATGAAAAGGGTATGCTTAAAATATTTTTCCCTTGTCAATTATTTCCCCCTCAAAATGAATATGATATATATTATGATATATTAAAAACCTGATGCTTGCAGAATTTAAAACACCTCAGAGGAAGAGAGAAATTCCCACCAGATACAGAAAAGTATGATTTGTCTGGAAATAAATGCAGCATAATAAATTAATGGTGAGGGGGAAAATATGTCTGTATTGCATAAGGAAAAAATACAGCATTTGCAACACAAAGCACTACTTTTTCTTGTAAAATAAGGCACAGTACATCAAGAGTGTATAATTTGTACCAACTTTTCATCATGTCAAAAGCAACACATGTGCCTGGTATTTTAGCATTAGAATTGCCTTGATAAAGAGTTACAGTATAGACTAATATCTCACTTGTTAGAGGTTAAGGCAGAACTAGAAGTTTATGATCTACTAATGTAACTTATCAGTCCTTAGAGATATCTGTAAAATGCACCTGGAAGAAAGAAAACCTCTTATGATATTAAAAAATAATAATAATTTCAAACCCATTTGCAGATCAAAAAATAACAACAAACGACTTGCACTAGAAATATCAGCTTCTAAAAGGTACAAAGCTTGTTATTAAGAGTAGTTAGAGAGTAAACATATTTTCATGACAATGCCTGTCCTTTTAATAGAAGAGCAACATGAATGTAATTTACATTGGTGCAATGAGAAGTTGGCTCAACACTCCCAATGCTCCTACTGACCCAGGAGTTCAGGGAACAGCTCCCAGCAGAAGCTCCTAGAAGGAGATCATGGCTCTTTGATGTTTCAAATGGTAGAGTTACCCTGCTTGTCTCATGGTACTGAAACAAGACAGTCTAGGATAGGCAAAACGTGCCTAGACTGCATTCTGCTCTACAAAAAAAAAAAAAAAGCCTTAATAATTTGTCCTTGCAGACAGGCAATATTTGATATTAATAGTTAGGAATCTCCTGACTGATTCCTCACATCCATTGCTGGACATCCTTTAATCCCGTTGCCCAACAGAAAGTGCAGAAAGCAGATACATGGGCACACTCATTTATGAAACACCACCAAAATCCTGGTTTCACTAGAAGCAATGGAACAGCCACCAGGCTGTCTGGCACTGGGATTTGCCTTGTGCATCTGCAAGGCCTGGGGGACGGAGAGCTGCTGGGTTCCCCTGCATCAGTCAGCCTTGACCTGCACAGAGAAAGAAGCACTGGGAGAGTCTGAGGGAACTGCCAACTGTTTTGCACAGCCCCCACATAAGCTGCAGGCACGGGATGATGTCAGGGATCCATGGTTTACTTCATTATTCTCATCCACAGCTGCAGGCAAATCCATCCCAACCCCACTGCTGACCTGACCGGGGACAGGGAAAACATAAAATGCCGACATTGCTCACCTACCTTGCAAATGTAACGCTCCTCATACTCCTGAGGAAACAAACAATTGCTCTTGTTGCAGAAATCACACAGTTTTTGAGTGGAAGGGAGAGAGGAGTCAAGCACATGACAGTAATTAGCTTTCTTCACATACTTAACCTGGTAACCAAGTCAACCGTCCCCAGGGGAAGCTTAATGCCGGCCAAAGAAGGCCAACTGGAAAGTTCAGCCGCTCTATCTTTGGACCATTAACATTAGTTGTTAGGTCAAGGCTTCATCCAAAAACACCTACAGCTAAAATTCAAGTATTTCTGCTAAAACTAAAAGTGGCATATTAAGTGCACCCTGTGGGTTTGGGGAATGTTTCCCACTCAAACAAACAAAAAAATCGTACTTTTTTTCCATACCCAGATCAGGCAAGAACAGTCACTCTGCTGATAACCAGTCTTCTTAATAATACACAGAATATTAACAGCTAGAGTACAATAAAACTGAGCCCTGACATTTTAATTTATCCTCTGAAATATTTCTTCTTTCAGTGGAATGACCTGAAATTAATGGAGGGCTAAAACCTTTGGTTCTAGGAATGCACTGTCCATGATGTTTTACTGGATTCATTTCAAATGAAAACAATTACCGTCTAGTGAGGATGTTACCACACAGACATAATAACACCATTAACTATTTTTGACTTCCAGTGTAAATCGAACCATTATGGGTTTTTTAAAATGTCCTCATTAAATTTTAATAATCTGTTATAAGAGATTTTTTCCCCTTATCAAAATTAAAACCAACTATGCTATACAGCTTTCTCAGAATGTGGTGCATTACTCTAAGATTCAAATAAATCTATAAATCACGGATTAGTTAATAAAGAGAAACTATCTGGGTTATTACAGGTGGGGCTGGTAGCAGTACCTGTTATTAGTGTTGCCTAACATTTACCTATAAAAGATGCTGCTTTCTGTTCTTTAAAATGTTGCCAAATACCATCTGACTAAATAGAAATTTTCTGAGTTCAAAGGTAGACACACCTAATTGGGTTTTGCTGTTTGATTTTTTTTTTCTCTCCCCACCTCCCACCCCACTATCATAGGAAAAAGAGCAAAGAAAGGAAAGAAAAACGTCAATTGAAGTGATTCAGCTGACTAAAGAATATGTTTCTTTTGTATTAACTCCCCCATAAATCTCAATGATTTTTTTCTATGAACTCAGGGTTTCCTTGTTGTACAGTAAGTATTTGAAATTATGCATGCAGAGGGTTAGAGAATGTTTATGAGAACGTTTCCATCAAATTTGCTCCAAACTTGTCCAATTTGTAAATTTTGTGTGGACTAAAATAGGAAAAAAAAAAAAGCTTTTGAAAAATCATGGTTTACATACACTAAAGAGGGATTTGTGAAACCTTTGCTGTTAAATTTTGTAGAGATTCACCTTAGAGTGAACACTCCATCCCATGACGGGGCAGTGGTTTTCCTCCAGGCTTAGCTGCAGCCTCGAGTAGGCTGGTTGGTATCCTTACTCCCTGGGTCCAGCAACCCCATCTCCCTCATGAGATTTCATCTCTTTCCCACAGCCTCATCTGCAGTCACCCCAAGTTATAACTACCACAAGACTGACCAGAGGGTAGAAGAGATCTTTTTTTTTTAAAACAGCCTGGATTTTTTCACCCTAGTGTTACATTGTCACCCTGTAATGAGTAAAGGTCCTGCAGCATGGACTGTCATCGTACTGCAGCAGCTGTATCCATACCACATTATATCGTCTCTCTGCTGGCATCCATTTTCTTCTGATCCTACCACAAGTATAAGTAAAACTCCTAAACGTGGACCCTGTCATAATTTTACTTGTTTATCTGCACATTGTTGGGCAGAGCAGAAAACAAAAGTCCCAGTTTCCTGATTTCCAGGACACAGGATGCATTTAAAGTTCTTCAGAAAAGTGCCTTAATTTGGTATTCTACAAGAAGAACATACTGTAAAAGCAATTTTTTTTTTCAGGAAGACTCCTGTAGTTGTGCCATTTGAAGAGATACTACATTCAAGCTACAATGGCCTCAAAAATATGACAACAATATATAATGTATCAATCTGGAAACCCTATACTTGAAAGAAGCCTTAGTTTAACCTTTCCATCACTCCAACTGAATTGTAAGACCACCGCTGGAACAAGACCACTTAGAAACAACCGGGGTGGCCTTGATAATAATACACATATCATTGTTGAGGCACAGGAAACAAAACCAGATGGTTTTGCTGAGGAAAGCACTTTTTTGGCTTTGTAAAGCCTAAAATCACTAATAGGTCAAACACAGAAGTAGTGAAAAAGAAAGCTAAAGGAAAATGTATGCAAATAAGAAGGAAACCTTTTTTTACAGTTATATTTCCCTCACATAAAAAATGGCTGCAAGAAAATAAAAAGGGGGAAATGGTGCTGCAGTTCTGAAATAGATCAGAATAGTTTTCTGAAAGGAAAAGGTCTAGCAGTAACACTTACAGTAGGCACTGCTGCTGGAAATCAATACCATATGATATGCATTAGACAGAACACCTACATACTGTAATTAAAACCCCTTTCTCTCCACATTTTTATATTTTAAATATGGAGAACATTCATGTCTGTTGTAACCACTTTCTTTCTTGTTCAATCTCTTATTCACAGTCAGACCAAACTTAGAGAATAGCACATGCATACACCTCTTAAAATACATGAAACTGAAAACAATTTCCACAATATCATCCATGCACAGATATATATGTATACATTCACACACACAGAGGTGGGGTGTGCACACATGTGTTTAAAGCATGTTTGAATTTTCCCACTTATGCTGCAGTTGTTTAGAATCATATTATTTACAAACTTCAGCATTTCATGAGCTTTATAACCAAAATCCACGATGAACTTGGTTTTGTTTTTCATCATCTACATCAGTGAAGTTAAGATGATAGTGCATCACTCTGCTGGGAATTGCAACTATTTCTAATAGTCAAGAAGACTTATCTAAACTACATGCACTGAAAGAAATGTATTATAAGTTCTTTTATCATCCAGTCTTATTTACAAAAGTGTAAGATTTTACTTGGCATTAAAAAAAGGAAAACATTTACTATCACAGTTGTTCTAAAAAGTGTTTTCTCTCACAAGAGAAGGTTTGTCCATACTTCCAAAATCTGAAAGAAGATGTTTGAGAATTACACCTACATTTTGCTGCTACAAACTCACGACCTCATGCTCTAACTGAAAGAAAGCATCGTTATTTAAATATCAACATTTTTATCTGCTTGCATGGGACAATGGAGAAGAAATGTACACTGAGGAGAGCTTCACCACATGTTTACTGTTTGTAAGAGTTTATTTTGGTACTGCTCAGAGACAGCCTTGGAGAAAACGTTCCAAGTCTCAACTTCAAATGTTCCAGTTCAATTCCAAAGTTATTAAGTAAAGCCGGAGGTTAAAAGAGTGGTTTCTGAACCCAGAAGTGAAGTGACTCCAGGCACCTTACTGATCTGCGGGAGCCTGATGGAACCTACCTGGACAGCAACAGAGAGAGACAGAAATCACAGTGGGGTCTCATGGGATCCCATTTTGATTCTGCATGAAAGATATGTCAGAGAGATGCCTATTTTTTGGCTGGTGACACCATCTACCGTCTCATGTCAAGACTTGAACTCTTTTGTAGGGTTGGAACTCTTCAGCTGAGGTGCAGCATGTGCAAATAACTTGCTAAAACAATGGTATGATGAAATTATTCTGGCAACCCACTTATCTGTGTCTTTTCCCTATAGACTTAACCAGAGGGAAGATGATTTTCTTCACTTCTTCTTGGACGTGCTGATCCAGCACTCCTGTTGTGTTATGAAGACATGGCTCTATTACAAATGCCAGTGCCTGTGGGTCAGTGCTGGGTGAACTTCACAAAGCAATTTGGTATCTTTCATTTGAACCCCATTATCAGCACTATGACCACTTATATTGGCTGTACGATGTCCTGAGAACCAGATCAGCATTTGGATGAATGATTGAATATACTGCCATGATCAAATGTGACTTCATTTATCCTGGACACATCACACCTCCACATGTCCACAGCATTTACATGAGGAAATCAAAGATTATTCTGCCATCATTGTGAATTTCCTTTGGGAAGGTGCTGCTTTCTCAAAAAGCATTTCAGCACGAGGCTTACTTCTACATCTTATGAAAAGGACAACCAATTTCCAAACTATTAGAAAGAAACTAGGGTAGGACATAGTTGTTGACTCTGATACATGTACTTCTAGAAAAGATACCACTTCAGTAAATACCTGTCAAGAGTTTTACTGAACACTTCATGAATGTTCAGTACTTGTTCCAGACTATGGAACATAGCCTATCGAACTTCTCTACTAAAGATTCATATGAGCCCTGCTGTTCCCACAATTACTTCACCTAGATGGCAGCAATAAGATAATCAGTTCAGTTGATCACATCAATCAAAGCAGATCAGATATGATTTTAAAATCAATTTGGCTTATTAGAGTCAATAGTTAGCCCAGCTCAGGCAAGCTGATGAAAAGTTCTCACTTGGAAATACATAAAACACTCTTGAATGCCAGGATGACTCAAAAATCTTTATCCTCATATTCAAAGTCTGGCATTGAGGTTTAAAATTTTTTCTTAACTTCTGCTAGAAGTGATTAACTTTGATCATAAAAACTAAGCAGTAAGAAGGAAAAATGTTTTTCACTTCAGCCCATAACAAAAGGGTAATAATCCTCATTTATAAGCAAGTCTTTAAGTTCATGAGCCAATCTCATAACTACATGAGGTATTGACACTTACACAGAAGGATATAATTGGTTTTCCTTTTATAACCAACAATCTTCAACAAAAGAAGACTCTCACAAACAAGTATTCAGCTGGGCTTATAAAAGGATGTGTCACAATAGACGTCAAGTCTCATCAGACTAAGGTAAAATGTATCTCAAAAAGATGATACATCCTTAATACTCCAAGAAAACAACAAAACAGAAATAGAAATGCCTTAGCCAACAGTCTTGTTGGCTGAATGCTTTTCTTATGTGCAAGAGTAAAGTAAAATTTTAAAAAGTCTTGCCAGACAGAATTATTTATATTTAAACATACACAGAAACATACAGGAAGGGATTTCCCACAACAGCAATGGTAGCAACTGTCTCCAAGGGTCACTTTCTACCTATTAGAGTAGTGAACAGAAGATTCATGAATAAAAGACTGGGTGATGCTGACTGGAGATTTAAACACACTACATCACTGTAGTTTAGATTTTACTAGATCAATTTCAATATGTGCAAAATGGGTTAACACAATAAAAATGACTGTGCATTTTAATCATGAAGTAAAGTATGAATCAGTAACAGTATCAACTAGAAAAGAAAAAAAAAGGAAAGCCTCTCTTTAAACAGTTTCTTAATGTGCTTTGTTGGACTGTACAATAACTTACTATATTACTTCTTTATAAACTCTTCTTTTTTGCTTTGGTGTTTTTACATTATTTCAATCTAAATTAATAGAAGCTGAATGCCAGACATTTAGAAAATCAAATGATCACTGGTTTCACCATGAATTCAGGCACATCCTCAATTTTAAGCATTTAACTAGACCTGTAATTAATTGAATTGGAGCCAATTATGACTCAATTATGAGTCCTCTGTAATTATTGCTTGAAATACTGCTGGATTTCTTTTAAAAGCAAAATAAAATATTTCTAATCTGTACGAACACTTCAAGACTATTAAAACTGTGACCTTTGACTAGTTTTTTTCTTACTTTTGTAAAATGTACACTGATAGGCTCTTCCATAGAATTCATCAATGCAGTATTTCTGCTCTGCACAGCGCTGAAGATGCAACTGCAGAAGGCAACCTCAATATCAGCAGGTAATAAAGAAGAAACAGAGGGAAAGGAAGAAAAAAGCCTCAGCTGTCAAACCCTAATAAAAACTTGCTCTTTTCTTAGAGCCACTTTCCAACATGCCTGTGTTCTATTTGTTGGCTCTACCTTTGCATCTTTACAAATAAATGTGTCTACTACATCCCAAAGAACAACACTTCAAGGGTTCAGTTGCAGGTTACCTTCACAACTTCATTTACCTTATCTAGCATGTAGGAAACTAAAAAAGCAACCAACTAGTAATGGTTTGATAGGTATCTTTTAATGGTCCAAATTAAATGTTTCTGAGAATGCTGCTATACCTGATCTTTAGATCCTGTACATGGTAATTCAAGTTCCAGCTCATAAACCTAATCAATCCCACGTTCAAACTATTCTCCCCTGATGTGAGCCTATGCTCAAACATCAAACTTCTGAATCATCTGCTACTAAAGCTGACCTCAACCCACAGCTAACACTGAGCAAGCTGGCAGGCCATCCCTTGGTGGGCATCTACATGCTTTGGTGCAGGCAGATGCTTCCATGCTTTACTGTATACAGAAGCATTTGCCCAAAATCTCAGTGGCAGCGGGATGAACACCTGTGATCAAAGCTCAAGAGCCCTGAGTTCTGTTTGCGCTTTGTAACCACCAGACGTTCTCCTCTCTGATATGTTCAGGATATGATCTCTCCATGAAGTCAATGGGAGCTTGGTCATCAACTTTCATGAGATCAGGAATTGACCCATAAAGTTTTATAAATCAACAAAAGGGAACTTATTTATGGTTTTATTATTATCCCTAATAAGGAAATAAGGAGAAAGAAAACACAGAACATGGTCTAAGCTATACGCACATGTGTTACTTGTATTAATATCAATGGGATTTAAAAGTACATATGGAGAGGATAAGATATATCCCTATGTGTTCAGCCATATGCTTAAGGAAGCTCCCCAAATGCTTGTAAATACGATCATGCTTTCTAACATACTATGTATTTATTTGAACAACATTAAATCTCTAAGCCCTACTTTCCAGTCCATTAAAGCCTCAAATAATTGTTTGTTTCCAGTTTAAAGTTACTTTCTTTTTTAGTCATTAGAAGGCTGCCTGTAACCACATTTGCACGACATTCAGGGAATTAGAGAATTGATAATAACTCTCCCATTATCTGAAGGGATACCTCTCTGGGAAGAGAAATACTCAAGATGTACTATATTTTAGTGAAGAATTCTTTCCAGAAGATTTTGGGACTGGCCCAAAACGTGTAGCTGAAAGGTCTGGAATGCTACTTACACAACAAACATGTGTTCGTGCTGTAGACCTCAGACAACTACATTCCTTCAGGAGGCCAAAGGCCTTGAAAGCTAGTCATTCTTCTGGATATACTTGTTCTCATTTCCTTTTTGTTTTTAAAGGTTTGAACACAGGACAAGGGTCTGACCACTACGCACAAGAGGGTTATTTTGGATTTCCCTTATGGAAGAAGACATCAGAATTCATCCCACGATTTATGATCTGGTGCAAGTTGTCTTGGAATGAGATAGCCGAAGTATTTATGGAATATCCAATGACTGCTAGCAAATTATGCTCATTATGTTCATGCAACTGATCGTTTCCTTTGGCTTATCTTTTACTTCCTTTCAGTTAAGACCTGGCAGCTGACTTCATGAACACTCTTGACTACAGTTTTATCCATTTGAAAAATGACTGGGATGGTTTACTGGATTAACTGCTTCAACTAATGTATCCACAAATATAAAACAATAGTCATGGAGGCATAGTACCGGCATTTGTGGTGCCTCTACCACCTTACAGACAAATGCAGTACAGAATCAAAAGCTGCCAAAAATCACCTTCTTTGCCTACTTGATGTAACCCTTTTGATGACAAATGGATATGGCTGCTTACTTTTTTAATATCAACAAGAACAATAACATATATTGTGGTACCACAATTTTGTTTTCTTGCTGTTTCTTTCTGATTGTAAACAAGAATAGAGAGTTCAAATTCTATTTTAGCTTTTAAATCTTAATCTATGATAAAAGCCCCAAATCAGACTTTTTCATACTTTTTATTTTGTAATATAGAAAAACAAAACAAACAGTCATCATCTTTTTAAACTACATCAATGAATGGTGGAGCCAAATCCGGTTTCCCAGCAAGGAATTATTAAAAGACAGGAATAGTCCAATGACCACAGGAAATCTTTAAGCACCAAAATGGGGACAAAAGTCCCCTGGGGAAAAGACAATATTTCCTACATGGTCATTCATGTCTCCCTGTAATACAATACAGGGGTATTGTTTGTTTATCTCCTTAAGTAGATGCATGGAATAAAATTAGAAACAAATCCTGACTACAAAAACGTTTCGAACACTAGACACAGGCACATGCGTTGCAATACCTGCCATCATAATGATGTTGTGATGCTTCTTTCTAACGTATAGCTGGCTAGACCTTTGATCATTAATATATACATCATTCTTGCCTTGTTAAAATAAAGGCCACCAACCTCCAGCAGAATCTTTGACTTCAGGCCATACTGCATGTTGCTGCAATCTTAATATTCGTCATAAAATTTGCAGAACAATAGCAGAAATACTCTAAAACAGATCCACTTTATAGTCATCCCCCTCCCCCAAGGAATTCAGTCAAGGAATGTAAATCCAAAGGTTCATTTTTCTGTTCAGGTCATGCCTGGGGTAAACTGCTGTGTTACTAAATTCCCGAGTCTGAAATCAAGAGCAAGACAAAGTTAACAGGCCTCAATAGGCAAAACCATCTTGAGATAGCCCTCTGTGGACCATGACCTGAAGTTACAGGCCTAAGCAATATCCCAACCACAAAGACGATTCAGAAAAAGGCACGTGGCTCACAGCTTACCTCAACGTAGTCCCTGGCATGGCCCCAGTCTCTCTTAGCATCCAGATTGCCCAGGCTGAAACAATCCAGCTGTCCGAGGTGGATCTTTGCAACAGATCGGCTAATTTTTCGAGTAACAAAGTTAGCCCCTGGAATAGAAATAAAAGCTAGCATTCAGCATAGTCACAGCGACAGATAACTGGCTGCAGGAAACACCTTGTATAGTTCAGCACTTGGTACTTTCAGTCTTCATTCACTCCCCTCACACCACCTAGACCCATGACATCTTTTATCGTTTGAGCAGGCTAAGAAGCTTCCACTGCAAGTGTCACATTAGCTGCACTTTCACAGCAAACATCTTTCTTTGTAGGACTTCTTAAGCATTCCTAATTTGCTGCCTCAGTATTCAGTCCAGGCATAAAGCCAAAGAAAATCATTTGCAATGTCAGTTCTTAAACACAAAATGCAAAAGGTTACATAAAGAAGACGGACATCTTAGACCACCCTCAAGTATTTTGTTGCCATTTCTTTTTTTTTTTTTTTTTTTTTCAATATTCTTTTTAAGGAATGCATGCATCTAAATAAATTAATTTAAAAAACCAAAAACAAACACAAATCAAACGCCCCCCATACCCCCCCGACGTATTCTCCAAAGGACTGCAATGGTTAAATGCATTCTACTTTTCTAGCTATTTGGGATTCTTTGTCCCCCAGGTTCAGTGAGATCACGAAATTGTGACTTCAACTTTATCAGTCAAAGGCTGCAGCTTATTTTATCATATTTATGTATTTTGTTCACAGTATTGCTTTGGAAAATTTGTGTACCCTATTTTGCTCCCTGAAGAGTTGCTTTAAATAATATTTGTTTGTAGTTATTTTCTTATCTTGATTTTTAGATTATGATGGTTGTGTTTCTAAAACATGGTTGTCTCCTCAAAAGCAGAGGGATTTGAATTCAGACCATGAATTCAGGCTAAACAGGCCCAATGGGCATTTGCACACTAATGGGCCACAAAAATTAAAATTACATGCCTTTTTAATAGCTAGAAAAAAAATGATTGAGTGGTGACAGATGATACTTCATACAAATGGAAAGCAGGAAAGTGAGTGAAAATGGCAGCACTTGTAAAATGCTTTTAGCAAATTTCAAAAGTCCAAAGTAGTGCAGCTTGTACATTCAATGCATATATGTATGTTTTCCATTACAGAACTCTGCTTTTGAAATATGCATCTCAATATTTTCTGTTTCCTATGAAACAAACAATAGGTCACTGACAAATTATTAAATAACGTGAAGTGTGTTTTTCAGTCTACTAAATTTTCCTGTAAAGAGAACTACAGCACCTCTTCATGTCATTTGTCTCTGCACCTATAAGAACCATGTAGAATGAATCCATTAAATAATTCATACTTTACCACAGGATTAAGATAGAATTCTAATTTTGTTTCAACTACTGAACTAAATAGATTCCCAGTTATTAATAATTTAAAATATATCATCAGTTTTTTAAAGGATGAAAATCATGTAAATTCCATATTCCCTGTGCAAGTGTTAATATAAAAAGGAAAACAGTGTGATTTGCAAAATTTCAGAAATAAAATATACTGGAGCGTCTTTTTATAGCAATGTCCCTCAAAAATTGGACAAACGAGTCAACTGCAAGATGAAAGTAGGATTATCCGAAAGATAAACCAGCGCAAACCACAGGACTGACACGGTGACTCTGCTATTGCAATTTCTGAAAGCAAAGTACTGTGGTTCCCCTGTTCCTGGCCAGACAGGCTTGCAGTGAGAGTGGAGTTCTGGCTTAACAGAAACCAGTGAGAGAGTCTCTTTGGTTCAGGAAGACTGGCACTTCTTTGAAGACTGTTTCCATTTTTTTACAATATCAAAGCACTTTGAGATCTTCACACAGATTATTATTAATTAATTAAAAATAGATTCAAACTATTACAACACAAACTTATTAGGATTAGCTCTGAAACTTCCTAACTTTCTGGACTGAAATAATTTCAGTTAGAATTATTATTCAGTAAATAGCAGCTGAAAGGGAAGCTGAAGGATAAAGCATACAGCTTTATGTTCCAGGCTGCAACTGAGTAATAAGCAAAACTGCTCGCTTTCAACGCTACATTCCCATTCGCAGTAAAAGCAATGAGAGTTCTAGTCACCATCTTCATTAAAGCAAGTTTTACTGTCAACCTACACGACTAATGATCGTCAGCTTAGATTTTGGAGCAATCCCTTCCTTAGCTTAAAAAAATCACCACATATTAGGTTGTGTGTGTGAGAGAGAGAGAACTTTTATGCTATTAACTTAACTTGAAATATATGAAAGATATTGCACAAGAAAAAGCAGGTTTGTCTAGCACAACAGGACAAATACTAGTGACCACTGTCTTCTCGCAGAGTCACCAGTAACTGGAGAGAAACAAGCTTCAAAGATCTCCAAGTAAAATCAGAATATACCTCAAAAGGCTGAAATCAAGAATTAAAATGCACCACAGTTAAAAATGAAAACACTTATTTTCCAGTAAGGGTTCAACAAAATAATACCAACCCTCTTCTTGCAAGTGCCTCAACATTAAAGCTGTGGAAGAAAACTATACTACCGTTCATTCTGAGATGTGATTAGAATTCTTCTTTCATGCAACTAAGGACTGAATGGCACATTTTAGAAGCATTTAAATGATACGCTTCATAAATAATATTTAAATACTGATTCTCTTCAAACACAGTATCTTAGAATATCCCATTACACTATATGTTTGATCCCATGCCATTAAACGCACATCATAACTAGAATTTAAGCTGATGTCCGCTGGAATCATACAAAAGAGCTAAGGCTATGTCAGCATTTCCATTATAAAGCCCTGTCCTAGGGGTTTATAATCAGACTATAAAATCTTGCTTTGGCCTGAAACTTGGCAGACGTAATGCCTCTTTCCTCAGGAATGATTCTATCTAAAGGTCTATGCAGAGTGCTACAGATATCTTTATACAACTGAATACAAAGTACCTTTTGAGAGACATAAATGATTAGCTTCCTTCTTCCTCAGGAGGTAATGCTAATGTTGAACCTAGAAGAGCGTTTTCCTCCATAGAAGGACCAGTTAATACCAGTAAGAGCATCAGCAGATCTGCTGCTGTGTTAATCACTTCAAGTTTTGTGTTGATTTTCATGGGACCAAGATCATGCAGCAGCTTAAATGCCACCAGCTATCACTGCTGAATACATTATTATGCTACTGACATGAATAATTCAGGTGGAAATGTGTTGGTGGTTGCAACAGAAACTAGCTTAGATTGGCAGGGAAGAGAGAGGTGAGAGCCCCACATTTGTCTGTGGCTTTGTTCTGTTTCCTCAGTCCAGAGGGGTTTTGTAAACCATGCCTCCCTTCTTACACCTAGTATGAACGTGGAGCATTCAAAACTCCATACATGCACGATATATTTTGACATATTTGAAGATTTGTCCAAAATGTGTGAGAGCGGCACTGTTGTGGGAGCTTACTGTCCTACCATAACTGAGAGAAGAGTCAGTCTTGCTTCTTCAGGAGGGCCAACTGCTTTGCATAGTTAACTACACAGCAAATACTTCCAAGCCATGATGGGCTGAACTATGTTCTGGCTTGTGTTGCTACTGACAACACAGGAGTTGCTGTACCACAACAGCAGAGGTTTGGCCAGATGACTGCAAAGGATGCTTTGGTGAGTCCGCACATTTCGGCAGTTCCAAGCAGCCTTGGCTGAGGAGTGCCTGACAAGTTTTTAGATTTCAAAAGGGGCCTTAAATGTGAGTTTTCCTGATATTAACAGCTGATTCGGGAACCCTGGGCATTAGCTTAGATTTGTTTTCAAAACCCAAGCCCTCCCTCCGAGATCATTAGCATTCCAATAGGAACCATAAAGTCTGATTTACAAATCTGATGTATCCTAGCTACGATTTTAAGCAAGGATTCCTCATCAAGCAGACCTGATCTGTAAAACACATAACTTGTCAGCAAACCACTATCGGAGCAATATACAATAATAAGAAATATCGGAGGTATAATGCAATAGCTTCAGCTCTCCAGCCCAGGCCCGTCTCCTGCTGCACCACCTGTCTAAGGGTGGAAAACAGCACTCGCAGCTCATCTCTCTGAGAAAGATGCTCCTACAAGAAAGTGGGAAAGATACAGTTTTGAAAACTGAACATATCCCTCATTAACACATATTTAAAGCTACTGTTTTAGGAAGCATGCTGTCAATGCACCTACAGTTCCAAAGCTGGATATGCCAAGAAAAAAATAAATCAAATGTCTCTGCATCAGTACCCCACTCCTTTTATACGCACTGAGGTTCCACCCTTGGTGTATCATTTAGAAACTGGCTCTTTGAAGTAGGTGTTTTTCTCTAGAACCTCTGGATTATAAGAGGCAGACAAATGGATGAAGCAGCTTTAAGAGCCACTGTTACACCAACTATTCCTTCTCAAGAATCCTCATTTTCCAAGCTCTCAAGGCTACATACAAACATCAATAGATGTCAAAACTGTTGTCTTAGGAGGAGTGCTATCCCTGTATAACACTAGTCGTTTCATACATAAGAAAATCCATCATTAATCCTAGTAATATCATAGAATAACCATCAATCTGATAGCACCTAATAGCCATACTTACCTAGGACTGAGATGCAGTCCTAGCACAGTCTATTAAGCTGCTTTAACATCTTTTTCTTCATTTTGTATAAATCATGATAAAAAAGGTTTCTGTCTCTAAAGGTGCTGGCACAAGAAAAAAGGTGGGTGTTTTGTTTTTTTGTTTTTTTTCTACAAGTTTCTACAGTTCTGGCATAGAGTCTAGTGGAAGCCTAACAAGTTCAAACACATTGTGTACCCAGTACTTCTACTAACCCAAAGGAACATATTTCTTATAACATATGTTGTAAATGACACATTTAATGAGATCATTAAAATGTTTTGATTGCCTGCAAATCCACACTGCTCATGATTTCCATTCTATGAGGAGCTTTTCCATTTTTGTAACAAGCTGAAGTCAAAAAACAAAGCAACGCCCATTTTTTTCTAAGAAAGTCCAGAGTCTCCTTTAGCTTGTACTGATGAAAATCTGTAACAATTATCCTAAAATCAATGGAGTTATGTCAATGTAAATAAAACGAAAAATGAAGTTTTGCATTTTTAAATTAACCTTCCATATTTTGAGTTTAGATAGAATTTTCAACTGTACCTTGATTGAAACAACTGATACAGTACTGTATTTCGGTAAAATTAGTTAAGCAGATACTTAGTAGATGTTAAACACTCCTGCATTTTAATTGTGAACCCATTCTTAACGTAAAACAACAAATTGTTCTTCTCACAACAATAATTATAAAAAATAGAAGCATCACTGATTGGAAACAAGCGAAAAATCATCATTACATGGGATTTCTTTCTTTCCCAGCTCTTCATAATATCCTGCAAATTTTACACAGCAAGTACAACTACATTTAGATGAGCTTGCCAGAAAGCCCACAATCAGACTTTTGCAAAGTGAAATATATATGAAATAAAGGTGATTGATTCATAAGCAACTCATTGTGAAGTCATGCACTGCATGGAAAGCAACTTCCTGACCTGCGCAATAAATAAAATTACTTCCTGAAACATGAGATATAGTGCTTTAATCCTTACATTTCAATCCTGTATAGCATAGCTGGAAATACTTCATCATAACATTCCCAATCTCTTTCTCTGTCCTTTAAAATTGTTATAGTACCTTATGATACTAGGTTTCTCAGATTTTTAATACATTTGCAATGTTCTTCCCACATTTTCAGTTTACATACCCCCAATTATTTTCCAATGGATACACGAGAACTCTAAACAGGAAAGATAAAGCTGCTGATAAAAGGCTTGTTTCTAAAAGTTATTCTTCATCAACCCCCTGGGAAATAATTATGTAACAATAAAATCCACAGATTGCAGTTTGAAAGACACAGTCCCATAACATGATGATAAAATTCTCCCTCATTATCAAGTGATCCTTAATCCATATTAGTTTAAAACGTGTGATTTCAATAATATAAAGCAGTACTAAATCCTTTAGCTATTTCTAACAAAGATGTTAACCAGTTTATCAATTGAATTATTTCCTTGTATAACATATTGACACACAATCTGAGTTTCCAGCGCCAACAGTAAAAGTCTGCTTGGCCCTGTTTTCCATTTGCACAACACTTTTCAGTTGAATTCCTTGGGTAAAGGAAAATAGACTACCACCTATATTTTAAATATAGGGAGACTGAGGCATAAAGGCGTGCAGAAGTAAGAAGCAGCAGCAGGAGGGAGGGCAGCAGACTGGAGGGGATCAATGTCCTCAAGGCATCCAAGGTCAGGCTGGATGGGGCTTTGAGCAACCTGCTCTAGTGAGAGGTGTCCCTGCCCATGGCAGGGGGGGTGGAACTTGATAATCTTGAAGGTCCCTTCCAACTCCAACCATTCTATGATGCTCTTCAACCCAAGAACAGCTCTGCCTCTGACATCCATTTGCAGACTGAGAACATTTGTGCAGCTGAGGGCAACAGGAGGGCATATGAACTAGGCATGGAGGCAAAAAGAATTAATGATTTTTATAATCTGAGGGGAAAACAAAAGTGACGGACAATCTTGTGAGGAATAACAGGGTATAGAAATTGAGACAGAATGCAGAAATTAGGGAGATTTTTTCCTTTTTCCTAGTAGGTGGAAAGATAGCACAAAGTTTACCTGGAAGGACAACTAGTAAGATCTGTAAAAGAGGCTCATGGAAGTAGGGCAACCACCACCAGAGGATGAGAATCAGAGACGTTTGTCACAGCACAGTAACCCAAGCTCCCCTGTGATTCAATGGAGCTAACCCTCTGCCGGGGATCTGTCATCAAGACTTTTAACTCCTCATGACTGTTTTGCATACAAACAGATACAGGTTTCCCAAAGGAAGACAGCATGATTTCTATGACTACACAGCAGTAGTTGTCTAGAGTGACTGTGGAAAAATGACATTTAATTAGCAGACAATCCGCACACGTAATATGTAACACAAAACTACTAGATTTCACACTCAAAATCCCCATATTTGGGACTAATTATTCCCATTAGATCTACTACATCTTTTTAAAAGGATAGGGTGACATAGCAGCAGCTCAGCAAAAAGTGCTATTTTAGTATGTTTCCTTCATATAATTTTTCTTAAATTAAAATATTTTCCCCTCAGGAACTGTACGCTGAACAGGAAAAGGTGAGGCATCAAAGATGCCAAAGGAAAATCCAAACATTAATACTGAAAACAATATGTAAAAGTGTTATTCCTGTTCCCAAGTTTATGCTGTTAATGGCACTGACATAAACAGAGCAGTTTTTCGCTTACAGAAAACTTAACCTTTTGCTCTAAACTATTCACTTTGATTTCTTAATCACAGTTTCTGTACCCTAAATTTTAAAACAAAGGTAAATGCCTTTAACCCCTCTGATTTGTTAACACTCACTTAAGCCATGTTTTTTAAATTGTACAACTAATGTTCCTGAATTAAACCTCTCATTTAAGCTGTCACAGAATTAGGCAAGCCCTTGCATGTATGAGCTATGCATGCTCATGCTTACCCATCAGCGCAGGCTCTTTGTAATGTTTAAGCATGTGTAAACAACTGGAGTTAAGTACATGCTTTGCTGAATGGTTGCTACAATAGCTAGAAATGTACGCAACCAAAAGGAAAATGCACCACTTGCACAAAATGGAAATATAATGCAGGAAATCTGCACAAAACTCAGATTTTAACTTACCTTCTTAAATAACTATCAAAGATTAGACATCTGTGCCCTTAAATTTAACACCCCCTTCCTTTTCTCCCTGTCTTTCCCATCCTCCATCCTCTCAGCAACCAGTAGCACATCAAAAAAGGTGCTGTTTGATGGTTCAAGCTGAGACATTCAGCCTTTACCCTAGTACTCCCTTGAGATGAAGCAGGCAAGGCTTTTAATCTTACCTGGTGACACATGACTGACTAATACAGTTTCTTGGACCTTCTGACCTCTCACAGACTCAGTCTGGTTGGTCTCTCAGCCTCTCCAGGTGGCTGGGACAACAGCTTGCAGTGGGTCACAGTATAATCAAAGCTTCGCACAGGTTTTCTGTGTCTTTCTGTGCTCCAAATTAAGTGCAAATTTCTGAGTATAAAATGTGTCATTTCACTTCAAGTCAGGGGTAAAAAGAACTTCCATTTATTTCTACCGAATGCAAAAGAAATTGTAATAAGAGCTAGCCTTAAACCCAATCACAGTGGCATTCAGCTTTGCTGAGTCAGTGCTGATGTATTTTCTTGGAGAGAGAAAAATGGTCTAGCTACAGCCAAATAACTTATTTAAAACTTTGCCTCCCACACAAACTAATAAGCAGTAGTAGATGGGTTTGACACTAGCACAGCATAACTCAAGATGTCCCTAAATCTACGTATCTCCCTTTCGCTCTTTGTTGCTCCACTGTTTTTTTTCTTAGGACTTTCTTCTGGTAAGCTTTGTAACAGTGGTAGTTCTCAAGGCACCCTTTAGGAAGCCCTCAATACATCATTTAGTAAATGTATTTCAGTTTTCATAAACCACCCCTTGCTACAGGATTCCTGGAGCCACTAAGATGGGCACCCCAAAACACAGTTGAACTATATTTCCAGAGAGCTGGAAAGAGCCATGGGCAATGAGCTTATCCAGAAGGAACAAAGTGAGTGGGGAATAGAGAGAGCTGGAGGGAAGGAGGAAAAGAAATCTCAACTTTTACAAATTTTTCCAGTTCTTGAACAGGGCATGTGAAACACACGGTACTTCCATTTTCTTCCATCTTCTGTGTTGTGAATGATTAGATTCTCAGATAAGATGTGGTGAGAGGTACATCTCCAACACCAGTGATTATCCCAACAAGGCAATGTACAAATCATCAGTTGTAATGGCCTGCAGTTACCAGTACAAGGACAAATTGTTCCAGCTATGGATACTCCCTCAGATTCATAACATACTAAACACATTGCTCTAACAGAAGAGTCAAAAAAGATCTTCATTCACAGAATGTGCTGCAGCGTGCAGCCAAGCTGGTGTGTGACCAGGGGTACGAGATCAGCTCACGGTGCTTGCAGCCCACCCCGCTGCCCTGGTTGTCCCCAGTTCCCCAGCTCTGCTCCTGAACAGGGACAAGTGGGGCTGCTGAGGACAGAACAGGACAAGACCGAAAGTCATTATCCTGGATAAAACCAAAGCAATGTCCCTCAAATATAGTATTTTAACAACAACAAACCTTTAAACAAGCTTCAAAGTAATTATGGCAGGGAGAAACCCAACCCTAAAGTAAACTCCCAACCCTAACAGTTTAAGAAGAGAATAGGAGGGAAAGGCAGAGGCAAGCTGACAATACATCAGGAAGAGTGCAAGCCAACAAAGACAGCATGTCCCTTCTCCTCCTGAAAGACTTGGACATACTTGGCCTAGCTGTGTTGACCTCCTGCATACAGAGGGCCAACAAAAACATTATTTTACCTAGCTGCAGTTACTGCTGGTTGCCTAAACTTCACATAAAAAGTTATGTCCTTATTTCAGAGCAGGTCATGACTGCTCTCGGGGGACCCTGAAGTTAAGCAAGGGTGCTACTCCTTCCACACCCAAACCCTGAACTGGAAATGCCACCAGGCAGAGACGCAGCTCTCCCGCAGGCAGAAATGATACGTCAGGAGGTTGCATAAAAGCCATTTCTGAGAGTGAACCCCCCCTCTGGGACAAACCCTGGGCATGTTGCTAATTTTCACTTTAAAATGAAAAAAGTACTGAGGCAAAGAAACAGACAGTGTCTTTACTGACAAAATCACTTAAACACAGCAAAACAGTAAAATTATAGCAGCTTTTTGAAATGTATGTACATTTCAATGAATATTCCCTTTTTCAAATGTTGCCAGTGAAACTGAATTCCTCTTTTGCATACTTTCCTTGTGGGAATAATGTTTCTCTAGTGTAATTAATACTTAAATACAATAAAAATAAATATGCAGCAATAAGCCCAGAGAACTCGGTTTTCTGGCAAGATAAATTGGTGCAGTTTCACTGAAGTCAGATTGCTTAAATTTACAAAGAAGACTCCAAACTTAAACATTCAATCATTAATACATCAAATTGCCACAAAAATTTTGCATAAGAAAACGTGAAACAAAACATTTGGAAAGTGGTTAAAATGGCAAAAAACAGAGGGTCTAGACAAAATGTCTGTTTACCACCGTTCAACCTGCCGTGCTCACTACTGTTTTAATACCAGTATTTTTAAGGACACTCCTTCCCTTGTGGACTCCTGAAATTCATCGCTATCCTGTTTTTGTGATATTTCGCATTTAAGTTAGTTTACACTTCCTCTAGGAACAGAAGAGGCAGTCAGATCACCTGCTGTGCCTACAATACTTGAGCACAATGGGGTGAAACCAGGACAGAAAGTTAGCCCAATTCTGAATTTCCTGGCTTTGTATTTTTAGTGGGAGCTTTCACATAATTTTAGTATCCCCATAGGTAGCTGTGCATGCTCTCAGAAACACACACATACTGACATTCTGTATGCTTTCAGGAAGAAAGCTGCAAGTTCCAGCTTTAAAAGCTTGGATTACATGTGCCAGTGTTGTTTTTGAATGCACAAGGATGTAGTTTCACGGAACACCTCCAGATTAATTACATATGGTAATTTTTTTTCCTAATATGATTGTCACCTGTGTAGAGGATTGACTTGCTATGAGAGCAGAGATTAGTTTCTTTGGAGAAGTTCAGTAGGCTCCTTCACTCCTATAAAGTCTGAAGCTAAGGAAAGACCTTCAGGAACAGAAATGATGAATTCACAGTTCAGTCTGACCGATGATACTATCGGAAAATGAATACTACCCTGGCTGCTTCTGTAAATTCTGAAAAGGTGCTCAGAAAGTCACCTAATTCATTTAGTCACTGTCGCATATTCCTCCTTGCTCTTGACTATCAAGCACTCAGATGCACACAGATGGGAGTTTTATTCTGAACATTAACCAATCAATCAGTGCAGACTTATATTTTTCACACCTTAGTTTCTCACTCAGAAATGGAGACAAAATGTCTATGCTTTACAGGAATTTGAGAAGGTTAAATATCTTGATATTTGTGAAACAATGCAAGGGAAGTAACCCAGAAGAGTCAAAAAGGGATGAAATCATTCTCAGTTCACGGCTTGAAGATTGGTCTTGAAAGTGACACAACATAAGTCTGCTGTCAAAGAACTCCTTTCTTGCCCTCTTACTCCAGAGATTGAATAATTCTCAACTCAGGTGAGAATTCCCTACCTTGTGCAAGGAATAAGGAAGACTGAGCCTGTAGGGGGAAAAAACAAAAGCGCAAAAAAGGGCTTTGTCAGATCACATAGGCAGAAGTTTGAGTTAAGTTTGTGGAGAAACCCTTCGGTCAATCATTACGCAATTCTTGAGCTAACCAAGTTTGCAATATTCCTTTTCCCCCACTTGATAGTTTTCAGGATGTCTTCATATTTACCTCATTTCTTACGCCTGCTCTGATGTCTTTGGATGGTGAGGAAGGCTGTAACCTCTGTGGCCACAGAGCACAGCCTTCTTAAATTTCCCACTGCAGTCTAGAACCCACTCTCAAAAACGGACAAAACTGAACTTTAAATAGTTTCCCAATGCATGCTGAGGAGTTTGGCTCTCAAAGGGCAGTTTATCAAAGGGCTTGAGAAGCAGGGAGGGAAATCGCTGAAATTTAACCCTGAACCCCATGTGAACCCAGGGACTGGGACTGCATATTTTCCACTGTCCTGCCATCTGCTGCCTCACTGCACATGGTAATCTTTGGCAACCCCACTGAGAGCTGCCTGGGCTATGGCTCTGTTCAGACAGGGTGTAGAAAGAAAAGACACTGAGAATGTCATGGCTGGCTGACCAGACTGCTGAGATCAGAGAGATTATGCCTCATTTGCTCACCAAGCCCTGCCAAAAGCAACACCATTTAACTGCAGGTACTCAAAACCCAACAGGCATGTTTAAAGGAATTTTAGGCTTAAAAAGAAGACCATTCATAATGTGCATTTGTTGGGGATACTGTAGCTACCACCTTTTGGCAATTATTCACAAGAGTTTTAAAAGAAAGTTTACACTGCCCTGTGTTTCAGGTACAAGCGATATCTGGCAGAAACTATCATACCACATTTACAGGACATACAGACCTAGAAGATGACTCAAGGCAGGAATAAAGAAAAGGGACCCAGCAAACAGAGATAAACGGAGAAAAAACATAGCTGTTATTTTAAAACAGCTACAGTCTGTTTATCTCCCGGCTGTGAAATGCTGCACAGTATGGGAGTGTGAGGGTTTGGTACTTATATGCATAACCCTCATATGTCATCTCATGACAAGGGACCTCCCTTGAGCCAGAGCCAAATCTACATTTGTTCCCCAGAGCATCCCCATGGGGTCCGAATGCAGCAGGCGAAGAATCAGCTCTCAATCTCTGACTTCCTCTGACTGCAGTCTTCTGGATAAGGGCCCCAACCCCTTCAGTGATAAAGTACCAAATGGTTACCTATGGAATTCACTATTTCAAAATGATGACTGTAAAAGCTAAGGAATATTTCTGAAGTGTCTTAGTGCTGCTAAGGGATATTTTCTGAGGGTTAGACCTGCAAAAAAATTACCATAGGATACAAAGTTACTGCAGGATTCAGAATCAAATCTTGCTGACACCAACTGCCTGTCATTAATGTATCTCCCTCATCCTCTCTGCTTCTGCCAGAAGTACAAGAAATGAAGATGTAATTGGATATGCCTCTGCACGACATCCTGCTCTATTTCTTCACTCAAATATCGATCTTGGAAATGACAGTGCCTTCTCATATCTGCTTGGGAAAACAAAGGCACTTCAGTAAGATAAGTTTCTCCAGAGGCTGCAGAACTGTGGTTGGCAGATGTCAGGGTTGACAAACGTTCTTCTAATTGCAAAGGGACACTATGAAATTGTCCTCTGACTTGGAGTAGACAGCCGCTGTCACCCTCCCTTCTTCCCCGCTGCTCTACTGCCTCCACTCTGTCTGCCGCACAGGGAGATCGGAAAAGAGACAGAAAAAGCCACATAAGAGGGGAGGAACAGACATCTCTTTCCTAGCTCCAGCTGTGTTGGAGCCAAGAGGCTCCATTGTTTTGATGATTCCAGGACCCTCACATCTCATTTCATACCTGCTTTGACCAAAGCGCACAGCAGAGGTGGGAACTGCCCGCATTTACAGAGAGAGCTGCTGAAATCCTTAAGTTGTTCCCTCCTAAAAACGAACCTGTCTCTCTGAGAGCTGGATGAAATAACCTCAGTCCTAACCCCTTGTCAGTAGGTTCTGCATCCAGTTTCTGTACTCCTCACAAGGAGTTTTGAGAGTGCTGAGCTTTGTAAACAAAAGGCAAGGCAGGAGCAATGGGTTAAAATCAGTAAGGCAAAGAGATCAAACGTGTTTCCCACAGTATTTTTCTTTTGATACAAATGCATAGCTTGAAAAGAGTAGGTTTGAAGTGAAAAGCTACCCGTTAATATCCTTAGTTTAAACTGTTTCTCTCCTGCTAAGCTCCACTGAATCAGAGCTCCCCACTCCCACTTGCCTTCTTGACTCATAACCTCAGCGACAGCCACGAAGCCAGGCAGAGCCACTTCATAAAATGTACTAAGTGAAGCAACTTTTAATAACAACATGGACTGGCAGGTAGCCATGTCAGAGGAGGAAAGACCTAGTAGGAATGTCCTGCAGCATAAAAGTCTCTGTTGTTCTCATTACTGCAAAGGAAGAAAATCTCTTTAAACACTTTTGATTCAAATTATCATTTGACAGAAACGACGGACAAGACAAATGGCTGTAAAACAAGGCAACTGGATTTCCTACTGCGACAATATCTTACTTGGCTCCCATGACACAATTTCTCTGTTATTCTGCCTTGCCACGGTAAAGTAAACTTACAGGCTACCCAGAAAACAGATGAGTGTAATCCGTCCTTTATAAATTATATCCCTTCACTCAAGGAAAGCAAATAACTTTGCCTGCTCTATAATAACTGCTTCTAATACTTCATTTATTCTTTAAATTGTTTATAAAACACTTCAAGAGAGGTCAAGACAAGAGGGCAACAATAATTGGAGATTAAGGAGACTCTTTAAGTATTTTGTGCCTGTGAGTAAACACTTTGGCAATTGTTATGATACAAGATAGATCTACTAAAAAAAAAAAAAAAANCTTGAAAACACATGTTATTTCATCTGAGAGACAGTCCTCATCTTTTGTGCAGTTATTTCAATTTAAATTTTAGCAGCTGCAGAGTGGTCTGATGTCACACGATGGGCAAATAACAATAGATTTAACCTGGTCTCTTGTGGAAGAAGCCTAAAGGAACAATGAGTTGAGGGTAACTGACCTTGTGAGGCTTTCATCAAGTCTCCTGAGGAAGCAGGGGTTTTCCTCCTCAGAGACAGATGTGCTAAAGCCCACAGAGTCAGGATTGGGCAGAACTGAGCCTGAAGGACAGGGATGTGAATTTACACGCTGGTTTCCAAAAGAGGTTTCAAACAAAAGGTGACCTTGTGTCCTTTTGCAGTACCTGTGTCTGCCCACTCTGGTTTTTGTTCTTCCTATGCCCATGCACAGCACTAGCAGTGGCCACAGCACTGCTCTGGAAAAGGAAGTTCTAGAAACTCTCTGCAACACCATCTTTTGAGACACAAAGTGTCACAACTCTGCAGATGCTTAATGAAGCTGAACTGTGACACATTGATTAACAAGAATCAATAGAATCCACACTTTGGCAGTATATATGGATAAAGTTATATTGAAATCTTTTAACCCTCAATCCATTTGTTTCTTTTAAAGTACTTAAAATGTAGCGTATCAGGAAAAAATTCTTTAATCATGTTTCTGCATAGCCCAGACCAGGCAGCTAAAGAAACCACTCCCGGCCCTTAACATCTCGCCCCATGAATTGAAACAAATAGCCCTAAAACAAGTTTGTGAAATAGAAAAATCAATTAAACTCTGAGTAATTATGCAGAAATAATAAACTTAAACATGATAAAAATATTCCATGAGGGATTTTAAAGTAGCTGGCACTATAGGTATATTAGTTTACTAAAATGAAATTAAATTTTTAAGTTATTCTCAAGAGTTTTAATGGAATTCAGTAAATGGTATTTAATTCATGATAAAGTTCTCTCTTTGTTCCTTTTATATGATAAGTTTATAAAAATGCAGATTCAAGATTCAGATTTTATACTGTCCCTCTTCCCTCTTTTCCCCTTTTTTTTTTTCTTTAAATACCCACATTTCCTTATTCTTCTCAAAGGCACGTTGTCACATGGATTGAGACAAAAACACAGCCCAATACCAAATCGATATAGATTTTTCCCATAATTTATTTTAATTCCAGTAAATCTTTCCCCTTGAACCCACATATTCCTTGGCACTACTTGTTAGTTAAACTTTCCAGCATTGTACAGTGCACACATCAGCCATGAGGCTCACAACAAAGCAGCTTACCCAAGAAGAGTGGAACACACAACGTAAGTAAGCAGCACCAAATTATGAAAAAGCTGTTTGTTTTTTTCCCCTACAAACTGAATAGAAGATTGGCTTTGTTGATTTTTTTGTTTGTTTTCTAAAATGGGAACCGAACCAAAACTCTTACCTGAACCAAAGTCTTTGCTGTACCTAGTTCAGAATTGAATTGAGAAAAAAAAACAAACCCTGGTTGTTGGATCAAAATAATTGGTTAAGGGAGAATTCCGCACACAAAGTTCACTTACCCCATAACTTTACATTTCAATTTTGATATTTTTCAGCATGAACTGACTCAGAAATATCAAGGCAGATAAATAATTATTGATATGACCAAACTGAACTGACTTGAGTCAGAGCCAGAGAAAAAATTATCTGAACTTAACCACTTACAGCTTCTTCATACTATTTTACTTTTTTTTTTTCAACTACTGGTATTTTTTTCAAGCATTACAAGCCCATATGCTTGTACTACGGGAAACATGATTTGTCTTTCATTTTAGAATGAATTACATTAAACTTTGCAGTTTTTCCCGCAAGTATTATTTTAGAGCAAAAGGAAAATGAGGCTAAGTGAAGATTTCCAGGCAGTTGTCACTTACATCATTACATAGTTGACTAATTCCTGCTTTTCAAAGTAGGGAATTGCCAGGTCCTCTTAAAACTATTCCTTAATATTATGGTTCTGTCTTGAAAGCCTTCTCTAAAGCACCCACCTTTTTGATACATAAGCCTCCTAGTGCTTTGAAAAATCTGAATGCTCTTGTTGTCATTTAACAGCAGGTTTGAAAATTTGATCAAGGCATCTGAACTATTATTCATTTACCGGTAATAACATTCTTGTTAAAATCAATAGAACCAGACTTAGAGTCAGAGCCTGTAAGCATCAAGATGCCTCTGTAACTATTTGTGGATCAGAGTGATAATATTCTGTGTAATAAAAGGCAGAAACATTCAAAAAGAACTTACTGCATCATGTAGCTGTGTAAGCATTTCTTTCTTGATAGGCTACAGCAGAATAAGAGGCACTTCCCTTAATCCATTGAGGATCAACGTTCTAGTTTTTCTCCTCTTAGTCCTCTAGAGTAAAAGCATGTTTTTAAAAACTGTTAAATCTTTTAGAATTTTTCTATTCACTCCCTAGCCTTTTATATTCAATATTAAATTACCCAATTTTAACCTGTAGAAACAGCATCTAATTTGAATGAATTGTCATGTACATGAAAAGTTTGGACAATTTTGACTTATTCTGCTTTTGCAGTAAATTTAACTGAACATATTCTTTCATCACACTTTCTTGAGCAGGCAGCCACTTTCAAGCATCATCCACATACTCACACACATGCATAATTTTGGAAAAAATGAATGAACGTTTCCTGATGACTCTGTGGGTTTCTTCATGGGTGTTGATGCCTGGTTATCATTGTCTATAAATGTGATGGTAAACCAGATGATATCACCATACCACCAAACACAAGGAACCTGTAGACCCAAAGTGACAGAAGACACTTAACTTACTTGCAAGTAGACCAAAGTTGTGCAATAACTGCAGCACACTAATGAACTCAAACCCAGAATTGCTTCATCCCATGATTTCAAAACAAAGACCTTCTTTTTCCTTTAAGTGCAATTTAAAATTATGATACTTCTCTTAAGAAAAGCATCATTATGAGACACAACTGAAAATTTACTAATGACCTGTTATTTATTGGTTAGTTTTCTGACACTATTTTGGCAATAAATCGTGGATTCACCAGCATGACAAAAACTCTTGCCAGCTCTTTAGTAACACTAGCGCTTTCAGAACTGGGCAGCAAAGGTAGCATTTCCCTTACTCTTGTTACAAGAAATCAAGCTCCCAAGCTCCCAGCCTGAGTTACTGTTAAACCATTTTAGATCTGTTTTTCTTAAATATTGCATGGTCAGTGGGGACCATTAAATACGTTATAAATAAAAGAATTATGTATGTATAAACCCCTTCTCTTTTTGTGTAAAAGTCAAACAAGTTTAAAGAAGAATGCCTATTATTTGTATTACATATCATTTTAGTAGTTTATGAATTCATTCACAGTAGCATCCTCACTGGAAGACGCAAACAAAACAGGAGCTAGCTGGTGTTCATTATCATATAATCATACAATCATCTAGGTTGGAAAAGACCCTTGAGATCATCGATTCCAACCATCTACTGTACTCTACAAAGTTCTCCCCTACACCACATCCCACAACACGACATCTAAACAACTCTTAAACACATCCAGGGATAAGAAATGGACACAAGACTTTGAGAACATTTAAACTGTATTAGAAAATAGAGTATCTGAAACTTGAGAAGGACTGCAGATAGAAACCATGAACCAAAACACAGTAAGGACTGTGATGCTAGACTATGTTGAGCTGAACACAGAGATGCTTCCCTAAATGCAGAAACCCTGTCACTTCTCTGAGGACACACCGAATATACAGGAGACCCATACAGCCACCTACTAGCCCAGATGCACGAGAAGCACATATAACTTTCACCAAAAGTCAGGTGATTCAAATCACTGCCTGGAAATGGCAGCACATCTGGACAGGTTATGGCCCAGGACACACAATGGCACACCATTGTGCTACTCAGAAAAGGAGAAGTGCATACAGACTGCCTAGTTTTGAACTTTACAGAGCAGAAGTTTGTCCGTGATACCTGAATGACTGCCCCAATAGAGAATGACAGCAAGTCACACCGCTAGCATTAGTCAACCACACTCCCCTACTAAAGAAGAGAAAGAACATTTCTGCTATCTCTCACTTTCCCTACAATACACCTAGGGGATATAAAAAAATCAGTGCAAGGATTTCAGAAAAGGAAGTCACTTTCCTGCTGAAAAGCACATTAAAATTCACAATAACTGGCCTGATTTATAATGAGAGATTAATAAAATATACATGCAAGCAAGCAGTATGGGGAAAGGGAGTATTTGCAAACTCAAATGCCTGGTATTGGCTCATATGACAGGATTGGCTTTGCTCACTATCTGATGGCACTTCAGCATAAATGCTGGTACCATCCTTAAACAATCAAGTGCTTAAGGGAGATTTTCCTTTCTGCTTACTCCATTTTCAAGAATTATATACAATTTGGAAAGTTTAAGAACTATTCCTGATCTTTGAAGGTGCACAATGTCTCCATTCATCTTGAAGTGCAATACTGGTAACAAAAGATCTCATATTCTTTTTTTACAAATAAAATAGAAGCAGCAAATAGAAATTCAGTGTAAATGAGCACAGCATACCAGGCAGCTCCAGTATCCCTAACAGATGCACACATATCTGCCAGTGGCTCAGAATATGGACACGAGGTGGGGCTGAAAAGAGAAAGGTGTCAAAACAGTGTGCACAAAGGAGATTTATAACTTGAAATCAACTGTTTCAAAAATGTAGAAAAGAAATATAAAGTTACATGCTTCTGTGTGTTACTGATGCTTTTCTCATGTCATCTGGATGATTTTTAAGTCCAAAACAAGCTCTGAATTTTCCAGATTCACTCTGCCTAGGCTTGAGATTATTAAAGGATTTTATTTTAAAGTTTCTGGTAAATATTCTCAGTCTACTTATTGATGGATATTGATGCAATGAGCCCTCAATGTCTCTTAATGTAACTTCTTCAATAGAAATATATACACAGGAGGTCCTAGTTGATTTGCTGGACAACTCTTTTACTACTTGTAAATCTATTCACATTTAATGTCATGAAATCAAGCTCTCACCATCAAAAATAAAACTCCATCAACATTCCCGCAGTATTTCTATAGAAGTGGTTCTAAAACTCACGTGTCCTAGAGCAAAAATTAAGAGAAAGGAGATAGCGGGTGGCATTGCATTCTCTCTGTTGATTTAGTTATAATTTGTTTTTATGCACCAAAGAGTAACCCTGAAGGGTTTCATGGGAACCATGCTGTGACCCTGCTGAATGTGATAGCTTCATTTTAACAGCTATCATTCTATAGGGATGAGATACAATACAGATAAAAATATGCACCTAATATTGCAACATCTAAATAGCATGTCATATCAGGTTTAATTACAATAAATACTTTTAAAATGATCGAGAATACTCATACTTTTGGATATAGCTTCCATTTGCCAGTTGGTGCCTAACAATTAAGTAGAATATACAATTAAATTTTAAATGTCTATGAAAGGCAAATCCTTGAAAAGGAAATATTTTATCATGGTTGGCAAGGTGTGCACCTATCAGCAGTGCGGGAAACATGTAACTGACATATAGCACTATAAGTCCTTATAATATAGGTTAAAATATGCTCAAAAATACTTGCAGTTGGATGAACAAGACTGACAAATCAGCAGCCTGTCCCACTGTTGAAATTTTCAGCTATTTCAAAGCAGCAGAGTTCATGTTAATAAACTTAAAGCTTTAAAGCACCCCCAAAAAGTACATAATGCATTTAACAGCCTGAAATCAAAGTAACTAGACATGCAATGTTCATCTGAGTGGTTTTGCATCATATTTTTAAACACATCTTTCTGGAAACTTTCAGTAAGGATTTAGTGCAACTAAGGAAGAGAAAAATTTGCTCCTAATGTCAAACCACGCTCTGACCAAATGCTCCAGCCCTAAACTGCTCTCTGACCTCAGATAAAGTATCTTACCTCCCTATGACACTACTATAAAATCCTACTAGATGATAAATCTTATCAGAGATGACATCTGATTATGTTGCATTTCTCATTTATTTGCTTTCAATGAACCCTGAAGATTTTATTGAGGAATAATCAGTTGACATTTCCTTCTGCAGTATTTTTTGAGCTACTAAGAGTGGAACTGTTTTATGGTGAAATTGAGTTTCTCTTGTTCAGATCTCTTACATGATTGAGTGGGTTAATTTCAAGCAACTTTCCCAGAAGCACATGCAATTCCAATGGATCTACTCTTAAAATACTTTTTCTAAATTACATAGGACAAAATAATTCCCTCTAATGAGAGGGAAACGCCAACCTTCGGGAGAGCTATTTCAAGGAAAACAGGATGCACACTGCTGAGAAAATGTTTCAGATACTAAGATGGGCCTGGTAAGTGTGTCAGTCACTGCATCCGTGTGCTTGTCCCTGGCAGTTGCTGTGCCCATCGGCAATGCACAAGTACAAGCTATGTGTATGAACCTTTCACCGTTCCATATCTAGCAGAAAACGAATCCCCAAAATGTAAACATTGTGAAATAAAGCCTGCAGAGTCTCACATACTTAGTGACAGCTCTGCAGTGATACCCAGCACCCTGAAGATGAGCTGTAAGCAATCTCTTACAGTTGTTGCTTCGCATTCCCAGGGGAACAGTAGCATCACTGATGGTGGGTTACGTACTAGGAAGTAGACGAACCAGAATTACACTAGTATATCTCACAAGAAATGTATATATCTGAGAGAATTTATGCAAACAACAATAGTGAGACACAAGTCCTCAGAATTTTAGGAAATAATTACTACAATAACAATTAATAAAATACTAAACTTTCATTACTTATAGACTCTTAATTATTGCCTTTATTTCATTTCATGTTGCTATTTATACATTTGCAAAAAAGCAGAATGATCACATTTTCCATTGTGTTTTTCCTGGGGATAAATAAATATAACAAAGGGAAAAAAACAGGGAAATGGGCACCTAAACCACACTTTTCCTAAAAAACTTATGAGAAGTTTACACGTTAACAAAGCCATGAGAACACTACAAATGAGATGCACGCTCTGACTACCTCATTTCCCATCGTCAACTTCTTTATCAGCCCCAAACCTTGAAATGAAATGTTACAGAAGATATTTCATTTAAGAAAAAAAGTGCACAAATTCTTAGTTTAAGAAACTAACACTGATATCTGCTAACATAATTTAACAAATGTTAACTATTATATGGTAAGGTTTTCTAAATTTAATAGTTTTGACATTTTGTAAATTGTGTGGATGCTCTGCTTTTTTTTTTAGATTAAAAGGTTGAAATCAATCATGGAAGAGAGCAAAAACTGTAATCTACTTTCTTCTCAACGCTTTATAAGCCACAAGGGAGCACATGATTTAATGACAAGAAGATGCATCTGATAAGATAATATTTTGCTTAAGGAGAGATCTGGGTTGTGAATGCAGCTGTTCCAAAAATCTAAACCCACAGGCAAAAAATTACTCAGTTTCTGTAAGAGCTATATCTATAGCTATTTACATAAACTGATGACAGACCCTAGCAAAGTGCATCAGATAGAGAAGTACAGAATCAAGGCTACTTTGAGATGGAAAAAAAATAAATTAAGAGATTGTAAGGATTCCCACCAATTACCATTACAAAGATTGAATCAAAAATATTTCAGTAATTATACTGTTCAAAACAGCATGTTCCTTCATCAGTGACTCACTTGAGAAAAGTCTCTCTATTGTGATGCAGTTCATGTACGTGAATGTTTTGCTCCTGTATGTGACAATTTCCATGGATGTTAGCTGGACTACCTGCTAAGGGCACATAGAAATGTTCTCAGCCGTTAGTTCTTATTTCAGAAGTCTAGCACTGCTTTTAAAACACAAGCCCACTCTCATTTTGGTGTGGTTACACTGCATCAATATGTCAGTATTTACTAGTATTAGGAAAGCGACTCCAGAACTCAAGATTAAGACGACTTACCAGCAACATGAAAATTAGACCAAAAAATCCACATATTGTGATGTCCTCTGACCAGTACTATCTAGTTACCCAGGTTCAGCACCAGCAGAATTAACTGAGTTCACATATTTTGTAAGGTCAGGTCTTTTCCACAGGAAAGCATGCGCATTTAGTTAAAATAGCAGAGAGGCATTACCTGGCAATTCCCTATTATTCCAGTCGCTATTACTGCAAATCCATCTGTACAAGTAGACCCTAATGCCCGCATTTATCCCCACTGATGTTTCACTGCATATGTAGATAAGAAAACACCTGCATGGATCACTTTGCAGGATCAGCCTCACAGCAGGGAGAAAAAGCCAGTAAGAATGCATGTCTTCAGGACACTGCATGCTTTCTGTGTTGAAACATGCAAACTAAAAAGCATGAAATTATCTTGGCTTCTATATAACCCACAACTGTCTGAGTAACTCTTTCTACGTTGGCCATGGTACCTTGCTGTCAAGTTTTCAATATGTTTCAATATCCCTGATGATACTAGCCAGCCTGTATTCTTCTCATCCAGCAGAATCAGCAAGACACGAGCAACACTCTGCTGCCTTCTGCTACTCAGATGCACTCATGGGTTGGGAAATTTTGTAGTAAATGAAAGAGACGTAGCTCTGCACTGAAAATTTTACACACTTAACATCTTTCACAAGCCCAAACTTACAAAATGAGTGGCAGCAAAAGCCCTTAGTATTTCCAATGCTATTAGGTTAACCAAGCTCCTCTTGCACAGAACATAATAGCTAGTCTCCTCAACCAAAGAAATGAGACAGGGAAATCTGGCAGATGTTTGCTACATCCCTTTATAGGAGATGCAGCAGAGCAGCTGTTACAGTCGGGATTGTAGGGATTTCTTGTGAAAGTCGGTAGCAGATGTCACCACCTGCTTCTGCCTGCTCTATGAAATAGAGGCAAAAGGGAGATTGAAAGCTTGTTAAAAAAAAAAAAAAAGAAACAATAAAAACCAAATTCAAAAGATGTCTAAACATATTTACAGTGAGTGAGGGAACACCTTACCCCCTCCCTCCTGGCAAAACTGTAATCCAGATGCACAATAAAAGCAAAGAACACTCCCCATTCTCTTTAAATCATAATTTCTTTTCATTTTAATCTTACTACATGTACTTTGACAACCTTCAGCCTGCAATCTAACACCTAGCCATTTCCTTCCCGGCTGAAAGAGATCACAGAAATGAGCAGTTGTATCCTTTCCCTCTGGCTATACAGCAATGGTCTGATGACAACTGCTTTACCAGGGTTGGTATCAGACAAAAAACAATTCCCTACTGAATGATCTACACAATGATGTCATGTGTGGAGGCAAAGTATTTATTACTTAGGGAAAAAAAAATCCCAACAAAAAACAAACAAAACTTCTGTTGCATTGTGTCAGGAAACATGCTGTACATGTTTGTACATCTTGGCAGATAAAGATCAGATGAGGCAAGCAATGAAGTGGTTAACCAAATCAGAAAGTTATCTCAGACATCCAAAGGCACATCTTGTAAATCTGAGAAAACTCCTAATACAGAACCATGGAGAAAAAAAAGCACTTGTCTGGGAAGAAACAAATGACATTGTCAACAAGTAGTTTGCTTTCTCACTAAGCAAAGAAGGTATTAGTGAGATCCAGAGGCCAACAAAAGAACAGGAATCCTTCCAGTGGTTTAAAAAATGCTTGGATAGAGCCCCAGCTTTCCTGAAAACTAGACTTGCTAATTACCTCACTCTTCTACTGTCAAAACTGTCATCTCACTGAACTGAAATACCCTTCCAGTATTGCTACAAGGCAGACATTTCCACACTGGTAATACTGGGAGCCACATTCAATCACCAGCTGGAACTCGCTGGCCACCATCCCCCCCTGTTTGGTATCCCATAATATTGTCTTGGAAAAAAAATCAAAACAACATTCTGGAAAAGCTCTTTAGGTTTTCTTTTGTTTAGTTTTTTGTTTGTTTTCAGAAACAGAGGCCACCTCGTAGCTTATGACCACTGTAGAAAGCATTTTGCTTTCCAGCTAGTGTAATATTTAGACAATAAATCAATAAATAAGCTTCTGAATTGGAGGATCACGTTCAATACCTCTTTGGTATTGCCATAAATCAGGAAACACTTGAGACATACTTGGGTAAAAAGTGAATAAAGTAACTGAAGAAACCAGTTTTACCAAGGTATACTGCTAATACGTGTCTTTTCCCCAAAGCAAGCTAACTGTGCTTATCTTACACTACCAGACCATCACTAGAAGCATTATGCCAGACCCTCAGCTGGCATAAATCAACGTGACCCTATTCACATCAGTGCAGCTGTGTTGATTTATGTGAGCTGAAAAGTATTTACTGCTTAAAAAGTAACTATTTCATCTTATAAAACTATAAAAGTGACTAAGAAATGAAAACTGGTAAGTATAATATCAAGAAAAAACTAAAAAGAAAAGTACTACAGAAGGGCTTAAAGTAGATGTATATTTTATTAAGATTAGTTAAACATAGCTGCTCATTTATCCCATATGAGATTTCAGATAATATCCTCTGCTGTTACACACACATATATCTCTTGAGTATCGACACAAGTATTTGTACAATTTAGTAATGCTGTACTATTCCCAAATTAAGATATGAGGCTCAGACAGTGGGTTCAACCAACCTGGAATTTATCACCGGTAGTTTTTCTAAAGTCACTGTGCCTGTCAGAACACGAAATATCAGACTTAAAAGCAAGCCCACACAGAAAACTTAAGTGTTTTAGGTTTGCAGTATGGTGTCACATCTTAAGAATTACTATTGTTACAGTTTTTCTCTTACAGAGCAAGATAAAAGTAGAAAACTCAAATTACCTTCTCAAAGCCAGGATTTCTCTCAAGCCTTGGTAATTTTAAGAAGTAGGAAATGTCTCATATTAGATTTAAGCACTTTTTACTTTTATGATTTCTGTGTAGACTTAAGTATTATTACACAAGCTACGTGAGATTAACTGCAGGTGCTCCTTTCAGAGTTAAAACTGGGAAGGGTGAAGAGAAAAACTAGTATTCCGGACTAAGAACTGTATATTCCTAAATTCCTTTCAAAGGGAAGCAACTCCTGAGATTAGACAGTTCTCATTTTCACTAGGCTTGTGTACCACTGCCCCAGCAGTACAATATCTGAACACCATATGAAAAGAAATCACGAGGCAAACTGTTTACAATTTTCTGTTCAATTCAGTTTCAGCGACCAGCTGCTAACAGCCTCTTGGCAGACAACTGCAATTCATCGTCCTTCACCATGAGTGCTGGTACTTCGAATACAAATACTCTATTTGATCGCAGTCCATAACACCGGCTGCCGGGTACCAAAAATGCATTTTGTTCATCCTTACGACTGCCTGACAGTGTAACATACCTCAAGGATTCCTGCCTACAAGAAATAGGAGGATTTGTCTCTTCTCAGTCCTTCCCTATGAATACATTCACTGTAGGAAGCTTATACAAATGCAGAAGTATGATTAACAATTCAGATATGGGGGAAAAAATATGCACTGTCTGCCTGGACAAATCAACTCTGCACCTCAGAAAGATGCACTGCCATAACCGTCTGCCTGATTCCCAGGCATCATGTTTAATTATTAGTATAATTTATTAGCATTATTTATTAGTATCACCATTGATGGGATGCCATATTTAGTCAATTCCATGTAAGACTAAACCAACTGGAATAATCCTATGTAATATTGGAATAAAACATGTATTGGTTGATTTAGATATTCCTGATCTCTGAAATCAGTAGGGAAAGAAAAAAAAAAAGGCAAATCATAAGGCATTTTAAAACTACCATGTGTATTACTATCTCTGCCTAGGAATTGAAAATCCCAGTTAAAACCTCTTTTCCTCCCAAAGTGCCTTTGCAGTCTTCAAAAACATTAGGATAGTGATGAATGGCTATTAAGAAACAACCTCAAAACTACATTTCTTCTATTTTCTTCTCTGCTTAAATTTTCAGACTTTCTCCCATAAAAACACTAAGCAAGTGGCACCAGGCTTCATTTACAGTTGTTTTCATGGCATGTACTCCTCCTAAGGTGAACGGAGCCAACTGAAACCATTTCTAAGATGAGATTCCTGTTTGTGGCATAAGGGGCTTAAAACTGCACCCAGCACATACACACAACCGAAAGCACAGCCCGAGACTTCAAAGCACACGCTTGGTTTCACCACAGGGGCATTAAGCGTGTTGAAAAGAGACTTTAGATTGACAGCTCCACCGCAGCAGTGTCAAAGCTGGAACAAATGTCAGAGAGATCAAAATAGCAGAGAGCACTCTTTCAAAACGACACAAGCCTACAGAGAAGCCCCACAAATGGTCAACGTGTTCTGATAATTTCCATCTCATCTTCTAGCTCTTTAGTGTTACTAGAAATCATGCCAAGCTAATATTTGTCGTTGCATATTCTTAATTTGGTCAGAATGTTTTCATTACATGATGACAACTCAGAGCAATTTGGACACAAGTTCAAAGTGCACCGAGACTATATAGCAGTGAACGGTTAAAAAGAAAGCAAGGTATTAGGGCTTCTAATTGAAACAAACTAATGAATTTGATTCTCTTTTAATTTCGAACTTGTACTGTCATCTGCTACAGTGAAGTGATGCACAAACTTCTATCAAGTATTTGATGCACCGCTTGCTGTAATTGCTGCCTACTTGGTGTACTATGAGGTTTTGCAGCTGTAACTCCTAAAGATTTAAATCAGTATTTAAACTTTATTGACACAGGCTCCTTTTCTACTCCTGTTTTTTTTTTTAGGGTTTTTTTTTTTTTTTTTAGTAGAGTTGCAATTATGGCCTATATTATACTTGTAAGTATTATTAAAATTATTATATTTTATGTCAGGCTATAATTTATATAATTGCATTCCTGTAAAACTTGAATTTATTTTTCATTTAGAAACAGACCACAATAAAAGGTTTCTGCACTGAGAATCCAGTTTTCTGTGTTAATTTAAAGTTAAATTTTAGAGTGCTTTATACAGTCACAGTACTTTAAGGACAGAGAAATGCTGTCATCATGTAAGAGACTTTTAATCAACCATGGACTCTTACTCAAGCTAAATACCAGTATTAATTGTTCATAGAGTACTGCAAGAGGAAAAGGGACGATTAAGTGGAATTCAAGCTGTATTACTACGAAGGACTAAACAAAAAAGCATTTCAGAGCCATGTGTTAAAAGCCATCTTGTCAGAAGGTACAGACCACAATCCACAATTTTTTCAAAATATACCAGGCTGTGCTCATTAGTCTTATGAATTTAGAGTGTCTGTTATTTCTGCCTCTTAATTTGACATTTACATGCAAATACAATTCTTGCCTACACGTCACACCTGAAATTGCACGTTTTGTAGTTGCTCACTTAAACATTTAGAAAATCTGCTTTTTAATGTGTCACTTCTAACGTTTTAGGCTTGACCTACTTGTTACCAAGTGGGAAAGACAACTAGGTTATTGCAGTCTCTTGAAAGTACTGATACACCTAATCAGATACACAAGCCTGCCTTCAGCATCAGAGAGCTACAAAGCAGAATATGATGCTTGAAAGGGAAAGCTGCTGACCTGCAGGCTCTGAGTCTGCCCAGAAGGGCTGCATGAAATGCCATGAGCAGGCTATGAGTTCTGACACCCTCCCTACAAAATTTTGGCAAGTTTAAATGAAACCTGTGGATGTATTGTTTCATTTTCCAGTCAGAGGTACACAACTTTGGGAGCAACTTCACATGGATATTTCTAACCTCTCCTGGGGCTTTCGTGATTGAAGAGGATGCCGTTCACAGCGAAAAGATTGTAGGCTTCTCTGAAGTTCACCACAATCCAGTAGGCATACAGTTTTGCTGCCCCTAAAAAGTAATTTTAAGGCATTATATATATGCGCTCTGCTCATACACAGCTCAGACACACATGTACACCCCTCTCTCATACACTCGGTGAAGTCCACGTTTCAACAGCAGAATGCATTAGAATTTGATTAATTCAAATATGTGTTCCTTTTCATCTGGAAAAAATATCCAGCAGCTGAATGGGAAAACACTTCTTTTCTGTGCAACCTCTGAGCCAGCCAGGAAGTGTTAGGGCACTTTCTCACTTGTTTTCTTATGCACACTCAAGCATAGCACTTTTTCTTTTACAATATAATTAACACAGCCAGAGCGTGTGAAATATGCCACTGTAGTGACCTCTGCTAGTAAAAAAAAAAAAAATACTTTGGAGAAATAAAAGCGAAAATCTGGTGCCTTAACACTCAAATTGATTTGAAACTTTATCACCAAAGGCCTCCTTGAACATTGCTTTAGTAAGTGTTTCAAATTTCACGCGAGTTCATGAAGGAAGAAGTGAGCTCTTGGGACTTTTTCATTTAGGCAACGAAAAATATGAAACCTTATCACTTCAGTGGTCTCTCACAATCTTTTGTGAAGAGCCACCCTTCCCCCACTGTCTCTGCGAGAGCTCTCTACCTCTGAGGTAGATGAACACAGTCTTGTGAAGTGAGATGCTAGTTTCCAACCCCCAGGCCATGGCAGCAAATACTTTTTATACAGTAATTCATAAAGGTATGCCTCTCGACATGTCTAGTCACTTTAGCTCTATCGTCATTCTAATCTCACACCCAAATTACTTCAGCCCTGAGACATGCGTGGGGAGAACAGACAGACACTCCACACACGCATCAACGATCCTCACCGTAAGGCGATCTTGGGTAAAAAGGAGTGGTCTCCTTCTGCGGGATTTCTTGCACTTTTCCAAAAAGTTCACTGGTGGAGGCTTGGTAGAACTTCACAGAGTTGATAAGGCCACAAGTCTTAATAGCATCTAGGAGCCGTAACGTGCCAACCCCATCAACATCCGCAGTATATTCTGCTAGGTCAAAAGAAATCTGGGGGAGAAAAAGGAGAAACAAAAACATCATAAATTTTACTGGGGGAACCAGTAAATGCCATGATCATGTACAACCAAAGTAATACATCACTTGTCACAGAACATCTAGACACTTCTGTACAGAGTAGATGCTCAGTTTACACAAGTACCCTCAAAGGATTTCTAAGAATAAACAAGTAGTTCCATAAATAGCAGAACCAAAAGAGCGGTGCTCCCTGATCTCTCTCAGGATTATTTTCCCATGTGAAGTAAGGGGTAAGTCAGGAGAATTATCAGGCTCTCTCTCATCTCCACAGCTGCCAATTTTCACAATATTCACTTGGACTTGATATCTTCGACACACTTGAATTCCAAAAAAATGATCCAAAATATATTTTAAAAAAATACTAGATTAGATGGACAGCATGACTACACAAACAGTTACTGAAAAAATACCTCCACAAACTTTAAACACAGTCCAAGGTTTAGCAATTTAAACACGCATCAAAACAGAGAGAAGACTAGAAATACCTGGTATCATATAAGACTCCCAGCCCCACCTGACTACGGTGTGCCAGAGATGTAGCTTTTGCACAGAGATTAGGGGGATGATAAAGTGGGAGAGTAAGTGATGAAGTGGAGGTATCAAAAAAAACCTCAGCCATCTCCTCCAGCTGACGATGATAACAAACTCATGTGTGCTGCTGGGCCAAGTCTACTTCTCTCCGCACTCAGTTATCTTTATGATTAGTTCGACTGTGGCATAGGTCACAAGACATGCTTGAGTCTAAGTTTTCAGAAAGTATAAATATATAAATACATCTACATATAAATTCTATTCTTTGCAGTTGCAGAAGAAAAATAGAAACCGGGAGAGGCTAGCTGAAGGTAAGAGATGTATCATGACCATCCCAATCTGCAAGTAGTAGAAAAAATGCTTGGACAGGAGTTCACTCTGCTTGCATGATGGATATGCACTGGTTGTTCAGATGTGCCAGCAGAGCTCCTAGAGCCTGGAGAATTTTCTCCCATCAGCATCCAACACAGAGTCACAGTCCTCTTTCCTTCTACATCCTCTCTCTAACTCAGGATTTTGCTTCTGTATGGCAGTTTTAAAAAAAGTGTTTCCTATTTATACTGCCAACATCATAAAAAATGAGAGGGAAATGGACTTTTAGAGCAATCTCCTCCAATGCCTGTACCCAATGAAGAATTACGCTACCAATGTTCCCTCTGACTGATAACTGACTTCCACGAATGAGCTCTAGAGTGATGGCAATGTTACAGTCTCTTTATAACATCCAAGCTACATGTTACTGAGACATTACCAATGACAGGTACTACAAATCTACGGTACCCCCTTCATTAGTCTTCATTGATAGGGCTACTACTAATGAAGTAGAAGGTAAATGACCGTAGCCGGATAAGCCGAGCTATCACACTGAAACCAGTGGGAAACCTCTCATTTACCAGGTATTTTTTCAGGCTCTCTGCAGATTCAGACAGATAGCCCTGTATTCATTTCTCCTGTTAAGCCACTTTCCCTATTCAATAATCACTGGAGGTTTAAGGCTTATTTACACAGCAGATGAAATAAAAATAATTAGATTAATTTGAATTTGCACTTATGGTTAATTCAATACAGGTATGAAATAACCTAAACTGTGTTACTGTGCTCCAAAATAAAAATGTTCTCACATAGTTTTGATCTGAAATAGCTAGTCTATAAGCTAAAACAAACTTTACTTCTTAATATTTTTTTTAAAACCAAAATGAGAAAAAAAAAAAAAAAAAGAAAAAGAAAAAAGAAAGAAACCTGATACTTTGGCTTGTTAACCTGGTATGACCCAGCCGAAATTAAGCACTGATCTAGTGAGAAGAGCCGAGCATTTTTTGTTTTAATCCATTTGGCACAAAGATGACAGCCACTTAAGGTCTCTCAGCCTTGCTGTCAGAGTAACTCTTGGGAAAACATCTTGATGAATAGGTGATACAGTCAATAATGCACTAATGAAAATAAATTAGTATATTTACCATATAGCTAACACCTTCACATATACACAGTAATATCCTAGCTCTCCAAGTGAAGGTGAAACACTAATTGTAGTAGAACCAGGAATTTACCATTATTAAGGCATTGTTTCTAACAAATAACCTTCTAAAAACATCACCCCAAAATGTGTCTCATTGCTTACATGTTCTACTACAAGGGTAAATGGCAAATAACTGAGGTGATCTTTGGATTCCAGATTATGAAACCTCTTCAGCAGAGTGAGCAATGAGCCTGTGGCAGCAGCACCAGGACTGCTCTCCTTGGCTGATGCAGAGCCCAGTTTCACAAGAGATGCTTTTCCCTATTGCCTTATGAATGACCTCAGTCTTCACCTAGAAAAATCACTCCCCCGGGTGTGAGGTAATTCTGCCTCTGCTCTGGCTGGGTCTGAGAGTCCCCGAGCAGAAACTGCCAGCTTTGTGCCTGGCTGGTGGTTTTGTAATGTGGACTATTGTTCACTAGGGACAGGACCCAAACCACTAAAACCATTTCATTTTGGAGTGCAGGTTAGACCAGAATGGCATTCATGAAAATAAAAACTGGTTTTATCCCCTAAAACCTCCAACACGTGACAGTTAAAACACTGTGCAGTGCAGGGGCATTAACATGGCAAATAGAGATAAATGCACACTGGATTCTAATTCAAAGTTAACAACATAAAGGAGCTTTATAAAATACTGGACTGAGTTACAATTCCAGGTGAGGCAGGCAGTGCAGAAAAAACTGCTGAGTTTTTCATTGCCACATTATTTCCCTCTCCTTATACACATTATTTTGTGAAAAAACAGCAGGAAGATCAAAGTTAAAAATAAAATAAAATAAAAAAGGCAGGGATCTCATTAAGGGTCGTGTAACAGAGAATTGATATGCATGCACAACACAAAGACAGACCAGGATCTGAGTTACAGAAACCAAATATTGAATCAGATCCAACAAAAGTTACCCACAGAAATAATCCTGGCCAGTGTACTGAGTTCAGTGGGACTACCTGAGAGAGTAAAAACTTCTTTGAAATTACTGTGACAGCAGGTGTAGGAAAACCAAGCCGTTCTTTCTGATAGCTTAAACATTTATCCAGTGGAAAAGAGAGCTTAGGTGATGAATTTAGATGAGCTTATATGAGAGCTTTCAAGCAGCCTAATTTATGAAAACTGTCTTAAGTGCCTGAATGAGGAAGCTTAACTCCCTAAAGACAGTGGAGAGTCAGTGCAGAAAGCATTACAGAGATGCTCTTGACCATGCTTTGGAGTAACTATATGCACACTAGTTTAACTTAGCCTCCTAGAACAGATGCTCCATTTTAACCTCAAAAGTCCAAAATTATCAGTTACTATCAACTGTGCAAAGGCAGCTATGTAAATAACAACTTTTTTGGAAGAGAATACCAGGAGTTCTTGTAACAACTGGAGTAGGGAAAAGAAGATTCTTTGCCTGGTAGAAACTTGAAACCTGAAAGTTTTCTCAAAGATTGTTGAAAGCATGGATCCAATACTTCTTTGCCCTCTTCTGACAGACTTTGTGGCAAAGGGGAAGTGTAACATACCAACAAAACAGAGACTGTCTACTTGGAATACGTTACTCCAAGTGTCCTGGCACTCCCTTCCCACGTACAATGGGGACAGCGTGCTTTTGGATTTGTCATAGTTGATCTCTGGAGATACTGTGAATGCATATATTTTAGATGTGTCTATTTATTCCATGCAATAAGTAGTGATAGCAGTGTAGCATTAGCAGAGGACAGAACAACATGAAGACAGTCAAATCTTTGACTAAATGTACTTCAGTTCCAGGTTTTCAGCCCTGAACACCCTGCAGAATTGGCTTAAAGAATATTAATTACGTACACGGGACTTGTATATACTGAGTATATCCAATGCTGGATTCATCCCTAATACAGTATATTTCAAATATATTCTTGGGCAAGTATAAATATACACAGCAAGGTTTATCCATAGGATGATAAAAAATTCTTGCAAAAAGCATGATTTCATTAGTTACGTCCTGTGATTCTAAGAATGTTACAGTATGAATATACTGAAACATGTTATGTCTCTTCTTTCATGCAGCTCCAAGAATGACAACAAATTCTGAGAACTGGCTTCTACCTTTTGAATTTGAACTCTTCCCCCTGCCCATTTATTTTTTTCTTTCTTATTGTCAGATTCAATCTTTACAAGAGATTTGAATTTAATAGAGCAATGTTAAATATGATGTTTCCCAACTGATCATTCAAAACCAAACTTAGTAAGGTCTTTAACAAGATTTAAAAGCTTACTGAAAACTATCTAAATGAAAACATATGGGTCTTACCCTCCACAAGAACATATTCCTATCATGTCTACAACTACTACATACAAGCCTGCAAACTTAATAATATTTGCTTCTGACCAACGCGTTGTCAACAGTAGTGATACTCTGGAAACACTTATCAATTTAGCGCACACACAGGTTTCACTTTGTGAAATACCTCTTTGTTTTGTCATTCAGAGCAATCCAACAGATGGGCTGCAATCATATTAACTATTAGCTTTCAATCAAAACCAGTGCATGCTAGCAGAATATGCTTCAACGCTCTACCAAAGGAATATAAATAACAATTTGAAATTTCATCCTCCTACAGCCTTCTCAGTTTCAGAAAACGGGATTTCTGGAAGGCTAGTGTTATAAGAGGGAAGCTTAAATGAAGTCTCAGAAGGAAACAAGATAATGTAAATGTAAATTATTATTCTTTCACTGTAAAAGCAAAGGTGGTTCACCTAACTCTAACATTAAAATAAGCATCTTTGCTCTCTTGAAAAAAAATTGTAATAGGTTCTTTAGATATGCATCAGGTCTTTTTAAGCATTGAGAGAAGTTTACACCTGAGAAGCAAATCACAAAGTGGAAAAACAGCTCAGAAATATTTCAAGTCTCACAGCGGTTACTTTTTTGTATTCTTTAAAATCAATTCTGTTTGCTTTGAATATTCAGGACACTTTCCACTGCCAATAAAAACCACTGGGATCACTTCTATCATCTCAGTAAACAAACTGCTCAACCCCTAGGAACAGTCATTTAAAGCAAAACATTCCAGTTGCTAAATCTAACACAGACTACGAGCCAAGCATTCCTATAAAGTCCTAACACACTGGGGAAAAAACCCTAGGGCTTTTAGGAAATATAAAGAATTTAGGGGATTTGGGGGATGTCAAGGAGACAGGGAAGTACCTGTATGTCTAAAAATATGTCAGGTAACCTTCTAGGAGAATACAACAATTCCTCTTCCTCCCAATCCCTTAACTCATAACAAATACTTAACTCACCGCCCTCTCACCCAATGAAAGGAGTTGAAAGATACCAAAATCCCCCAAAACAACTATATGGGGGGGTTTTGTTATATAGAAAAATAATCAATTCAATACCTCTGAACTGCTTATTATTAAGCAACACTCTTTGATATCTTAAAGCTCTATTTAACTTCTTAGCTAAATAGAAATTGACTGAAAAAAAAATTACTGGAATTTTGAATAAAAGGAATATGCCTTTTGTAGATTTATCTTCTTTCCTATTTCTTTCCCTGTTCTCCCATAAATGAAACAGAAAAAATAAAGTGATTTGTATAAAATTAGAGTAATTTGACAACATGATTATAAGAAGAGAAATAGCAAGAAAGAGTTTTACAAAACTTTTTCCTAAAATTCATGTTAACCCAAGTCATTCACAATACTGCTGTAGTGAAAGAACTTACATAACTTGGATTTTGATGCAAAGGAATAAGCAGTGCAGCTGATAAAAAACCTGCCTCTCTGCCAGTACTTAGATGGAGGTCCCTGTGGTCGACTTTCACTGAAGCTTTGTCATACTCTATATTGTAGGTTGAGTGAGGAGAGAGATTTCTTGAAGTGTTTAGAAGTTTGGTTTTGACATCAGTGGGTCAGTATTTCACCTTCATCCCAAGTGAGAAGACCCAAACCAAAGTGCAAAAATAAGCTATTTGCTGTTTAGTGATCCTTCATGATCTTTGTATTTTATAAACTGCCATAAATCACGACAGACTCTGCTTCAGCAACCAGCTCAGTCTTACAGAAGTAGCCCCAAAGTGGTTTTCATTACACACAAAAAAGAGGAGCTCGAATGTAAATCTGCTCATTGCCCCGAATGCAGACACATGCCTTTGCACCCTCAGAAGGAGCACAAATCAAGGTGAAGCACACCCATGCTCATGCATGGCTCCTCACTGTTCGTTCCTCCAAGTATACAGAGATCTGGGAAATGGGATGGGGGTGGTGGAGGAAGGGGTGGGATAAAACAGAAGCCTCACAACAAAAATGTACTTCTAAGTCTGAAAAAAATTTTACTCAGTATAACAAGAAGAACAAAAACATGCATCACCTTTCACCATGTCCCAAGGGTCACTTGGGGATGACACAGCAGAATCCAAAAGCAGCTACTACCTTTCACTTCCAGAAGCACTAAAAAGTTCATAAACAGCTAGTTATACTGCTTTTTTCCACAGAAGGTGCAACAGGAGTGCTGCTAGACGGCCTGAAGTCCCCAGTTATCTTGCAGTGGCAATACTCTGCAGCAGAGCCTTCCCTTAGGGGCAGCTACTCTCTTTGTGCAGCTGAAATACTCAAGTATTTGGGGCAAGCAATTCTTAACGTCCTCCACAGCATACGTCCATATGGCAATTGCTGGTGGTTTGGCTTTAGTAAGATTTCCTTGTAACTCTCCTTCTGATTAATTGCAAGTTCTTGATGCAAACTCTCTGAACTAATCTTTAAAGAGAATTATCTTGGCATTATTAAAACAGGTTTCCTTTTTCCTTCTTATGAGCAGAAACTAATCCTCGATTTTTGTTGGGGAGAAAAAGATAAAGTCCAACACAATAGCAGAGGGTAAGCATGGCGAAATACTCCCCCAGTAGTTAAAGTTTTATATTTATCAAACTAGTAGGGGTTGATAGTTGGATTCATCATTCAGTTTCTTTAACAAGTGTCTCCTCAGGGTTCCCTGGCAAACCACAGCTGCGGTTGTAAATCCAGCTCATTAGGTCACCACATTCATCTTTGCCTTCAAAGCATCCCACTGGTAGATGCCTGGCCAGTTAAAAGGTACAGAAGAACCACCATTATTTTTTAAAATTTTAATGCCACAATCCTTAAATTGGAATATCCAATCCCTTTGTAATCCATTGTAACAAAATAAAGTCTCCTACATTGTGTTCAGTTGTCTTGGCTGTTGACTATTGCGTGAAAGTTACATCTTGGAACAGATCTTTAAGTAGAGACAATTTGTAAATTGTTTATTCTTCTGTTATTGAATAGATAATTTAGTAGATTAATTTAACAGACTGGATTAAAAGAGAGTTGCCCAGAGACAGGTCAAAAGGCAGCAACATGAGTTGAAACATGAAAAATTACAATTAAATATTAGGAAAAAAAGGCTGACAATACTGAAGCGGGTTGTGCAGAGAGGCTGTGGCATCCCCACCGTTGCAGATATGCAAAACTCAATCAGACATAGCCCTGAGACACCTGCTGTAAGATGGCCCTGCTTTATGGAAAGAGTTTATCCAGATGATATTCAGAGATTGCTCCCAAATTAAATTATTGCACAATTTTATGAAGACAGAGAGATGAAATTACAGCAGTGTGTTTCAATGTTCAGACACATAGCACCATTCAATGAGCAGAAAGTGGATGCACAGTGTGCAAGGCTGAGGCCTGATCTTGTAGAAAAGCAGAGATTTCTACAGAAGGAGTGGAGATTTGTTCACAGCAGCTTTTCAGAGTCACACAGTCCAATTCATCACATATCCTCCACAGAAGAGCTTCAGATAGAGGAATGCTCAGATCTGATAGTGAAAAAAAATACCAAAGTGGAGGAGTAGAAGGAGGAGTGATATCACAGAACAAGAGACTCAGTATGGCCATAAACCTTTGTCACAAAAATGTAACCTCCCCATTAGTTTTGCTTATCTTCTCATCCATTTGTTATTAATTTGATGGAACTGGGGAGTTGTCAGGGTTATGTGATGCAAGGGATTTATCTTGCAGAACAATCTCCAACCCACTGTTCAAAGTCTTCAGTTTCAAATTACAGAGATTAGGAAAGAAGCTTTTAAAAAAGAAGTCTTGATTCTTTATTTGTATTCAGCACAATTTTGTTCAGGGATGGTTTCAAAAACATACATTTACCCAGGTTTTTAAGCACATGCAGTGAAGTCAGGATGGGCTTCGATGCTTCAGATTTTGTAGCTTCAACGGCAAGTGACACTGTAATACCCTAAGAGCTTGCTGACGCACAAGTCCAGCTGTGCCAGAAGCTTAAAATGCTATTTAGCAGAAAGACAAAAAAGGGTAACTTGCAGAATCGCTAGAGAACATTCAAAGGGAGATGTAAAAAGATAGCCAATTCATTCTGCTTTATATGTACCAGGGGAATAGAGAGCTATGAGTAACATGCGTACAGGGAATGCAGCCACTGCGGAAAAAAATAGCACCAATTTTATTCACTTTCACAGGTAAAGAAATTAATGTAAAACAAAAAGGTTATTTAAAATTCTAACTTGAAAACTAGGTTAGTGTATTCATTTAATTTTTTTATTCCTCATGCTTTTAAAAAAATATTTATCCTCACTTCCTTGATGCTTTCAGAACATGTAGAAAGATGCTTTGCACAGAAGTGACAAAACCTTGCCACAAGCAAGAATTACCCCAATGCTTTGCAAATGCCTGCCTTGCCTGACATTTTTGTAACTCCTACTGATGAAAAAGGTAAAATTTCCCAGGTTTACAGGCCCCATCAGAAGTCTTGCTTTTTCAGCCAGAGCAAAATTACATCTTTTCAGCATTAAATATTATCACTTGAGATTATTACTCCTCAGACTGTAGTTCGTCATGTCAAATAACCCAGTTTTACAAAAACTGGAAGCAATTCAAAAAGTTCCTCAGGTATTCCTGAAGTACCAAGAGAGCTTCTCCTTCCAATATGAAATAGACTAAAAAAAAATATTTCATATATGGATTTTTGGCAGATTTGAATATGGGCTAGCATCTTTTTTTGAGACCTTTTTTTTTTTTTTTTTGCAGAACTTTTGTATAAAGAAATCTCAATTTTTCAAATTCAAGCACAAATTTAAAACTTGCTATAAAATAGAAAACTTTTTAAAATAATTTTTTAAAGTTACTTTCCCTCCTTTCCCCACACATCAGCTACTGACAATTGTCTGACCAGTTCTCCTAGTTATATTTTCATTATTTTGGTTTTGGCTTTCTGTGCTTTATCCACATAGTAAGTGCCGTAACACAACTATTACGTTAAAAAGATGAGAAAATACAGTGACTGCTGGTTAAGTTCTATAAGTCATTCTAACCAAGCTGGGCACACTCTGAATGAAGCATCTATAGAGATAGGACACGCAACCTTAAGGCCAGGTCGGATGGGGCTTTGAGCAACCTGCTCTAGTGAGAGGTGTCCCTGCCCATGGCAGGGGGGTTGGAACTTGATGATCTTTAAGGTCCCTTCCAACTCTAACCATTCTATGATTCTATGATTTCATGAAAAATCCACTTTCTATAATGTCTAACAGAAGCTCTTGCCTCTTACTGCATGGAAATGTCTAATTTTTCATTTCTAGAATTTCTAAAGCTAAAAGCATCTTCTCCTCCCCCCAACAACATTAACTAATTGCTATCTCCTTCTTTACAGGTAACTGTGGCTGGAAAGTGCTTCCCTACTTCACAGGGATATTGCAAGAAAAAACTGAATTAGATTAATAAGTATGTATTACTTATTAATGGGACCATAAACTCAATTAGACAGGTTACCCATAAATATGCCTGACTCAGCCATTCAATTTGAAAGCTAAGGGTACAGACACAGCCAAGACACTGCAAGAAAAGAAGTTATTATTTCTCTATGGAGCTTAGGTAAACCTATCTGGAAGCAGTCTTAAACCACAGCAAACCCACGATAAAGCAATTTGTCTTAGCTCTCTTTTACTGTCAGCTACTCTAAAACCAAATCACTTCATTCATCACAGGTTAAGAGTGGACAGATACCTCAGCTCTGACCACACATTGCAGCTTGTTACGTTGTGGTGCTTTGGTTGCAGCTGATCTTTCAAAACAGGTAGGACTTCAGGTAGACACACGAGAAAATGAAGGTTTGAGGAAATAAACAAACGTGGATACACACACACACAGACTTGATAAAACATGACTTCTTGTCTTGGGCACAACTATCTAGGGAATATCCTCTGCCCTGAAGTACCTGGGGTGTAGGGTGCAGAGCTCAGTGTCCAACACCTGCATCAGTGTGGACAAGGAGCTGCAAAGTACTCCACCTCAGACTTTCATGTAATTTATTTCTGAGGTTTTGCTTCATTTTTACTGCATACGCATTAAGAATTAAATTGGGATGGCTAATTGCATGGGAAAAATTTGGATAGATACGTATGTACTGACAAAAAGACAGGCTCCCACAGTCACCACCTTCCCAATTCCTGCTCCAGCACTCCAGCAGAGATGACCAGAAAAATGAATAAACATGCAACAGCATGTCAAGAAATGCCACCAGGGATTGTTTCCAGTTTTCTTTTTCAACAGGGCCTTTTCTTGCAATGCATAAGGTCGTCTTCTGTGAATTTTCACTCCAAAATCTTATTCAAAGAAAGGGCAACAATTTAAAAAAATCAATCTTTCTTTTTTTTTTTTCTCCAGAAAAATTCTTTTCCTTTTACTTGTTCTTGAGAACAGTTGACATTTAAAAACATTCTTTAAATAAATGCAATAGTCTGAGGTTTGTACTTGCCCTAAAAGAAAACCACCAAATACTTTAAATTTATTAGAATTACAGCCAAAAAACCCCATCCCAACCTGAAATGCTAAAGTGGGTGAACCCTAGTAGACACACACTAATACTCTCATATGTAATGCATGTACACACATGCAGGCATTACATACAATTCATTTTAAAACCAGAGTATTAATAGCATCCACAAAGACAGTAGCCGATGATGGCTTTGTAGAGAATGATGTAATAAACCTGTAGAGACATCTTTCTGTAAACTCATGGTAGTAACACCTAATTTTAACTTTCCATTTCAGGCAAGACGGGGATAGCAATAATTACATACCTCAAAGTGGACTGTGATAATTCTTCATCCTGTGTAGGAAGCTACAGGAGTGGAATACACTGTTAAAACCACCACTGCTAGCACTCAGATTTTAAGGTGGTTCTAAAACCTAAGAAACCACGAGCCTCACATCTTCTCCAGTTGTACCCTTTCAGGAAGAACATTGCTGTTTCCTATGTGGCAGTAAGCACTCTGAACTCAAAGGTGATCCCCCACCTTTGGCTTTATGCCTTCTCCTTAAACCACTCATCTATCTCAGAAGGACGTGGGTGGGTAGCTAGAAAGAAACCTGTGGGATGAATCAGAAAAAAACCCACATGTGTCTGGACAGGTATGTAGGGGTAAGGGCAAAAAGTCCAAGGGGCAGAGAGCTTAAAGGAATGAGACCCACTAGTTAAACATTTTCTTGTAGAGAAAAGGGAAAAATAATAAAGAGAACACTCTCAGAAAATAAATCACTTCATTAGATTTTCTGCTGGAATCTCCTTTTCCTTTACTTTATTCTTATATTTATTATCGACTACTCAAGACTCCCCACCACAATTCTTAGAAAATAATGTATAGACATCAATTTTAAAAGGCAGCTTTGGCACTCATGAGGCACAGTGATCACAAATTAAGGCAGAACACTGCAAGCAATTTGCATACTGTAACCCACAACACTAGCCTCAGCCTTGTTTTTCTCCCATCTTTTTGCTTCTGACACAAAGAAAAGGACTAGGTGTAATAGCTTGCTTTTGACATTAAGGTAAACCATTCAGGAGATAGGGATGTGGCAGTCAACTAATCACATAAAACCAGTAAGTTTGCGAGTTTCCCCTCTCACTCCCATGAACAAATACTGTATTATTTTAGTCCATTTGACTGCGCCCTAAGACAGCACTGAAGTTTATGTCTCTTGTAGAGCTAGAAGTGACAAGGGACCACACCGACACCTACAAGAGCGCTTCTCTTCATCTATACTAGTGTGGCATTCCACGTACTGGTAAACCTACCCTCAGAGCAGCTTTGCGAAAGACTTGACTGGCATATAAAATGCTCCACCAGCTTTCAAAGGAAATTTTGCAGCCTCATGATGAGGCATGTTGGAAAAGTAATGTGGAAGACAAAACCAAGTTGCCAAAACATAGTCCATAGTCATTGGACACGATCAGTGGGAACATCAAATTTGTGTACGGCTGCATTTTAGGTCTAAAAAAACTGCATAGCTTATGCAGATGCTGCGTCTCTATTGTATGCAAATATTTTATTTCAATTAGCACTTTTCAATCATGCTTTTTCTTTTCTGAATGACTCATGAATATCTCAGTCAAGAAATGGCAGGATCATAAGCACATGCCAACAGGGTGCATTTATCTCACAGAAAGATAAATGTGGGAGGAAACTTAAACCTATCTCAGGATTTTTTCAACCTGTCTTCCCTTCCAAACATGTTTTCTCTGCATGCCTGCAAGCCACTATAGCACACCATACTCAGTTTCCATGTCCTTCCAAGCAAGCAATATCCACAAGAATTTAATTGAAACTAAGGAAATCGTGTTTCCAGAGCATGTCGATCAGGCAGAAAAAACAAACAAACAAAAAAAAAACCCAACAAATTCAACCCTCAAGTTTTATCACATCATATTAAGTGGAAGAAGAGGTCATAATACTCATTTGCTTGCAAATGCACATATGAGAAGTGGGATTCTTTAGAACTTCTACATGCCACTGAAAGAGTCCTGCTGCACAGGTCATTATGCATGGTGATTGTCCATGAGGGAGACATGCTGAATAGCTGTGAAGTACGCCTGGGTGAAAAATACCACAAGTTAAGATCCATGATTGCACACAACACTGACATAAGCCAAGAGCGCTATGTCTGGTCACTGCAGCAGGAGTTTTAGCTAATTTCCAGAGTGCTGACCCCAAGCTGCATTGGGGCTCTGAGCATCCTCACCTGGGAGGCAAGAAGTTCTGTCAAGGAACTACAAGAACATATTCTGGTGCTGCCCGTTAGCCAGAGAAGCAGAGGAAATTGCTAAAGCGTCATGTGGGAGCTTGGAAACATTTGTTAATTTTGATCTTGCATCACTAGTAGGTACCAAAGAAGCTGTGCTGGGAAGTCTGAGAAATGTAAATAGTCAATGTTGATGAAGAATTCTATAATTGGTAAAAAATTAAAGTTTTGGGACGAAAGTAAACCCTTCAGCAAGCACTTCACTTTCCACTCCTGTAGATTTTAACACCTCTCATGCTGCAAGAGTGCCCTCTCCGCACACAAATTTAAGCTGATGTTAACTGCAGTTGCATCTGAAAATACATATTTTTAATACCAGTTAGGCTCTAGGCAGTAATCCCTTTCTCAGGAACTGAAAGATTTAAATGAAGTCATGGTTGCTAAGTGCACTCTTCAGCCATATATCACATTCTCAGAAGTACAAAGAGCACTCAAGGGTGAAGGGTTTTTTAGGATATTGTATGATTTCGGTATTAAATACAGAACTGCCATTATATAATTTTAGCCTCTTGCCAACTTTTTTTTTTTTTTT